>JAKLTH010000233.1:0-255128 GCA_025175895.1 Wurfbainia villosa | reverse complement strand
GATGACAACTTTGATTGTATATTGGGCAAAAGGTCATCAGTAGGTAGATAATGACTTTAACCTAGGGTTAGTTCTAGTACCCTTAGGATATATGTTACCACCAACATGTGTTGTGTAAATGGTCAAAGGAATGATACTTAGGGTATCGCTACGGACGGTGGTCCTAGCTTGTTATAATCGGATGAGTACGACTCTCTACGGGATAGAAGTGCGTCGAGTAGATTAGTATGACTCTCTACAGGATAGAGAGTATTATGATCGATTGAGTCGACTCTCTACGGGATAGAGAGTGCGTCGAGTAGATTGGTATGACTCTCTACGGGATAGAGAGTCTATGGTAAACGTCTGTATGTGAGACATTGCATTCATGCATTTACATGCATCATTTGGCGGCGAGTCTCCCTTGTGGTTGAGAGGGTCGCCAATCATCCACCTCCTCCGCGGTTACTCATAGGAGGAGTAACCGGTGTGAGCGAGCATTGAGTGCCGCTCTACCACTATAGGCGGTGGTAGTTGGATTTGCGTCGTAGTCCTGCGTGTGTGGTACTCGACCACTCATGGGTAGTATTGTCGGGTGACCAGCAGGACCCCATCGTGTAGCTTGCTCTTTTACGCTTATATGCTACTCGATCATCACGCCACTCGAGTAGTGGTTGGTGTTGAGTTAGGGACAGATTGTCATGCTCGAGCCACCGAGGCCCTTTGGGGTCGTGGTAGCTTTAGGGTGAGCCGACATGACCATGCATCTTTGCAATAGCCATTATCGATGGCGCTTTGCATATTACCATATATATATACATATATGCATGTATATATATATATATGGATAGTTGAGATTAATATATATATAGATCTGATCTATATATATATGATTATTGTGATGTTGCATTTGTTTGTACTATGCTTGCTTTGCATTTGGGTGACATCATATTCATGCATGTTTCTTGCATATATGTTATCTGATTGTGTCAGATATTGATATGTGTTGGATAGACCATAGATACCTTGACCTGTAGCTAGAGTATATTTTGAGTTGATATACTATTCCTGTTATATATATATATGTTGGATATATGTTCAGGTTGGATCAGAGTAGCGTGGCAGACTGTAGGTATGTCTGCATGTTTTATGTTGTTCATCCAGTTAGACGGTATAGGCTTGTATTTATATACTATGCTGATATACCTGTTGTACATCTAGATTACGTTGTCGAAATACATGTGATATTACATATATACATGTTTTCTATTACCTGCTGAGTTTTACTCACCACCCCCGCGGACCCTGGGTTTTCTGTCGCCCAGGTAACAGGTAGAAGACTTGGTGATAGCTTGGAGCACCGCCGGCTGACGTCATCTCATCTCACGAGGCTTCCGTATTTTGTTTTGGGCCTGCTGCCCGGGTGTGACATTGTATTGTTGTTTATATCGTTTTGTGTATTTATCGTAGTAGTTTTGTTATGTTGTTGGGTGTGTTAGTCATCTCAGTATGCATGTGTGAGATTGTTGTATTGTTGTGGTTTGTTTCCGCTGTGTCTTGTGTAGTTTTGTTTTCATACATATATATTGTTGTTATTGTGGGCCTACGGGCCTTGTATTAACCCGAAATGTTGCCACGTACAGGGGAGGTGTCGTCCGTTTGATTTTCGGTTCGGCATGCTCTCGGGGCGTGACAACTTTAGTGGTATCAGAGCCAGGTTCTGCGATGCCGTACAATGTTGTTTTTGTATCGAGTCTTGGATTCTCGGGAGTCGATTTATTCGGTTTTGGTTTTCTGAGATGAGATGGACAGCGGCCTGAGCTCCAAGCAGCACGAGGTAAGAATTCCTAATAACTTATGGTTAGTAGATATTTATCTAAACTTGATCAGTAGGTGTATACAGTGTAGTTATGACACCTTTGCAGACTAGTAGTAAGGGTCGTCCATGAGGCGACCACCTTTAGGGTTTATACTCCCGGTTATGTTGACTATGCTTTTAATGCTTATACCAGGGAATAACCATTAGTATGTTGGTTATTATTCGTAACCGTGGTATGAGTTGACCACGGGAACGACTTGTTGAGTTTGTGAGTCTTGAACCTGTGTCAAGAAGGTAATTTACCTTTGAGAGCCGACTGATACCGAGTCGGAAAACAGGGACCAAGTCGTCACATTTATTATAGAAATCAGAGACTACAGTCTTAGAGATTTCCACTAACTGTGCTAGTCGGATCATTACCTGTGGGTAATGAACAAACTTGTAGACTATTGTTGATGCAAATAGCGGAAGGCTAGGTTACGGTGTTTCATAGGGATTTTATCCCTGAGTTGTATAACTTTGAGAGTACTTTTGAGTACTTAACTCATGTTATACCGAGAAAGAAGAGTTGTTTGCATACCAGTATCGGGATCAAGCCGGTATTTGGTGATAAATGCAGAAAATAATCTTCGGGAAATAAAACATCACTTGATCATGGATTAGTGATGTTGAAAGAGAATATTTCCCTGTGTCACTTTTGTGACACATTGTAAGGAATTCTTGAGCTTAAGAAAGGGTAATCGGTTAGTAATTAGTGTACTGTGCAGAGTCGTGAGACTTGCAGAGGTTACAACCACCTAATAGCTCAAGAAGATGAATGGATATTTTAAGTCACCTACGATTGTTGACTTATAGTTGGATTAGGATGCCGGGATCTTCTACCAGATCCTACCGGAAGACGTTGGATTGAGACAAGAGTTTAAGAGTTGGAGACCGGTAAGCAACTATTGCAGGTCAACTGATTAGCGTCAGAAGTCTCCGACTATTGGATAGAAGGAGCAAGATCGGAGTTATAGGCCTTGAGCTATTTTTCGATTATAGAAGACCAATCGCAGATCATCAGAAGGTTCTTGTGGATATCAGCAAAATCAGAACAAAGACTCCGAAGGGATTGTGTGCATGCAGTACAGATCACGAAGACACGCGAAGTCAGATTATCCGTTGGAGCAGTTCAGCTGTTGCTATGGTGAGCAACCAGTACAGTGGAGGAGGTGTACTTTGAAGACTCAGTTGAAGACTATCCGGGATATTCCGGGAAGATGTTACACCGTCTCGACAGCAGAGATCGACATCACTCGATTGGGTTATTTCGTCAGCAGCGACCTACTACCTCAGGCGTGGTTGAAGTTCCGTAATACTCCCCTTCAGCAGAGATCAGCACAGAAGCAGCATCAGCAGAAGACATCGTAGAAGATACATGCAGACAACGACAGTTACCTCCAGATGTGATTTGATTAGTACAGAGGAGAGAGTATACGACGATGGTCGTATTTATTCAGTATTCTATAGTTGCAGCTCGTAGGATTAAGGGATGGATCAGATGATCAAGGGAAAATCCCCACGACATTCATCGCAGAAAGGTGACCGCTTTGTCGCTATTGGATCTGATCCGTTCTCTCTTCGGAGAGAGACCGAGACCTGCATGGAGCCTTTGGATCGGATCGACAGATATTTCATTGTTCAGGGTATTACTCTAGTTTTACCCTCTGGGTTAATATATTGAGAGATACTTGTAGTTTACAGGTATCTTTGTCTAGAACATTCTTAGTTGGATTAGAAGGGTCCTTTACATCGACTTGTAGGTCGGTGGTATCTCTACCATCAGGTGAGAAATGGACTAACAATTAAGAAGTCAAGGGAGGCCCTTAGACTTTGATAGACATACTTTTACTGTAGACATATCCTTACGGATGGTTAAATTGTTGGAAGTATGGTATGATATGTCTCTTGGATATGCGTATAATCCGAGAGTATTCGGATGTAATTCCGAATGAACTCCAAGGCTTGCCGTTGCATGGGCAAGTGGAGTAGGCGATCGGAATGATTGTGGAAAATAGTTGTTGTGAAGAATATCCTTCGTTGTGGATAGATGATCTATTGAGATCAGCCAAAGACACCTGTGTATACTCTAGGATTGGTTTACGACTGGAGCATTGATATTGTAGTGACGCGATGTCATACAATTATCATTGTCGTTGTGATGATTGATATATCATCAATGTAGAGTAAAGGGAATGCAGGTGTGTAAAGACGACAATTTCATACTTGGTATGAATTGTATGAGTTTTGATTAAGTTGTTAGACTAATTAACGATTTAGTCGTCCATGAATTTGAGGATCGTGTACTCTGGACACGATTTGATCAGGTTGTGGTCGTTGGAGTTGCGTAACTTGGCCACTATTGATGGTGGTAGTTGGAGTTGCGCAGTCGACCACCGTAGTTGTTGTTTCCTTGTATTGATTGGTTATTCTAATGTGGATAGAATGTCTTAGCATTACTATACCACGGACTTGTTTGACTTAGGTGATGTTGTAAATCATTTAGTCGGAAGCTTGTGAAACCAGTTTACAAGATCTAGATAGCGGTTAACTTTTACACGAGTATTAGTTAATCCTTCCGGAGTAGATAAAAGGATGATGTACGCAGATGCGTCGTTTCAGGGATCGGAATGATTCCGATGCAGTTGCATGAGACGTATCTTATGCTTACGACAGATAAGAAATTTCGAGATAGTCTGTCATATATATGATGAGACTTTGGTAGTTATTTTCTGGATTTGTAGATGTATGGAGCAGAAGTGCTCATTGAATTTAACAAGCTACTAGGTAGCTACAATGGAGTTGCTGGAGCGCGAACAGTTGCAACAATTGCAACGAGTGAGATTCGTCGCTATAGTCTTCCATGCACTTTGGAAGGTTGATGTATTTCTCTTGTGAGGAAATAATTCTCCACCTCTGATAATGATAGTGGGTTCCGGAGTTGCAGTGTTTAAGGAAGAACTGCTACAGGAGGCACATTATTTGAGAGTTGCTATGCATCCTGGTGGTACTCAGATGTATCGAGATTTAAGATGTCTATACTGGTGGGAACGGTATGAAGAGAGATACCGTATGACTTTGTTCGGATATTTAATATACCAGCAGGTGAAGGTTGAACATTAGAAACCCGCTGTATTGCTCTAGGAAATTCCGATTCCGGAATGGAAGTGGGAGCATATCACGATTGATTGTGTTACGGGATTGCCTAGAACCCGTAAAGGACATGATGCGATTTGGGTGAGTGTGGATTGGTGACCGAATCACTCATTTCCTTTCTGTTCGTGGGTCGTTCTTGTTGGATCATTGGGTAGAATTGTATTACCGAAAGATTATCAGATTGCGTGGGGTACTTTAAGTACCAAATCGGATAGAGATTCACGATTGATCTCGCAATTTTGATAGAGTCTGCACCAGACTATGGGCACAGAGCTTCGGCTTAGTGCAACATTTCATCCGCGGACAGATAGACAGTCTGAGCGTACCATTCAGACATTGGAAGATCTATGGAGATCCTGTGTCATGGGTTTCGGAGGAGCTGGAAGATACTATCCGAGCTCGATATCCTCATTTGTTCACTTGAGGCATGAAGTAATTCAAGGAATCTCTTGAGTTGGTTCTTACATTTAAGTACGAAATTTGGGGACCAAATTTTTATTAGTGGGGGAGAATGTAAAATGCCAAAAAAAAAAAAATAATATAATTTATTCCTCATTAATTGATAAACTATCTTGTGGAATTTTTCAGAAAATTTTTAGAAATTTTTCTGGAATTAAACGGAGGTCTTATGGATATGTTATGGGGATAAAGCAGATAGGCTTTTATAAAGCCTGTTTAGACTAAATTAATGGGTTTAATAAAAACCGTTTAATTTTCCCCGATCCTTTTCGTTTTCCCCGATCGACCGATCCCTATTCTCCCGATTCTATTCTAGCATCGGTCCTCTTCTCTTCTCCCTCACGATTTCTCGCCGCCGCCCCTTTCTCTCGATCGTGCGCCATCTCCTCTCCGTCGTCGTCTACCCTGCCGGCGAACTGCCCTCTTGGGCTGCCCTTTTCTCCTCAACGCTCACGGTAGCTTGATCTTGTCATTCTGTTCATCCTCTGCTGCGTTGCCGCCGAGCTACCGGTCGAACCCATACGAGCGTCGGCGCTCGCCTCCCGATCCAACAAGAGTAAGGACGCCGCCCTTCTCTCGCAAGCGGCGGGCGGCGACCCTCCCGATCTCTGAGGCAACGAACACCTCCTGGAGCAGCAGATCCGTCGCCTTACTTGTGCCGCTGTAGATTTGCTCCGACTGTCGCCCGTTACAGTTGAAGCTCCACCGCCGTCGACCGTTTTGTCTTTGTGTATTCCCTCTCAGTGCCACCCTCTGTCGATCCAAGCCGCGAGCTCATTGATTCGAGCATCGCATTGGAAGGGTGGTGAGAGCTTGGTTTGCCTCCGACCACGGGAGTGATCGGACATCTTTGCCGACAACTGATTCATTTGGATCATATACGTGTAGAGGTATCGAGAAGCTATTTGGATTTAAATCTAAGATCGCTGATCTCTTCTCCTCTCTCGATTGCACGTTTTCTCCTTCCTCCAACACACAATTGCGGCTCGGTGGTCCGCTCACGACGTTGTTGATTTGCGACCAACATATATTCTAGTCGGTCGCCTTTGTGTGATGTCGTGTCCACCACGGCGAGTGTACTATTTGATCTCTAACGATTTCTATTTGGTTCTTGATAAAATCTCGATTTGCTTCTTTGTAGCTATGTATTGTTAATGCTAGGTGTCGATCAGATTTTTATTTGGTATCAAGGAGTTATGGCGGAGATTATCATCCATTCCTACGTGCTTGGGTATAGGAGTGATCAAGTATGGATTCGGTTGAATCAATCTAATCATTGTAGATTTGATACTTAAAATTGTGGATCCAAAAGCTGTGCAATTGAGGAAAAGCAAGGTGAGTTGATCTGTATAATTTTATTAGTTGAGAATCATGATGGAAATATAAGTTGGTTACATGGCTTTTTTGATTTATTCGAATTAATGTTGTGTAATCAATAGTGATGAAGGAAATAGATTAACTCAGCAGATTGATGTAATAATAGGAGTTGATTTGGTTTTACTACTAGAATGACGGTAGAACTTATTTATGTTCCATGCTCTTTCTTGTAGGACTTTGATTGGTGACGGTTGCATGTATGTTTGGACTACTATCACGAGCTACTTATAATGTGGGTAATTTCCTACCTGGTCCGTGTTTTTATATTTCATTCTGATTTAGTCATTGATTTGAGCATGTTTGGTGTTCATATTACCTTGATCATGTTCTTTTTATCGTATGCTTGATCTTCTACCATCGGCTATTAACTCCATTGTTGATATCATGTTTATTTTATCATGATTAGGAGTATATATATAGGTGATGTAAGTAACTTAGAATTTGTTTAAGTTAAGTGCAAAGAGTAAAGTCCGGATGACAACCTGATTGTATATTGGGCAAAAAGGTCATCCGTAGGTAGATAATGACTTTAACCTAGGGTTCGTTCTAGTACCCTTAGGATATATGTTACCACCGAACCTGTTTGGTGTAAAAGGTCCGAGGAATGATACTTAGGGTATCGCTACGGACCAGTGGTCCTAGCTTGTTATAATCGGATGAGTCGACTCTCTAGGATAGAGAGTGCGTCGAGTAGATTAGTATGACTCTCTGAGGATAGAGAGTATTATGATCGATTGAGTCACGACTCTACGGGATAGAGAGTGCGTCGAGTAGATTGGTATGACTCTCTACAGGATAGAGAGTCTATGGTAGACGTCTGTATGTGAGACATTGCATTCATGCATTTACATGCATGCTGGCGACGAGGTCTCCCTTGTGGTTGAGAGGGTCGCCAGTCATCCTGCCTCCACGGTTACTCATAGGAGGAGTAACCGGTGAGGGCGAGCATTGAGTGCCGCACTCTACCACTATAGACGGTGGTTGTTGGATTTGCGTGCCGTAGTCCTGCGTGTGTGGTTCTCGACCCCTCATGGGTAGTGTCTGTCAGAGTGACCATCAGGAGGGACCCCCATCGTGTAGCTTGCTCTTTACACTTATATGCTACTCGATCATCGCCCACTCGGCCACTCGAGAGTAGTGGTTGGTGTTGAGTTGGGACGATTGTCATGCTCGAGCCAGAGGCCACCGGGTCGTGGTAGCTTTAGGGTGAGCCGACATGACCATGCATCTTTGCATAGCCGTATCGATGGCGCTTTGCATATTACCATATATATATACATATATGCATGTATATATATATATATATGGATGGTTGAGATTAATATATATATAGATACTATATATATATGATTATTGTGATGTTGCATTTGTTTGTACTATGCTTTCTTTGCATTTGAGTGGACATCATATTCATGCATGTTTCTTGCATATGTTATCTGATTGTGTCGGATATTGATATGTGTTGGATAGACCATAGATACCTTGACGTAGCTATAGTATATTTTGAGTTGATATACTATTCTGTTATATATATATATGTTGGATATATGTTCGAGTTGGATCGAGTAAGCGTAGCGACTTGCAGTATATGCATGTTTTATGTTGTTCATCGATTAGGACGGTATAGGCTTGTATTTATATACTATCTTGATATACCGCTGTACATCTAGATTACGTTGTCGAAATACATGTGATATTACATATATACATGTTTTCTATTACCTGCTGAGTTTTACTCACCACCCCCGCGGACCCTGGGTTTTCTGTCGCCCAGGTAACAGGTAGAAGACTTGGTGATAGCTTGGAGCACACTGGACGCGTCATCTCATCTCACGAGGCTTCCGTATGTTGTTTTGGGCTCTTTGCCGGGTGTGACATTGTATTGTTGTTGTATCGTTTCCGCTGTGTATTTGTCGTAGTAGTTTTGTTATGTTGTTGGGGTGTGTTAGTCATACCGGTATGCATGTGTGAGATTGTTGTATTGTTGTGGTTTGTTTCCGCTGTGTCTTGTGTAGTTTTGTTTTCATACATATATATTGTTGTTATTGTGGGCCTACGGGCCTTGTATTAACCCGAAATGTTGCCACGTACAGGGGAGGTGCCGTCCGTTTGATTTTCGGTTCGGCATGCTCTCGGGGCGTGACCCTTTTTATTGTAATGACCGGGCCCCTATTGGCGGAATTCGGCGACCCCTATTGGTCGGCGACCGTCGCCCCTGTTGGCCCGTCGTTACCCACTGACTTCCACCCTGAGTGGGTTTGCCTTCAGATTCGAACTCTAGACCTCCAGGCTAAGTACTAAAGTTTATTAATCCTGGTAACCAAGTGATCCCAGGATCACTTGGTTACCAGGATTCATAAACTTTAGTACTTAGCCTGGAGGTCTACAGTTCAATCGGGAAGGCAAAACCAAAGTCGTAACATGTAGATCTTTTGTCTTCAAAGTTTCACCGTGTTTCAGTCTCAATTTTTTTGTCACTTTTTCCTGTACGGAATTTGTAGAGAAAAATGGAGTTCTTTATGAATGAAGTTGGATTTGCTTCGTCTCTAGTGTGATGTGTCCAATAATTTGACATTTAGTGTAAGATACGGAAAAAAAATAACCCTTGCTAATTGAGAATTAGCTCATGGAATTTTTAGGAATTTTTAGAAATTTTTCCGGATTAAAAAGGAGTTCATATGAGGAAGATTTAAGTGTAAATGGGGAGTTGGGTCAACTTGAGTTAACACGGAGTTAACCTAGGTTAGATTTGGGTCAAGCTTGAGCCAACCCAAATGAATCGGTTAGCTTATAAGAACCCGATCCCAATTTCCTCAGATCGTGATTTCTTCCTCCCTTCACCGCGTGCCGATTTCCTCTTCCTCGCCACAATTTTCCCCATTTCTCAATCCCAATTTCTTCTCGCGATTTCTACAGCTGACATCACCGATTCTTTCTCCGCCGTGAGGCCTTTTCCCGATCGCCGCCTTCCCCATCGCAAGCCACAGCCTCGCTGCCGTCACCTGGTCATCAGAGGTTGCCGGAGGTTGCCTCGGGCGGAAGACCGCCGACCCTCGACCCTCGTGAGTTAGATCTACCACCGATGCCATCGCGAGCTTGGACTACCGTCAGCCTCGCCGGTGAGCTGTTCAGTTGGTTCTTCTCTTCCCCGTGTGCAATCTCATTGTCGCTTGAGCTCAGGTCGTCGTCGCCGCACGAGCTCAGGTCATCGCCGGCTTCACCTTCAGTCACCACCGCGGGAATACATCTCAGATTGGTTATTGGACTCTCATCGGTTGGTTGGGTCTTCGTTTTCCTTTGATCACGAGCTGCTATTTTGGATTTCTGTTTGTAGATCGAGAAGCTGGGCAATGAATCGTTGAGGGGAATGTGGATCAACGAAGCGGTGGAAGTGAGGCTCGGATGGGTAAGCTTGAAGTTGGAAATTATGATTTGTAATTGATATGTATATTATGTCATTGCTGTGTGGTTATTGGTGATTGTGAATCAATATACTTCTAAATTTTGAAGGTTGAAATGGGTTCTGGTGAAGCGAGGATTACTATAGTGGATTGAATCTTAGGATGAAAGGTTTGTGAGGTAAGTTTTAATTGGTTTGGATGATGGTTTTGATTGTTGAGGGGTGGTTTACCTATAGATTATGCAGTTTGTAATGTTTTGGTTTAAGATTATTGGAATTGTGGTGGATGTAGTTCACAAATTGATTTAGATTTGCTATTACGTTGCAATTTGTTATCCTAAGATTGTGTAACATTCTGGTCGATAGCTAAATGTGAATTTAGTTGGAATAATATTGTTTTGTTGGAGGATATGATTGTAGATTTATGGAATTTGGTTTATCTGATATGGTGGTTGGCTGATGATGCAATATGTGGATAGATGTGAAGACTTGATTAGGATAATTGGATAACTATATCAATCTAGTTGATCGAGATACGAAGTCGATGTAGGATTTGATTCGATCATTCATTGTGTAATAAAACTTAAACATAGTTTTCTATTATGTGTAGGTTTGGGATATGAAGCAGCTCCACGGCCGTGGGGGTTATTCGAGCTTCGTATCAGGTGGGTAATATTTACCCTGGTCAGGTAGTTTTGATCTGAATCTGGTGCATGAATTGGACTTATGCTGTTACTTTGACCTTAGATCCACTCTTATTTATTCATATGCTTGTACTGCCTTGACCTTTGAGATATATACTCTGTTATTTCATTGATTATCTAGCATGGATAGGAACTGTAAACCCTATTATGTGTTAGCTGATGGATGTTCAGTAAGTACATGTGGTTAGGGTTATCTTTGTGACCTCAGATTGGGTTACTGTGTTACATCACTAGGGTTAGGTGATGGATTGGATTATGGAGTCGATTGTTATATCATACCCGTATTAGTGGTGCATCTATGGTGGATCTAGTTGTCTGTGAATAGATAAGTGTGTGGTTGTCAGTATGTGGCCATGGACTAGAGGTCCTAGCGTGATGGTATATCCATTATGGATTGTATATCTGTGTATGGTTATATGGATTATCGATAGTATCTCGTTAATGACTAGAGGTCTTAGCATGGTTGATTGTCAGATGTGTATGACTCTATGTGCGATAGAGAGAGCCTTGTGGATTGTAGTCCTTGCATAGTTGACTTTTGATTGACCAGGACTCCCCGTGGGATAGGGAGTGTGGCGAGGATACATGTATGGAGTTATGCATCATTACATTGCATGCATGCTGTTGACTGGGTCTCCCTTGTGATTGAGACGGATCGTCAGTCATCCTGCCTCCTCGACCACTCGGGGTAGTGGTAGCAGGGTTGAGGGCAGAGCATTGGATGTGCCGCGCTCGACCACTATAGACGGTGGTAGCTGGAGATGCGCACCTGGCCACTGTGCAGAGTGGTGTTAGCACTCGCCCACTATAGACGGTGGTTGTGTGACGTGCAGTTGTCTTGTGTGCGGCGTTTGTTTACTCATGGGTAGGGACGGCGTGGCTTGCAACAGGGACCCCTAGGAGTAGTTAGCTCTTTACGCTTATACGCTACTCAGTCATACTACCCAACTCGGTCACTCGAGAGTGGTGACGGCTGGAGTCGGGCTAGTTGTCATGTTGTGCCACCCTGGCCACTCTGGGGTCGTGGTTGGACGGGTCCGCAGACAGTGACCATGCATATGCATTGCTGATATATATGTATGCATGTATTTGATATATGTTTTACATATGCCTGTGAGATGTTGCATTTGATTGAGCTATGATTGTTGCATATGCTTGTTCATCATGATACATGCCATTAGCATTTTATATACTGCTGTGTGTTGAGCATGATATATGTGTTGGTCTAGACTGTTGTATGCATTTGATTAGCGTCATGTCATAGTGTGGTATGGACCGGAATGTTATTACAGGTGATTATATACTGTTCATATGTCTGAGTGTTGGTCAGGTATGGGATTGACTTTGTACGTTATATGGGTTATGTTATTGTATACCTGTTCAGGATGATATAACTTATGGTGTTGCAGACCGTCAGGTACGTGAGTACATTACTTCATGTTCAGTTGATCAGTTTAGTATATGCATTGAGTATGACTATACTGTGGTTATTTGTTATTAGATTTGGATAGGACTGTATGTCTATTGGACTCATGCTGTATACCTGTAGATCTTGACATGTATACTTGTAGATCTCATTATTCTATATGTTGTTCATGCACTTTCTACATATTACCCCTAAGTTTATACTCACCACCCCGAACCCTGGGTTTCTTGTCGCCCAGGTAACAGGTAGAAGATTCCTTGGACGTTCAGAGCTCCGCCAGCTGATCCCATCTCACACCGAACGGATGGATATGTATTCCATATTGTTGTATTCTCGTGGATTGATGTTTTGGATTTTATCCTATATTGCTTCCGTATTTTGTGATATACGGATGTGTTGTATATATTTGGCCGTTGATGTAGTTTCTATTATGATTCTTGTCGTGTCAAGTCATTCCGAAGTGCACAGTTTGGTCTTTGTAGTTTGTTTTATCTGTAGTATATTTCCGCTGTGTTTGATATGTTAATATCTTTATATTATATTGTTGTTGTGGGCCTACGAGCCTTGTATTAACCCGATATGTTGCCACGCGTGAGATATCTTCATTGCTTTTCGGCACGGTATACTCTCGGTGTGTGACATTTAGCTTGAAGAAAAAGTTGATTCTGAGATTTCAGGTTTTGACATGCTTGAAGTCCAGGGGATACTGCAAAACTGATGGCAAATCATCAACATACTTGAGAATTTCATAGAAAAGATTCTTGAAGAAGTATATCCTCTCTTATAAGGATGAGTGTCCTGATCTGATTGAATTATATCCAAGCTTAAAAAACACAAATGCTTCTGGACTTCAATAAGGTAAGTCATTTTTTTTGTGCAAATTATCATTCGTGTCACTAATATCAAACCGTGTAGCTAACATGCATGTCAATCTGCATGAAGTTAAGAGCCATCCACATGGTCATGTCCTTGAATTTGAATGACAATGGAGTTAATAGCTAGCAGATTCATTGTTTTTTGTTTATGTTAAATTACTGTATTAATGTTGACAACTCCTACAAGAATGGCATTCGTCCTTTCTGAAAATAGTTTCTCATCGACACATTCTTTTAAATGCTCGTATCACTCAGTATTCAAGGCGATCAGTACAACTTGCTAAAAAATGGCACTGATTCTTTGCTCTTTAATTTACCATCCATAATTAACAGTTTAGATATGCATTATTTCATTATGCATTTGTTAATTAAGATGTGTCTTAATGCAGGATTCGATGTGGAGACTGTTGAGTACAAGAACATTAGTTTCACTGTATGGAATGTTAGTGGTCAGGACAAGGTAACGTTCCACTAATGCTTTTTCAGGTGCTTATGAACCGGAGTTGAAGTCCCAATTGCGAACATAATGTGTTGCTGAGCAAGAGGGGCCTGAAACTTCAGTTGAAAGGCAAGGTAAATCTTGGCATGATGAATACTGTTGAAGGATAGATTTTTGCATACTTAGTGATTAATATGATCAATTTTTCATGTATATGGACTCGGTCATGATTTTTTCCTATAAAGGTGATGAATTGGTAGTTTTTTTTTATCTTTTGAAACAAGTTTATTATTTCCTTCTTGTTTTGTCAATTTCAGGTATTAAATCTAACATCAACCTAGTCGTTCATTTATATTTCCATGTGTCAATTATTCTTTATGTAACTTTTCCTTTGTATAGATATTTAGTTACCTCAAAATCTACGTTAGTTAAGTTTGGGCCAACCAATTGACGTTTCATACATGTCCATATGTGATATGTAGTTATGCGACCATGTGTATGCATATGTGGTTGCATTAAGTCATTAAGCTTCTTCAACATAATGATTCATTAATTCTGTCGTACTTCCCTTTGTGCCTGCAATAGGTCCTTCAGTAAATAAATCTATTAGTTATTCTTCCGTGCTATTACTCTTTACATATTAAAGTTTAATTTCTTTGTGTAACACTTTCCCTCTAATAAAGTGATAGCACATTTTTATATGCTTTGTTTTGCATGATAAAGTGGATTCTTTGCCAAACGTATTGCTAATTGATGAGTACAATAAAGTGGTATTGCATTATCTATACTTTAATGTATTTCCTTTAATAATTTTTTTAATGATATACTTTCTTGTGTTATTCCTCGTTGAGAAAAGCTTTGTGAAAATCTCCGCATAACTACTATAATTTTTTTTCATCATAGGTTCCCCTTCAACCAGATGGAGCTCAATGCGGTTATTTCGTTTTGCGATATATGAGAGACATAATTGAAGGCGTCGTATCCATTGACGAGGCTTCCCTACGGCAAATAGTAATATTAGGCATATTTTTAAATTTTCTTATTGAAACATATTTGTAAAATGATTTGTGTAATTAATTATCACATAGTACTCAAAGTGTTTACATTTTCATTCATTTACTCACATGCAGTTCGCAAAATCTGTGATAGCTGCAAAGGAAATTGATGAAGTACGTTCGGAGCGAGCTGAATGCATACAAGATCACATATTTGATGATTAGGAATTTTAAGTGTGCATATCTCTTTTGGTTAGATGTGGTTGTACTAAGCATAATACTTTTGATTAGGAATTTGTGATAGCTACGGTAATCTATAAATGTTTTGGTTATTATGCATAATACTTTTGGTGTAGTACTAAGCATATGATGTGTAGTTGTTTTGCTACAAGTACTTTTTTATATATGTTTTTAAGAGTGATCATTTAAAATGGGATGATGTGAGCTTGTACTTTACATAGCTACAAGTACGGGTGTATATGTATTTTCTATAATTCTTTTTGATGTTGTATGATTTATATTGAAGACACAACACTATAAATCGACAACAGTTTATTGTTTTCTAGAGTGACCGTTGAGAAATGACAACGGTTAAAATAACAATGACAGTACAAATGACATCGGTTGACAATCGTTGTCTATAACTCAAAAAATTATAATAAATCCATGCATTGAGAAAAATAAGACGCTCAAAGACAATGGTTATAATCCGTTGTAATTTTAGTTGAAAGACAACGGTGAAAAATCGTTGTCTATGATCTAAAAAATCCGTGGTAAATCGACGCGTTGAGAAAAGTGGGACAACGGTTAAAAACCGTTGTCTTTTCCTTAAATCGACAACGGTTTTTCACTGTTGTCTTTGAGCGCCTCACTTTTCACAACGGGTCGATTTACCAATGATTTTTTGGATCATAGACAACGGTTTTTCACTGTTGTCTATTCGAATTTTTGTTGTAGTGATGAAGCAAAGATTCATTTTTCGAAATAATAAGTAAAAGATTAAATAAATTTGAATTACAATAACATCAATACTTATCAATCCCCAATAACTCTCAATATAATCTAGTCATCGTGTACTAGTATAATATCTGCAGTATAACATTATAACACATACTCATTCTGAGTAATAATCAGATCAGAATAATAATGTCTTCTATGGTAGAACTAGTGAAATTTATATATAAAAAACAAACATATCCATAATAATTGCAACAATAACAAAACATCGTGTTGTCATGGCCTTTCATTGAAAGTTCATAATGATCATTAAGCAACCAATGGTGCATTTACATTCGCGTATTAACTGGATTTGTAATTATACTATATAAAGACCTACTATAAACCTAAGCGTGAACACATAATGTAACAAAAAAAAATGGATACACATTGTAGAAGAGATCAAGTGACATACCTCAACAATGTTGTAACAGCTAATATATGTTAGTGCAATCGACCCAGGTCACGATTGACTAAACTCGAGTGGGACTCGAATAGTGTTTTGATGTTTGTCAATACGGTTGACAATATTCTTTGACCATATGTTGATCATATGACTAGTAGATGATTGGGATATCCAAGGTCATATGGGGGTGATTGTTTTGAGGAAGATTATTGGAGCAATTAACCTCGGATCAAAGGTTGACCAAGCTCAAGTGAGACTCGAATGGGAAGTCTAAGTTTGGAGACTTGGCAAGGGAAAGTTCAAGAATGGATTCTTGGTAATAGAGAAGTCCAAATATGTATACTTGGCAAGGAAAAGTCCAAGGGTGAGTCTTGGCAAAGAAAAGTCCAAGTATGTATACTTGGCAAAGGAAAAAAGTCTAAGTGTGTAGTCGTGGAGATAAAAGTCCAAATATAGATATTTGACAAAAGAAAGTCCAAGGGTGTAGTCTTGTCCATGTAAGTCCAAGTGTGCAGTCTTGGCAGTGAAAGTCCAAGCATTGAGGCTTAGCAATAGAGAAGTCTCGGAGGTGCGGCCTCTTAGCAAAGGTAGACCCATTATCATGACATTGCCGATAGAAGCACTTGAAGGCTAGTGCAAGGATGAACGAGTCGTGGAGGATGATGGATCATAGAGGTGTGAGGATGATAGAAGTGGCTTGAAGGCTTTGGTCTAGGCTAAGGGTATCCGACAACATGACAAAGCTGATGGAAACACCTGAAGGCTAGCGCGAAGGGTGAAGGAGTCGTGGATAACTTATATGGACCCTGAGGGCGTAAGGCTAATAAAGGTGATTAGAAGGCTTAGGTTTAGGTCTAAGGTGAGTATCAAGTATGAGGGGATCATACTTGGATTAAATCTCATATTTGAGGTGTACCAGTCAACTTATGGTAATTTCCAGTCGATTGATCAATTAGAAGCGACTCCGTTGTGAGACTCAAATTTGGTGGGTGATATGCAATGACTCTTTGTAGTGGCGATCGGTCTAGTAAAGCTGACTCTCGCCGTGGGGCTCAGATTTCAGACTGGATGCTCGACACTGTATGACTCGAAAATAGTCATGGTACTCGATAGTCGACGGTTGTGGAGAAGTAGTCGACTGGCCGCTGGTGCTCGAGAAACCTAAAGGGTGCTGGGTCGATTGAGAAACAATATTCCAACACTGGCGATCCAAGCTATCATGTATGAAATGATCGACTTAATGGACACAAGCACAAAATATTTCATAGTCAATTGAGCAGTTGACTGAAGGCTTGGAAGTCAATTAATGGAAATAGTAGTTAATTGCTCAAGTATACATTGGGCAGAATCTAACTTGGATTAGTCAATTGTGAGACAACCATAGGTGGATAGTTGACTGGGGCCTTTTGATAGTCAATCGCCAGGTGGAAATCCAATAGATGCGACGGCTTAAAAGGATCTCGCCAAGGAGGATTTTGACAGTGGTTTTTTGGGCAATTTTGAAGAGAAAGTGATGTTGTATTCGAGACCTTCAAGAACAATCCAAAGAAACCAAAAGAGCATTCAAGTAAAAGCATTATTTTGAATAATTTTATTTACCTGTATTTATTTTGCTTTTGTATCTTGTATTTTGGTTGTTGTATTTATTGTAAACCCTTATATGTCACGCCCCGAGGTAGACTCTGTCCGGCCAACGGACGGCACCCCCTTATGACAATTCCAATACGGTACAAAAGTCGCAGCCAGTATAACACATATCGAAAATGTATAACATCACAGCAAAACGTATAACATCAATAGCGGAAGCCAAACACAATGGAAATACAAACTCAACAACATAAGTACATCGGTATATCCGTCCATACTAGAACAAAATCCATACTGAATATCAAAAGAGAAACATACAGCATGATCTCTAAAACAATAAGAGTCCATATGAAAATACATGCGATGGGAAGCAAAACCCTCAGAAAAACGGCGGGATGGGATCAGGCGGCAATGCTCCAAGTCCATGCCAAAGTCTTCTATCTACTACCTGGGCGACAGGAAACCCAGGGTCCAGGGTGGTGAGTATAAAACTCAGGGGTAATATATATAGAAGTGCATGAATAACATACAGGGTAAAGATCTACAAGTATACATGTGAAGATCTACAGGTATACAACATGAGTCCAACAAACATACAGTACTAAGCATAGAAATCAGTAATCACAGATATGTCCTACTCATAGCATAAACTGAACTGATCAACTGACATAAAGTAATGTCACGTGCACATATGATCTATAACATCTGAGCAATGTATATCATGACATAATCCAAATAGTACACACTCATGCTCAACACATGCACAGCGGTATATAAAATATGCAAAAGGCATGTAGCATGATGTACAATCATATGCAACAATCAAATGCAACATCTCACAGGCATATGTAAAACATATATCAAATACATGCATACATATATATATATATATATCAGCAATGCAAATGCATGGTCATGCCTACACACCCAACTCGCTACCACGACCCCAGTGTGGCCTAGGTGGCACGATATGACAACTATCCCGACTCCAGCCGCCACCACTCTCGAGTGACCGAGTTGGGTAGTATGAAACAAGATGGCTAGCCGCCGTAGAGCTAAATGCTACTCACACGGGGTCCTCTGCTGGCGCTCCGTCCCTACCCATGAGTAGCGAGCACCGCACCGGGACAATGCACATCACACGACCTATAGTGGGTGAGTCGCTAACCACCACTCCGCCAAAGGTGGAGTCGCATCTCCACTACCACCATCCTTAGTGGTAGAGCGACACTCACACAATGCTCGCCCTCGACCACTGCAGCCACTACCCAGTGGCGGGAGGCGGGATGGTGGCGACCGTCGCAACCACAAGGGGACTCAATCGTCAGCATGCATGTAATGTAATGATGCATAGCCCTCACACATATCCTCGCAACACTCCCTAACTCACTTTGAGACATAGTCAACCAAAAGTCAACCATGCAAGGACAACTAATCAGTAATCATAACCTATTTACGTATGTACAGATTAATAGATTCGCCAAGCTAACTCACTAATGTGCGTGCGATTATACATGACCCATATTCTGGACTCATCACCTAACCTAGTGATGCAACCCGATAATCCCATCTAAGTCCACACTAATGATCATAACTACATGCGTTTAACTGAATACCTATCAGCTAATACACAAGCAGGGTTATTATTCATATCCAGGATAAAGGTATGATGGATTAACAGCAATAGCTCAAAGATCGAAGGTTAAGTACAAGCACAGGATAAAACATGAGTGGATCTAAGGTAAACAAGAATAACACATATATATACGAGTTCATGCACCAGAATTGATCAAACTACCGGACCAGGTAGATATTACCCACCTGATACGAAGCTCGTATAATCCTCACGACTGCGGACCTGCTCCGTATCCCAAACCTGCACAATAGTAACAAATTACGATTAAGTACAAATCGCCGATACTTATACGAACCAAATACTAACTCATTTATATTCGTATTCTTTTCCCCGGAGACATTATGACCACCCCGACACACTACATAGATCAACTACAGGAAAACCTAATTAACCACTTCCTAAGCTTATACATCATAACCCATATGATCCAAACACTAAAATCTCCAAATCAAAACATACTCTTACGAACTAACCTCCAACCACCCTTCGACGGCTTACCATCACATTAATCCATAAATGATTTACCAACTTCTCTCTTCTCCACTCACACACAACTGGCACAATCGACTTGCAATCACAGAACTTAAACCAACACTGGATCAGACCTTACCACTCCAATCACAGCCTAGTTCCCAAATCGAAGTCTATCACAAGCACTCAAATTCCCGATTGAAACTTATCACAGGTTAGTCTCCAAATCACAGCTACGATTCTCAACCCACCGCACACAATCGATCTTTGATTCAAACACTACACTATAGCTGAACAATTGAAATATCAACGTTACTGATCAAATCCTTACCAACTCAGAACGTATCAAGCCTTAGCTAATAACGATCCAAACATATCAAACAACAACTAGTATTACCCGAGCACCAATACCCGAATCAACAAACTCAATTACTAATCGGCAACTCAAATTTACCCGAACAAACCAAATCCAACAATCACAGTATAACAGAACACCAATCAATTGATACCACAGCTGACAGTATTGGGTTAGATCCAACTTACCGAGACCAAACTTCACCGGCGGCGATATTTCCAAATCCCGACTGCCCGCCGAATCAATCCAACTCCCAATTACTGCCAAAAACCGATCTGAGCTAAAACAAACATTCCCAGCTAGATCTAAACTCCCATTCCAAAAGAGTAAGAAGATCACTAACCTTCGACGGCAGCTCACTACCGCGACGACTACACCAATGATCCGCCAAGCACAACAATCGCTAAAAAAAAAAACCCTAAAGCCGAGACCTACTTACCTCCGGCCAGAGATCAGTTAGGGCGGCGTTGTTGTCGAGCTACTCTTCCCCGATCGCCGACGAGCCGAAGAGGAAGACGCGATCGCGCGGAGCAGAAACAGTGAGACAACGGAGAAGGGAAATGGGGATCGCGATCTGATCGCTCTTGCATCCGCAACCCCTTTTTATATCCCGTTCGACACCAACTTGATTAACCCAGCCCAAACCAAACCCAATCCGATTGGGTTCAGCTAAGCCGGTTTAACCACTTGACCCAAGTCCAAGTCTAATCCAAATCCACTTCCAAATTCAAGCCTGATTTCAGCCCAAGCCCAATTGCAGATCAAGCCCGATTTCAGCCCACTAATTAATTAACCCATTAGCCCACTAATTAAGCCTAATTAATCCCTTAATTAATCCTAATTAAATAATGGGTTAATAATTTTTTTTTATATATATATTCTACATTCTCCCCCACTTAATAAAATTTGGTCCCCAAATTTCCGTACTTATATGCAGAAATCAAACGTAAGAAATTTCTTGAATTACTACATACCTCACGTGAACAGGTGAGGGTATCGAGCTCGGATGATATCCTCCAGCTACCATGTAGCCTCCTCATCAGTGTGATGCTGCCATCCAACCTTTACAAGGCGGATGGTTTTGTTCCGTAACTGACGCTCTTTGCGACCCAGAATCCGTACAGGAACCTCCTCATATGTCGTGTTAGGCTGGAGTGGAACCGGCACCTCCGTCAGAACATGATCCGGATGCGGTACGTATTTCCTCAGCATAGAAACATGGAATACGTTATGAACGCTCGCAAGCGTCGGAGGTAGAGCCAATCGGTATGCTACACCTCCAATCCGCTCCAATATCTCGAATGGTCCAATGTAGCGGGGTGCTAATTTTCCTTTAATTCCGAATCTCTTAACTCCTTTCGTAGGCGATACCCGTAGGAAAACATGATCCCCTATAGAAAACTCCAGGGGTCTTCGCCTCCGATCCGCATAACTTTTTCGCTCTCCCGAGCCTCGACAATCGCCGTCGATAACACGAACTAACTCAGTATCGTCAATACTCGAGGGCCCAATAACCTGCCGCTCTCCGGCATCCTCCCCACAATCGAGATCTGCAGGGTCGACCGTACAAAGCCTCAAAGGGAGCCATCTGAATGGAAGAGTGATAGCTATTATTATACGCGAACTCCACCAAGTGAACGTGATCCTCCCAGCTGCCTCCGAAATCCATGACGCAAGATCTCAATAAGTCCTCCAACGTCTGAATAGTACGCTCCGACTGTCCATCCGTCTGCGGGTGAAATGCAGTACTGAGACGAAGCTCGGTGCCATAGCATGCTGAAGACTCTGCCAGAATCGTGAAGTAAAACGCGGATCTCTGTCAGATATGATACTCAAGGGAACTCCGTGCAGTCTGACAATCTCTCTACAGTATAGCTCAGCTAGTCGATCCAATGGATGTGTCTCACGAATCGGAAGGAAATGAGCGGATTTGGTTAACCTATCCACAATCACCCAAATCGCATCATGTCCTTTACGGGTTCTGGGTAACCCCGTAACAAAATCCATCGTAATATGTTCCTACTTCCATTCCGAAATTGGGATTCTCTGTAGCAATCCGGCGGGTTTCTGATGTTCAGCCTTTACCTGCTGGCAGACCAAACATCGAGCGACGAAATCCGCAATATCCCTCTTCATACCGTCCCACCAATAGGAACGCCTCAAATCCTGATACATCCGAGTACCGCCCGGGTGTATAGCAAATCTCAAATGATGTGCCTCTCGTAATAACTCCTCCTTAATCGGATGTGTGTCTGGAACACATAATCTTCCTCGAGGCAGGAGGACTCGGCTCGTCGCACGAGAAATGCATGCGTCGTCGAGTCCATAGTCTTTGCATAAGAAGCTGCGAGATCGATCACTAGCTTGTGCCTCTTTGATCCTCTCAATAATAGCAGACTGGGCAACCATGGATACCAATATCCCTCGGGATGTTTGACCCTGTTCAGACAACCCCAACTCTGAGAACTGTCGAACAAGATCCGTCACTGCGGTCAAATGACTGGCCAGAATCCCACGGGATTTCCTGCTCAGTGCATCTGCTACGACATTAGCTTTACCCGGATGATACTGAATGGTGCAATCATAATCCTTTAGGTATTCCATCCATCGTCTCTGTCTAAGATTCAATTCCTTCTGAGTGAACAGATATTTCAAGCTCTTATGATCTGTATAGATCTCAAAAGTAATCCCATACAGATAATGTCTCCATATCTTTAGTGCAAAAATAATGGTCGCTAACTCCAGATCGTGCACCGGATAATTCCTCTCATGGTCCTTAAGCTGACGGGAGGCATAGGATACTACACGATCGAACTGCATCAGAACTGCTCCCAATCCTTGGAAAGAAGCATCAGTATACAGGATCATCCCATCGCAAGAAGAAGGAATCACTAATACAGGTGCAGAAACTAGTCGCTACTTAAGCTCCTGAAAACTGGACTCACACGCCTCTGACCAAGAAAACTTGACCCCTTTCCGGGTCAAGCGAGTAAGTGGTGTGGCTATACGGGAAAATCCCTCCACAAATCTACGGTAATACCCGGCCAATCCAAGAAAACTACAGACTTCCTGAACTGACTTTGGCTGCTCCCAACTGGTAATCGCTGATTTTACGAATCAATCAAATACCTCTGCTAGATACCACATGTCCAAGAAATCCACGTAAGATAAACTTAACGCACTTACTGAATTTGGCATATAAATGCTCTCGTCGCAATGTCTCTAATACAATCCGAAGATGGTGCTCATGCTCCTTCTCAGAACGAGAATATATCAAGATATCATCTATGAATACGATGACAAATTGATCCAAGTACCTCAAGAAAACCCGATTCATCAGATCCATAAATGCAGCTGGAGCATTAGTAAGACCAAATGGCATCACTAGAAACTCGTAATGTCCATAATGCGTACGGAACGTTGTCTTCTGAACATCCTCGTCTCTTACCCTCAGCTGATGATAACCTGATCGCAGATCAATCTTGGAATACACGCAAGTATCCTTGAGCTGATCAAACAAATCGTCTATCCTCGGCAGTGGATATTTGTTCTTAACGGTTACTGCATTAAGTTGTCGGTAATCAATACATAACCGCAGAGATCCATCTTTCTTTTTAACGAACAACACCGGAGCTCCCCAAGGTGAAACACTAGGACGAACAAAACCTCTATCCAATAACTCTTGCAGCTGTATCTTTAGCTCACTTAACTCTTTCGGTGCCATCCGGTATGGAGCCTTTGACACCGGTGCGGTTCCGGGAATCACCTCTATCGCGAATTCCACTTGCCTCTGAGGTGGCAAACCCGGAAGTTCATCTGGAAATATATCCGGATACTCACGAACTACCCGCACGCTGGAAAGAGGTGGTATCTCCTCTCTCTCCACTTTGACCAAAGAGAATAAGTAACCCTGACAACCATGCGACAATAATCTCCGAGCCTGAAGTGCAGATATAACGGACACTCCATCATCCCGGGTACCCACGAATTCCCATGCAGGCTGATCTGGTGGTCGGAAGGTCACTACTCTCGCTCTACAATCCACTGTAGCACAATATGTAGCCAACCAATCCATTCCAAGTATGATATCGAATTCCACCATCTCTAGCACCTGAAGGTCCACCATAAGTATATGTCCCTCGAAATCCAACGGACAACCCTTCATTACTTGATGACTAGTCAAAACCTCGCCCGATGGTAATGCTACCGCTAACCCGCAAGAACGAATCATAGGGATTCTCCCAATTTTACTCAGAAATATGCTAGAAATAAAGGAATGCGAGCTACCAGTATCAATCAATGTATTAGCAGGTATAGAATAAACCAAAATCATACCCCGAATGACCGATCCCTCGGCCCGCTGAGCATCCTCTCGGGTAATGGCATAAACTCGTCCAGTCTCCACATGCGGCGGCTGCGCTCCAGATATAATGGTAGACTGCCTCCACTCCGGATGGATCTGGGTCTGTGATGATCTTTCTTTGGAGGACTCTGCCTTGAGCACAATATATCCTCACGAGCCCGTAGGTAGATATCGCTGAGTAGGTGGTCCGGAATAATAACTCTCTGAAGCTGGTGTATAATGAATCGCCGCTGGCATCCCGGAAGAGTCACTCCCATGTATATGATATATCTGAGCTGTAGGAGGGGGTGGCTGTCTCTGACCATGCATCTGCGTCCTAGGTGCTGACCTCTGCTGATGATGCTGATCAGATCTCTTTCCCTTGCTGGAATTGCCTGAACCCTCCAGCTGTGCCTTCAGAGTACACTCTCGACTAGTGTGTCCCGGATGCTTGCAGTAATAACAAACACTCCGGTCCAAGGGACACTCTGAAATGTTGTGGGTTCCTGACCCACATCTATAACATCCAGCCATATGTCCGCCCTTACGGTTCTTCTGAGAACCTCCAGACTGTCCAGAAGCTGGTCGCTTCCCTTTCTGTGCCCTAGATGATCCCTCTGAAGTACCTCGAGAAGCCCTACTCTGATCTTGCTTTCTCTGAGTCTCAGGAGTCGCATCAGATTTCCGTTGCTTTCCCTGGTTCATCTATTTTTCCAACTCTCTCTCCTTGGTGATTTGTTGAGAAGTCATCTCAATAGACAGTGCCCTATCCAGTGCCTCTCGGTACGAATTAATGGAAGATCCCGATAGTTTGGCCCGAATATACGCAGCCAAACCCTGCATAAATTGGAACATTCTGTCCCCATCCTGTGCTACCAAATGTGGACAAAATTCCGCGAGTCGGGTGAACTCCGCATTATATTCCATGACTGACCGGTTGCCCTGCTTAAGCGTTAAGAATTCCTGACGGCGTGCTGTAGAGAACGCAGAAGGAAAATACTACCTCCAGAATATATCTCGGAAAACTGCCCAGGTGATGTTCTGCTCTCCCATCAATGTCTTCTGCATTTTCCACCACGTAGTCGCCTGATCTCGAAGATGATAAGCTGCTAGACCCACCTTCTCTTCATCGGTGCAACTCATGAACTCAAACATATCCTCCAAATTGTCTAACCAAGTCCGAGTAATCCAGGGATCAGACTCTCCTCGGAATAGCGTAAATCGGTCCTTGGCTGACCGTGCTAACACAGGTATACGGGCCTTGACTCTGACCCAACTGGAATCCGTAGCAGTCGGCATAGTCGGGGGTACGTCAGGCTCTTGAGGTTCCGAACCTCTGGTAGGAGACTGTCGCGGCTCCTCCTGCTCAACTGGTCCACCAGCAGTAGGTTGCTTAGATGGTCGACCTCTCTTACGAGTCTGAACAGGTGCCATAATATTGTGTGTTCACACCTGTTAAACGACTTACATAAATATTTAACCAGAAAATATTAAGTGTTAAGATTTCTTACTTTGGACAACTTGGAGCTCATGCCTCTGTCAATCCCATATTACCAAAATCGAAATCAAATCAAATCAAAAATGATTTCCGAGGTCCCAAAATCCGACAAAAACATTATTGCATGGCATCGCAACCTAGAGCTCTGATACCAATAAAATTGTCACGCCCTGAGGTAGACTCTATCCGGCCAACGGACGACACCCCCTTATGACAATTCCAATACGGTACAAAAGTCGCAGCCAGTATAACACATATCAAAAATGTATAACATCACAGCAAAACGTATAACATCAATAGCGGAAGCCAAACACAATGGAAATACAAACTCAACAACATAAGTACATCGGTATATCCGTCCATACTAGAACAAAATCCATACTGAATATCAAAAGAGAAACATACAGCATGATCTCTAAAACAATAAGAGTCCATATGAAAATACATGCGATGGGAAGCAAAACCCTCGGAAAAACGGCGGGATGGGATCAGGCGGCAATGCTCCAAGTCCATGCCAAAGTCTTCTATCTACTACCTGGGCGACAGGAAACCCAGGGTCCAGGGTGGTGAGTATAAAACTCAGGGGTAATATATATAGAAGTGCATGAATAACATACAGGGTAAAGATCTACAAGTATACATGTGAAGATCTACAGGTATACAACATGAGTCCAACAAACATACAGTACTAAGCATAGAAATCAGTAATCACAGATATGTCCTACTCATAGCATAAATCAATCGGATCAATCGACATAAAGTAATGTACGTGGTATACAGTCATCCTCCATATGATCTATAACATCTGAGCAATTATATGACATAATCCAAATAGTACACACTCATGCTCAACACATGCACAGCGGTATATAAAATATGCAAAAGGCATGTAGCATGATGTACAATCATATGCAACAATCAAATGCAACATCTCACAGGCATATGTAAAACATATATCAAATACATGCATACATATATATATATATCAGCAATGCAAATGCATGGTCATGTCTGCACACCCAACTCGCTACTACGACCCCAGTGTGGCCTAGGTGGCACGACATGACAACTATCCCGACTCCAGCCGCCACCACTCTCGAGTGACCGAGTTGGGTAGTATGAAACAGTAGCTAGCCGCCATAGAGCTAAATGCTACTCACACGGGGGTCCCTGCTGCTAGCCGCTCCGTCCCTACCCATGAGTAGACGAGCACCGCACCCAGGACAACTGCACATCACACGACCACCATCTATAGTGGGTGAGTGCGCTAACCACCACTCCGCACAGTGGCCAAGTGCGCATCTCCAGCTACCACCATCCTTAGTGGCCGAGAACGGCACTCACACAATGCTCTGCCCTCAACCCTGCAACCACTACCCCGAGTGGCCGGGGAGGCAGGATGACTGACGACCCGTCGCAACCACAAGGGGACTCAATCGTCAGCATGCATGTAATGTAATGATGCATAGCCCACACACAAATCCTCGCAACACTCCCTAACTCACGGGGAGACCTAGTCAACCAAAAGTCAACCATGCAAGGACAACAAATCAGTAATCATAACCTATTTACCTATGTACAGATAAATAGATTCGCCAAGCTAACTCACTAATGTGCGTACAGTATAACGACTGACCCCATATTCTTGACTCATCACCTAACCTAGTGATGCAACCCGATAATCCCATCTAAGTCCACACTAATGATCATAACTACATGCGTTTAACTGAATACCTATCAGCTAATACACAAGCAGGGTTATTATTCATATCCAGGATAAAGGTATGATGGATTAACAGCAATAGCTCAAAGATCGAAGGTTAAGTACAAGCACAGGATAAAACATGAGTGGATCTAATGTAAACAAGAATAACACATATATATACGAGTTCATGCACCAGAATTGATCAAACTACCGGACCAGGTAGATATTACCCATCTGATACGAAGCTCGTATAATCCTCACGACCGCGGACCTGCTCCGTATCCCAAACCTGCACAATAGTAACAAATTACGATTAAGTACAAATCGCCGATACTTATACGAACCAAATACTAACTCATTTATATTCGTATTCTTTTCCTCGGAGACATTATGACCACCCCGACACACTACATAGATCAACTACAGGAAAACCTTAACCACTTCCTAAGCTTATACATCATAACCCATATGATCCAAACACTAAAATCTCCAAATCAAAACATACTCTAACGAACTAACCTCCAACCACCCTTCGACGGCTTACCATCACATTAATCCATAACAGTTACCAACTACAGTTTCTCTTCTCCACTCACACACACAACCGGCACAATCGACTTGCAATCATAGAACTTAAACCAACACTGGATCAGACCTTACCACTCCAATCATAGCCTAGTTCCCAAATCGAAGTCTATCACAAGCACTCAAATTCCCGATTGAAACTTATCACAGGTTAGTCTCCAAATCACAGCTACGATTCTCAACCCACCGCACACAATCGATCTTTGATTCAAACACTACACTATAGCTGAACAATTGAAATATCAACGTTACTGATCAAATCCTTACCAACTCAGAACGTATCAAGACTTAGCTAATAACGATCCAAACATATCAAACAACAACTAGTATTACCCGAGCACCAATACCCGAATCAACAAACTCAATTACTAATCGGCAACTCAAATTTACCCGAACAAACCAAATCCAACAATCACAGTATAACAGAACACCAATCAATTGATACCACAGCTAACAGTATTGGGTTAGATCCAACTTACCGAGACCAAACTTCACCGGCGGCGATATTTCCAAATCCCGACTGCCCGCCGAATCAATCCAACTCCCGATTACTGCCAAAAACCGATCTGAGCTAAAACAAACATTCCCAGCTAGATCTAAACTCCCATTCCAAAAGAAGAAGAAGATCACTAACCTTCGACGGCAGATCACTACCGCGATGACTACACCAATGATCCGCCAAGCACAGCAATCGCTAAAAAAAAAACCCTAAAGTCGAGACCTACTGACCTCCGGCCAGAGATCAGTTAGGGTAGCGTTGTTGTCGAGCTACTCTTCCCCGATCACCGACGAGCCGAAGAGGAAGACGCGATCGCGCGGAGCGGAAACAGCGAGACGGCGGAGAAGGGAAATGGGGATTGCGATCTGATCGCTCTTGCATCCACAGCCCCTTTTTATATCCCGTTCGACACCAACTTGATTAACCCAGCCCAAACCAAACCCAATCCGATTGGGTTCAGCTAAGCCGGTTTAACCACTTGACCCAAGTCCAAGTCTAATCCAAATCCACTTCCAAATTCAAGCCCGATTTCAACCCAAGCCCAATTGCAGATCAAGCCCGATTTCAGCCCAAGCCCAATTGCAGATCAAGCCCGATTTCAGCCCACTAATTAATTAACCCATTAGCCCACTAATTAAGCCTAATTAATCCCTTAATTAATCCTAATTAATTAACGGGTTAATAATTTTATATATATATATATATATTCTACATTGTAAGAGGTTTCTCCACCTCCGGATTATTTCCGAGAAGGAGAAGTTCACAACCCTAAGGGAAGAACGGTGCAAGCTCAAAGAAAATCGATCATGTAATGTCAGATCTTCATACTTATTCGCCTGACTATTTGAGAGGGGAGGGGGGGGGCACTACAAGAAAAATGGAAAATAGCGATGAAATATTAGCGACGAAATAGTAATTCATCGCTAAAACTAGATATTTGCAACGAAATAATCTATCGTCACAAAATAATCTTATATTTGCAACGACATATAACATTTCGTCGCCAATATACTATATATTGACGACGATATAAACATATTCATCGTAAAATAATACTTAGCGACGAATAAATATAAAATCATCGTAAACTACTTTGCGACGAACTATTAAAATTTGTCGCAAATTATTCAGTCAAGCCGCCAGTTGAGTAAACTGGATTCTGTGGTCGGCCGAATGTCAGATAGTCGGGTCGTCAATCCCGCTAGTCGACTGAATATTAGCAACGATATATTTAAATTTCTCGCAAACATATCAGTCGAGCCACTAGTCGAGTTAACTCGATTCTCTGACTGCGACCAAATTACTGGCAGTCGAGTCGTCAATCCCACTAGTCGACTGATGATCAATATTAGCGACGAAATTTAATATTTAGTCGCTAATGTAAAATATATTAGCGACAAATATTTAAAATCCATCACTAATATTTATTATATTAGCAACAAATATTGTTAAATCGTCGCTAATAATTGTGCAGAAAACCCTCGGCCGCGCCCGATTCCCCCATTTTCTCGGTGCGACTCCATCTTCCGACGATTTCCCTGCTCTCCGACGACAAGCTCCACTCGAATCTTCCTTCATCTCCGTGCACCGACTCCGACTCCGGCTTCTCTGTGCTCCGACTTCCCGTTTGTGTGGCGTGCGCATTGTCTTCTCCGGCGCCTGCGACAACTGCTCGATCTCTTCTGGCGATTCTCCGACTCGGCAGCAGCTTCGGCGGCACCTTCTCTAGCTCCGGTCTCCAGCTCCGGCTTCTTCTCAGCGCCGTCTCAAGCTCGTCCTTCGACGCGAAGACTTAGGTTTATCCAAATTCTTTCTTCAAAGTTTTACAATAAATTTAGAGGGTTTTTATATTGTTGTTATGATTGTTATGATTAAATGATAAATTTAGAGTTTTGTTATACTCAGACGATGAATTTAGGGTTTTGTTAGGATTTAAGGTTATTGTAGACTATATATATAACTATAACAAATATGACTTTCCGCAACACGTTATCAACATCGCACAATTGTAGCACGCTGTTAATAATAGTTTTTACAGCACACCCAATTTTGTATGCTGCAGATAATATTATATTTTTACAAACAACAGCATGCAAAAATAATACGCTGTCAATACTCATTTTAACAGTGTACAGTGCACGCTGTTAATATTAAATAATAATAGTGTGCATTTTGCGCGCAGTTAAAAATTTTATTATAAAAAATTAAATTTTTCATAACACGTCAATCATGTGTGCTGCAGATAATATTAACAACGTGTATTTTGCACGTTGTTAAAAGTCTCCCTATAAAAAATTAAATTTTTTACAGCGCGCCAATCAAGTGCGTTGCGGATATTACAATGTTTGTTAATATGAAATAATAATGGCGTACAATTTGCACGTTGTTAAAAGTATCATTAAAAAAAATTAAATTTTTCATAGCGTGCCAGTCAAGCGTGCTGCAGATAATACTAAACTTGTTAATATGAAATAATAATAGCGTACAATTTGCACGCCATCAAAAGTTTCATTATAAAAAAATAAACTATTCGCAGCATGCCAATCAAGTGCGCTGTTGATACTAACTAAATTTGTTAATATTATCTGCAGCGTGCATTTTGTACGCCGTTAAAAATATAATTATAAAAAATTAAATTTTTCATAGTGCGCCAATAATCTAATAAGCAGCGGATAATATTATATTTGTATGATTACAAAAATAAATTTTTTAAAATTTAACAACACATTTGCTATTAGTATTAAACAATTTATTATTTTTTTAATTTGAAAATAATTTTTTAAAAAAAAATTAAACAACACATTTGTCAATGAGAAGAATAAAAAGAATCCAATTATATATAACTAAAAAAACTTTAAAAAGAATCCTCGAATAAATTTATCTTACAACAATTATTGCTATTCATTGCCATTTTTATTAATTATATTACTGATTAATTATAATTCTATTTTAGGTTAAAAATTTCTCAAACCCTATTCTCGCCGCAGCTTTCTCACGCGCGCTATTCTCTTCACCTTCCTCATCTCTTTCTAAACAATTTTTTCACGCTCGCCACATTCCGTCTCCATCCATTCTCTTCACCCTTCGTCTTCATTCTCTTCACCCTTCGTTATCTTTGGCTCGATCTCCGATCGCTTTCTCAAAGACATCCTTTGCTCGTCACCTCCATACGCCCTCACGAAAAATATATTAGCGACCAATATTTAAAATCCGTCGCTAATATTTATTATATTAGCGATGAATATTGTTAATTCATCGCTAATAATTGCACAGAAAACCCTCGGCAGTGCCCGATTCCCCCATTTTCTCGGTGCGACTCCATCTTCCGGCGATTTCCCTGCTCTCCGGCGACAAGCTCCGCTCGAATCTTCATTCATCTCCATGCTCCGACTCCAACTCCGGCTTCTCTGTGCTCCAACTTCTCGTTGGTGTGGCGTGCGACTTGTCTTCTCTGGCGCCTGCGACAACTGCTCGATCTCTTCCAGCGATTCTCCGGCTCGACAGCAGCTTCGGCGGCTTCTTCTCCAGCTCCGGCTTCTTCTCAACGCCATCTCAAGCTCGTCCTTCGACACGAAGACTTAGGTTTATCCAAATTATTTCTTCAAAGTTTTACAATAAATTTAGGGGTTTTTTATATTGTTGTTATGATTGTTATGATTAAATGATAAATTTAGAGTTTTGTTATACTCAGACGATGAATTTAAGGTTTTGTTAGGGTTTAAGATTATTATAGATTATATATATAACTACAATAAATATGACTTTCCGCAGTACGTTATCAACAGCACACAATTGTAGCACGCTGTTAATAATAGCACCCATTTTTTTATGCTACAGATAATATTATATTTTTACAAATAACAACATGCAAAAATAATACGCTGTCAATACTCATTTTAACAGTGTACAGTGCACGTTGTTAATATTAAATAATAACAGTGTGCATTTTCGCGCTATTAAAAATTTTATTATAAAAAATTAAATTTTTCACAGCACATCAATCATGTGTGCTGCAGATAATATTAAAAGCGTGTATTTTGCACGTTGTTAAAAGTCTCCCTATAAAAAATTAAATTTTTCGCAGCGCGCCAATCAAGTGCGCTGCGGATATTACAATGTTTGTTAATATGAAATAATAATGACGTACAATTTGCACGCCGTTAAAAGTATCATTATAAAAAATTAAATTTTTCATAGCGTGCGATCAGCGTCTTTCAGATAATACTAAACTTGGTAATATGAAATAATAATAGTATACAATTTGCACGCCATCAAAAGTTTCATTATAAAAAAATAAACTATTCGCAGCATGCTAATCAAGTGCGCTGTTGATAATAACTAAATTTGTTAATATTATTCTCAGCATGCATTTTATACGCCGTTAAAAATATAATTATAAAAAATTAAATTTTTCATAGTGTGCCAATAATCTAATACGAATAATATTATATTTGTATGATTACAAAACTAAAATTTTTTAAATTTAACAACACATTTGCTATTAGTATTAAACAATTTATTATTTTTTAATCGGAAAATATTTTTTTAAAAAAAAATTTAACAACACGTTTGTCAACGAGAAGAATAAAAAGAATCCAATTATATATAACTAAAAAAACTTTAGAAAGAATCCTCGAATAAATTTATCTTACAACAGTTATTGCTATTCATTACCATTTTTATTAATTATATTACTAATTAATTATAATTCTGTTTTAGGTTAAAAATTTCTCAAACCTTATTCTCACTGCAGCTTTCTCACGGGCGCTATTCTCTTCACCTTCCTCATCGCTTTCTACACGATCTTCTCACGCTCGCCACATTCCGTCTCCATCCATTCTCTTCACCCTTCGTCGTGCTGGCCTGATCTCCGTCCGTCGCTTTCTCATCACATCCTTCGCTCGTCAGCCTTAATCCGTCGGCCATCGTCCACCTCTTTCCCACGCACAATCTCCGTTCGTCAGCCTACGTCCATCGGCACTTATCTTGCAAGTTAGTATCTAAAGATTTTTGCGTAATGCAAGGGCAAAAAGAATCCCATTTGTTTATTATTTTTCAATGAAGAAGATGGTTGCAAGTTATAAATTGGTTATCCTTCTTGCTGATAAATGACCATAAATGAACCTAGTGAACACAAATATGATTAACGTTGAGGAGGGATGAATACTGTTATTAGAACACAAATAGGATTAACGTTGAGGAGGGATTAATACTGTTATGCATCAGTGTCATCATAAAGCCAAATTTGCCCCAAACGCATGTGTGCGGCGGTTTCTACGTGTGTTCGTAGATTTTTAATTAGGGCGGGCTCTACTAATCTTGGCATGCTTTATCAGTTTTCAAAGGTATTTTGGTGTGGATCTACTTGATCGAGATGGAAAACTTAAAGCAACGATCAGGCGTGTATGGATGCGTGATTTTTAAGATGCACCTGTTTGTGATTTAATAAAAGCACAGTTTTACTATCTTCCCTCTACTTACAGCTTTATGCTATTTATTCTCCTATAGAGGGACCATTAAATCTACTAGAGGTTATCTTTCTTTTTATACAGATCGTCCTAGTTTGCTTCTCTGTTGCAGGTTTACGAGGGTGTTTTTCACAAAAAGTATAGATCTTGAGTCCTTTGTGGAATAGGGCTCATTTTTCATCTCCGGAAATTTCAAAGATCTACCTGTTTCTTCTCCAGTTAGTTTACCTCAGATCGATCTATTTTAACAAGTTTTGATCTGATCTATGAAAGCTTAGGCTACGTTTGGTACGGGGTAATCAGGCTTATAATGTAATCAAGATTACATTACAAGATGATTTATTTTGTTTGGTAACATTTCAAAGATGTAATATAATGTAATTGCATTACAAAATAAGAGTCAAGATCCGTAATCTCGATTACGAAGGAAAAACTATGTAATCCGATTACATTATAGACTCAATATTTATCATGACAAATATATCCTTCTTTTATTTTTCTCATTGTTTCTCGGCCAACAACGTCAACCGACCCAGTAGCCGATGGTAGTCACCAATTCGGCCGGTGACGACGACCGACCGGCGACCGGCCGACAGTCGGCGGTTGGCGGCGACCGATCGGCGATCGGCCGTGACCGACGGCCGTGATCGGCCGGCGACCGACGATCAGCCGGCATCACCGGCCGGCGGTGGTCGATAACCACCGATGACGGCGGCGACCGTGATCGGCTATATTACCTTAAGAAGAAATTATAAGGGTATTTTTGTCATTTTATAATAATATGAATTACATTTCTTATAACAAATATGAATACCAAACAAACGAATGTAATCACTTTTGTAATTAAAGATTATACACAATCGCTAATCAAACACAGTAATGTACATTACATTACAAACTTGATTACATTACAAGGTTGATTACATTATCCCGTACTAAACGTAGTTATGCATAGTGTTTAGCTATGCATGCAGTATCTTAGATCAATATACCTCTTGATTTACAGCGCATGGTATATTCAACTTTGCTATAAAGTTTATTTACGATCTTACGAGCGTGTATACATTGTATGATTCATCTTTTTGGTTCCTATCTCTTATCTGCAGAAATTAAGGGTTCTTGCTACACAAGATTTTGCAAGTTCGCTGGATACAAGCTTTCATATTTTATAGTTCTCTATTTTATGGGGAAAACCTATGACGATCTGTAACAGAGAAGCAAACTAGGACGATCTGTATAAAAAGAAAGATAACATCTAGTAGATTTAATGGTCCCTCTATAGGAGAATAAATAGCATAAAGCTGTAAGTAGAGGGAAGATAGTAAAATGGTGCTTTTATTAAATCACAAACAGGTTCATCTTAAAAATCATGCATCCATACACGCCTGATCGTTGCTTTAAGTTTTCCATCTCGATCCAGTAGATCCACAGCAAAATACCTTTGGAAACTGATAAAGCATGCCAAAATTAGTAGAGCCCGCCCTAATTAAAAATCTACGAACACACTTACCTCGCAGAAACCACCGCACTATTTATCGTCATAATCCTTTTCTTGGTGCAGGTTTAGACTTATTTTACATAAACTATGATCTAAACAGTGCAATAGATTGTTAATTTTCATAATTGTTTCATAAACAATTATTTATAAAAAAATGTTAGTTTTATTGTCCGAGGAGCTTGTCATAAAAAAGGCATGCACTTTTGCTTATCTACTTATACATGCTAACATAGGCAAGCACGTCTCATGTTTGCCAATTGGCACTATTGATAAGAAGAAACTGGTATTATCAACATACTTGATGTGGTTGTCAGTTCCATAGTGAATTGAAGAATGTGAATTGTTTATAGAAAACTTAACATTTTATTATTTGTCCCTATTTATTTTTTTTGTTTTCTTGTTAGTGAATGTGCAATTATGATAATATTATTTAAAAAATTAGGTTGCTAGTGGTGGCATTGATGACGATATTAGAAATTATGTTAGTGGTGGTAGTGATGTCAATGGAGAAAAAAAAAATTATTGCAACTCAGGTAACCATATTGATATGAGGAATATTGTGATTTCTTTTACATGATAGAATCTCTCTCTTAATACTAATAACCTGTTTTGTTATAAAAGTACACTTGGGAACATTAATAATTTTTTATTGTTATACAGGGAAAATTGAAGAACGTGAATTGTGGAGATGTCAGTGTTAATACTAAATGTAAGATGCTTCATTGGTCTGGTGATGGAGTTGTTGCAGAAGGTCGAATTGCATCCACATATCCAAAAGCAAAAGTATATCATGTTCCTCTTGGTGGATCTTGTTGGAAAGCTTGGATTGATAGAGTTTTGCTGGATTAGGTGGATCTAATTCGACCCAATGATGAAATGTATTTTCTTGAGGATGCAATAGGAAGCACAGTCGCTTGGTTCTCTAAGTGTATAGTTTTGTGTTACTGGTTGAATTGTTTATGTGACTAAATGAATAATTATTTTGTAGGAAAGAAATCATGTAAGTGAATTTATGTTATTTGTTTGAATTATTTTCTGTGACTAAGTGAATAATTAGTACACTAGCTATTTAAGTGGTGGTGATGATTATTTATGGTATTATAATTGTTTTGTTTTGATTTTATAATCGTGTGTATGTGATATTAAAAATGGGTATAGTATTTATATGTGATATTATAATTGTGTGGTATTTGTGGGTTGGATAATAATTATTTGAGTTTTGATATTACAATACTGCGAATGCATAACTCTGACTTCGCTTTCATGTGTTGTGCATGCATAACCGTAGCACACGATTGTCGCAAATGCACTTAAACGCAACGAGCGATTGCGCGCTGCGAATGCACTTAATCGCAAGCGTGCAATTGTGTGCTACGAATGCGCTAAACCGCAGCATGTGATTGTGCGGTGCGAATGCACTTAACCACAACACGCGATTGTGCACTGCAAATGCACTTAACCACAATGTGCGATTGCACGCTACGAATGAACTAAACCGCATCATGCGATAGCGTGCTGTGAATGCACTTAACCGCAGCGCGCGATTGCACACTGCAAATGCACTTAACAACAACGTGCAATCGTGCGCTACGAATGCACTTAACCACAGCGTGTGATCACGCACTGTGAGTGCACTTAATCGCAATGCGCGATCGCGCACTGCGAATGCACTTAACCGCAGCGTGCGATCGTGCGCTGCGAATGCCTTATGATTTTCAACAGCTTAGTGTTGTACAGCATGTGATGCGTGCTGCAGATATCATATTTGTGCGCTGTGAAAAGTCAAATTTGTTGTAGTATATATGGTTGGTAGCATTTTGTTAGCGATGAGACGATGAATTTAGGGTTTTTTTATCATTTAGATTTGGATGTATTCATGGTAATCAAGCAATAAATTATTGCCTAGATGATACATTTGAAGATATGTTGTCAATTAGATTATTTTAGGAGTATTTTACGATTAGAGGATAAGTTTAGGATTTTCTAATTTTTAGATTATAATGTTCGATGATAAACACAGGGTTATAATGCAAATTGTAGGTTATGTTGTGTGAGGTTTAAATTATAAATTGTGTGATTATTTTGTATGTGATAACTAAATTTGAGTTAGTAAATTCCTTTTATTGAAAATTAACATAAAAATTATTGTATATATGTTTAACCAGGGTTTAAGAATATGGATAAAAGTTGGATAATGATTCAGAATCGGATTAGCCCTAAATATATCAATGGGTTGAATCAGTTTATAAATATTGTAGAGAATTACATGATCAGTTTGAATTTATCAAAAATTCATTGTTCATGTCGACGGTGTGGTAATTTGTTTCAGTATGAATTGGATTATGTGCGAGGACATCTTTATAGGTGGGGTTTCGATAGATTATATAAAGTCTGGAACTTTCATGGAGAAGCTTCTACATCATCCGATAGTATAAATATTTTCAATCAAGATGAGAATGATTTTGATGTTGAAGTAGATGATTTCGAAGATAATTTTGAAGACATGTTTACTGATTTACAAAATATAGAAAATATAACCAACAATGAGCCTCAATCAGATGATATAAATATAAACACAAATGCAAATGATTGTAGACGAAGTTATATTTCAATGTTGGAAGAAGCACAAAAAGAACTCTATTCCAATTGTACTAAATTTTCGGTTTTCAATTTTGTGGTGAATCTAATGCATGTGAAGGTGTTAAATGGCTGGAGCAATAAATCTTTTGATACACTACTTCAATTATCGCAAGAGGCATTTCCTAAACCGAATGCGATTCCAAACTCTTATTATGAAGCCAAAAAAATATTAAAAGAGTTAGGATTGACATATGAGAAGATACATGTCTGTAAGAATGATTGTATATTATTTTGGGAAGAGCATGAGAATAAGGATGCATGTCCAGTATGCAAGGAGCTGAGATACAAGTACGAAGGGATGAATAAGAAAAAGAATCCTCACAAAAGTCTCAATATTTTCCTCTAAAATCGAGACTTAAGAGGTTGTTTATTTTGAAGCATACGACCAAAGAGATGAGATGACATAAAGAAAAGCGAGTTGAAACAGATGGTGTATTAAGACACCCAGTTGATAGTGAAGCACGACCTGAAGAATCTATTGCAGAGGGGTATATCGTAAATGAGGCCTTGACTTTCAGTTCGTTATATATTAGTCAGATTGAGACAAGTTTTTCTAGGTCAGAACGGAATAAAGATGTCCAACCATCAAAATGCAAATTAAGTGTTTTCTCATAGGAAATATGTCTTTGGCAACCAACAAAGTCTAAAATTGCCATTGGCATTGTTTAAGAAAGCACATTGGTACATTCTGAACAATTCTAAAGAAGTCGGCCGATATTGAAAGTAAGTGTTTACATTAAGTTATTACTTTAATTATATTTCATTCACAGAGTTTAAATTGATTTTTTATACAGTGAGCATCTATAACTTGTGTCCCAAAAGATTCATGTTGATCAAGTGATGCAAAATCATGAGCGAGATTTTCCACTGTGGTTTAGGGATAAAATTGTGGCGCTAAAAAAATTAACAAATTCAGAGATCACAGATGAGTTGTATTATTTAGCAATGGGATGCGTCAAGTTCAACTATATAATGCATGCATAGTAAATGGGATTCGATATCATACGACGTCCGTGATTCACGATAACTACGAGAATAGTGGGTGGTGTACCATCCTCCGATGGGGACAATTTGGATTTTTTTGGTGTGTTGAAGGATGTGGTCCAAATATTTTACTCTTTCAGGTATAAAGTTCAATTATTTTGGTGTGAATGGTTCCAATGTAATAAAAAAAAATCGTTGGTGGAAGAGTATGATCTCACGTGTATTGACACTTCTAAAATATGGTATGATGATGACCCATTCATTTTGGCAAACTAAGCAAATCAAGTGTATTATTTGAATGATATCAAACATGGAGGTCATTGGAAGGTCGTGCAAAGGGTTGACCACTACGATATATACTGAAATGGCGAAGTTGATGAAGTATCTCAAGATTTTGAGGGTGGTAATATCTTGATCATGGAGCCAAACCAAGAGATTTCATCCAATGATTCAACTTCAGTAGTCGGTGAAGACTAGCAATAACTCAACATTGTCGATTAGATGTTGAGAATTACCAAATTAATATGGCAAATGCACAAGTGGATCTAGATATGAGCGCTCAAAGTAATCGTATTGCCAATGGTGAAGATAGTGAAATTGACAGTGAGACATATGATTATTTATCTTTTTCAGATGATGATAGTGATTAGACATATTTACACGGATCTTTTTTTATACGTCAATCTATATATAATGCTTATGTCATAGCTATGCCACCTAAGAGAATTGAGCCCCCCCCCAGTTGTGCCTACGCCTGACAATGATAGTGCTCCTGCTCCTACTGGTTAGTTATGTGGTTTTAAGTATGTATATTTTGTTTCCTACATATTTAACTTGTTAATTGTTAACATTCTTTGATTTAAAGTTCATCCGATACTTAGAGAGACACGAGGCACACACTCCGATCAGCTCCGACGACAAATCGAGGAATGAGATAGATTACCCATTACATTTCGTAAGAACGATGGTCACCCTATCGGGACCAATGTAGCTGCTTTTATGACAGAGTTAGGTCTGTCAATTAAGTTCACTCCCCTACAAGCTAAGAGTTGGAAGCATATCCCCGCAGATAATAAACAGATGATATATGACAGTTCCAATTCTTTGTAAAACTCGATCAAGAAGACGATCCCATTGACGAGTTCCAATTTGGACCCGTTCAATAGTGTTGTTCTCATAATCTAGTACATCAGCATAAACTTCCGTATTTGTGTCAATGGACCCGAATCCACCAATTCGTTGAGTGCGTCCCAATTCATCGACTTCCATTAATTCTGGTGTGCTAATGACCTCGAGTGCATTAGGGGCCACTGCTTCTCCCTATTCAATTTATCTGTAAGTACGAGTATTTTGTTATTTAAAGAATCAACCATCATTCATTATTAAAATTCAATATTGGTATTTTTTTCAGGCTACTTTCGATATTAGTTTTGCCGAGGAGGCAACATCGGAAAGGAAGAAGACCGACAGATTAATGAGTACAAGGTACAAAGATAATCGAAATAAAATGCAAATTCATTATAAGAGTCTATTGCATCTTCCCCCCCCCACCGAGCGGCGACATCATATGCCGAGCGAGTTTTGTGATACGCAAGAAGATTGGAACTATATGTGCGATCTGTTTGAATCAGAGAAATTTTAGGTAACTCAATCTATACCAATTGTTTGAGTTATATATAAATTAAAATATGTGTAACTCATGTTTTAAGTTTTATGTTAACAAATTTTGATATTGTAGACCCGATCGACAATAAATGCCCAAAATCGAGCACAATTACCATTTACCCATCGAGGTGGCTCAAAATCATTCATCGAGCGATTTACTGACGGTGTAAGTACAAATTTTATAGGTGCAAAGATATATTGGTTGGTATTTTTAATATTAACACATTATAATATTTTCAGACCGTCAGTCTCGAGAGAAAAGATTGGATTCACGTCTTTAATACAATCCACTGTACCTCATCAAAAGATGGAGTGGGGAGAGGCGAAATTTGCATACGTAAGATATAATCCATAAAATTTAGTAAAGTTATTTTTAAATATTAGTAATTCTTTGTAAACATATTGATAATGTGTTTGTTATTCTTAGGGTGAAATGGTGAGACTGCGAGATGAACACATCCAGTCACAAGAAATCGGAAATGACATCGATGCAGTTCAGATTGCAGATCAGGTGTGTGATCAAGTACTCGGTGTTCGCTCTGGATATATTAGAGGACTTGGAAGTGGGCCAAAACCAGTTAGATCGACTTCTTCAGATGCCAACTCCTCCTCCAGAACAACTAACGCAGCACTGCGTGAACAACTTCAGTCCACCCAAGAGGAGCTAGCAAAAACTAAAGCTCGATTAGTTGTCACCCAAGATGAGTTGGCATAAATGAGATCAAGACAAGATATTTTCGAAGCAATTCTAAATCGGCTTGCGCCTGGAGCATTACAATCATTAATGCATGAATCATCTCCAGCTCCACCTCCTCTGTCACGCCCCGAGAGTATGTCGTGCCGAAAAGCAAACGGATGACATCTCCCCTGTACGTGGCAACATATCGGGTTAATACAAGGCCCGTAGGCCCACAACAACCATATGATATACACAGATATCAACATATCAAATGCAGCGGAAACATACAACAGATAAAACAATATACAAGGACCCAACTGTGCACTCCGGAGTGACTTGACACAACAAGAAACATAATAGAAACCACAACAACGGCCAAATACATACAATACGTCCGTATATCACAAATACGGAAACAATACAGGCTAGAAACCCAAAACAACAATACAAAATACCTCAATCCACAAGGATCCAATAAATCGTAAAATAAACCTTCATCCGTTCGGTGTGAGATGGGATCAGCTGGCGGAGCTCCGAACGTCCAAGGAATCTTCTACCTGTTATCTGGGCGACAGAAAGCCCAGGGTCCAGGGGTGGTGAGTATAAACTCAGGGGTAATATATAGAAAGTGCATGAACAACATATAAGGATAGATCTACAAGTATACATGTGAAGATCTACAGGTATACAGCATGAGTCCAATAGACATACAGTCATATCCAAAACTAATAACAAGTAACTACAGTAAAGTCATACTCAATGTATATACTGAACTGATCAACTGAACATAAAGTAATGTACCAACGTACCTGACGGTCTGCAACACCATAAGCTATATCATCCTGACAGATATACAATAACATAACCCATATAATATACCAGGTCAATTCCATACCTGACCCATACTCCAACATATGAACAGTATATGATCACCTGTATAATAACCCGGTCCATACCACACTATGACATGACGCTAATCAAATGCATACATCGGTCTGGACCAACACATATATCATGCTCAAAACATAACAGTATATAAAATGCAAATGACATGTATCATGATGAACAACCATATGCAGCAATCATAGCTCAATCTAATGCAAGATCTCACGTGCATATGTAAAACATATATCAAATACATGCATACATATATATCTGAATGCATATGCATACCACTCGCTACCACGAGTGGCCTAGGTGGCAGGACATGACAACTATCCCGACTCCAGCCGCCACCACTCTCGAGTGACCGAGTTGGGTAGTATGAAACAGTAGCTAGCCCGCCATAGAGCTATATGCGCCCACGGGTCCTCGGCGCTAGCGCTGTCTCTACCCATGAGTAGACGAGCACCGCACCCAGACAATCGCGACATCACACGACCACCGCCTATAGTGGGTGAGTGCGCTAACTACCACTCCGCACAAAGGGCTGGCAAGTCGCATCTCCAGGCTACCACCATCCATAGTGGCCGAGAACCAGACGCACAACAATGCTCGCCTCAACCTGCTACCACTACCCCGAGTGGCCGGGAGGGGATGATGACGACACGTCTCGACCACAAGGGAGACTCAGTCAACAACATGCATGTAGTGTAATGATGCATAGATCCATACATGTATCCTCGCCACACTCCCTATCCCACGGGGAGGCCTGGTCAACAAAAAGTCAACTATGCGAGGACTACAATCCACAAGACTTTCTCTATCGCACAAGGAGTCATACTCATCTGACAGTCAACCACACTAAGACCTCTAGTCAGTAGCGATATACAATCGACCGTCCATATAACCATACACATGCACACAATCCATAATGGATATACCATCACGCTTAGTACCTCTAGTCCATGGCCACATACTGACAACCATACACTTATCTATGCACAGACAACTAGATCCATCATACATGCACCACTAATACGGATATGATATAACAATCGACTCCATAATCCAAACCATCACCTAACCCTAGTGATGTAATACAGTAACCCAATCTGAAGTCACAAAGATAACCCTAACCACATGTACTTACTGAACAATCTATCAGCTAATACATAATAGGGTTTATAATTCCTATCCGTGCTAGATAATCAATGAGTAACAAAGTATATATCTCAAAGGTCAAGGCAGTACAAGCATGTGATTAAATAAGAGTGGATTTAAGGTAAACAGGTATAAACATAAATCTAAGATCATGCACTAGAATTTGATCAAAACTACCGGACCAGGTAGATATTACCCACCTGATACGAAGCTCGAATAATCCTCACAGCCGCGGACCCGCTTCGTATCCCAAACCTGCATATAATGGCAACTACAGTTAAGTTCTAACACTTAACAAATATACAGATTAACTACTACATTTCTATATCCACGTTCTTTCCTCGAATGATTTACCTAACCCAGTTTTCTCCCACGTCAACAAGATCAATTAAAATATATAGATCTAAACAACACTCACATGTCTATCCTATCATCTAAACAGTATCTCAACACTCAATACAATCCAAACTTACCCCAATATCCAAATCACCACAACCAAGCAATTCATACACACACACACCAACATTCATAGCCACGATAACTCATCGTTTACAGCAACATACAACCATAAACACAACCAGATCATCTACAGATCAACAATCATCAATTTGGACTCACAACCCGACACAACAACACAGCATCATCAATGACTACTCTAAAATCAACAACAACAAACACTGATTACACTCAAATCACAGTCGCCAACCTCACTGGATCGATGGTAGTAAAACCTCCCTAACTAACAGCTAAGGAAATCAACTAGATCAACATTGAACTAATTAAATAACACGCTGATTCAAAATCGTATCAACAGCTTCCTCACCTCGTCCACTGGAATAATCCCGAAACTCGCTGTGAGGAACACACCACGCCTTCACCACTACTGTAAACCAAAATCATGATCAAAGCTTACCTCACAACGCAACCCTTCTTCTCCAATCTCAGCTGTTCACCGCAGACAGCTTAACCACAACAAAATCCAAGGTCCGATCACTGCCCAAATCCACACAATTGATCAATAACAACTTACCAAAACTAAGAAACATATACGCTGTATCAATAATCTACCGATTGATCCATAGATCTAATCGTGGCTAACCTGGACACTCAAGTGGAATGTTCGCGACGATGGGGCGAGATCGAACTCACAACGGCAAAGGCGGAAGAAGAGAGAAGAGATCTGCGATGATCGACACTTGGTGGTCTTCCGCTCGAAGTAACCTCCGGCGATCAAGCAGCGGCATCGATCGGTACCGTACTGCTTTGCTCATGGTGGAGATCAACGGCAATGACTAGCTCCAGATGTTGGCGATTGTGGCGAGTTGCTGCCGTCGGAATTGGATGAAAAATGCGGAGGCGAGATTCGGCTCGGGAAAGGCTGGCGACCGACAAGATGCTCCGGCGAAGCCCGCTCGGCGTCCCTCCCTACAGCTGGATCTCCCTTCGGAAAGAATCATCGGCAGCAGCTGTGGTTCGGAAGAAACAAGAAGCGAGGAAGAAGCAGAAGGGAAACGGCCGGATCTTCCACCGTCAGCGAGAGCGATCGTCGGCTCGAAGGAAGAAGAGAGGCGAGCCAAAATCGCCGCAAGAGGGGAGGAGGAAATCGCGCGATCGCGATCTGTGGAAGAAGCTGCAGATCGGGTTTTGGGGTTCGGTTCGAAAGGTTTCGTTAAAAACCAGCCAATTGACTGAGCTAGCTCAAGTCTAAACCAAAGCTAACCTAAGTCAAATCCAATCCGATTTAGCCCATTTATAGCCCAAGCCCATTACAGATTCAAACCCAATTTAATCCACTAATTAACCCAATTAACCCACTAATTAAATCCAATTAATTAAAGGGTTAATCCATATAATTTTTTTTCCATATTTTACATTCTCTCCCACTTATAAAAATTTGGTCCCCAAATTTCCAACTCATGTACGAGTACGAGATGCCACAACAACCATCTCAAGTATCCGGAGAAAAGTCACACCTCAAGTGACTAAGTGGGGTACTGAGCTCGAGTATTACATTCTAGCTCTTATATACATTCTCAATCAACCTATTAATAGGTCAATAACTGTACCAAAGTGGAGCTCTATACCCGTAACCGATGGGAGACTTTGCTAGAATCGTAAGGTGAATCATGAATCACCATCAGAAATGATACTCAAGGTTACTCCATGGATATAATTCCATCAAGCGATCTAACGAAATCCATCTTACAGCTCGGAAGAAAATGAGCGGACTTAGCTAATCGATCATCGACTACCCAAATCCTATCCAGTCCTTTCCGAATTCTAGATAATCTCCTAACACAGTCTAACGTACTAGGCTCTCACTTCATCATGGTACGTAACCCTACCGGTCATTAATATTCCACTTTTACATGTTGGCACACCAACCTCAACTACGGAATCATCCATGTCCTATCTATCGTTCCACCAACCGGAACGTCTCAATACTCACTATTTTCGGATACACTCCGAATAAATCTTCACTCTCGAATGAAGAGTCTCCTGAAACAACTCTTCCTAAAGCGAATGCAACTCTGGGAACCACCATCCTTCCCAGAGACTGAGATTTATTCTCACAAGAGAAATTAATCTAATGTCCAAAATTCATTACATGTAATCGAAAATAATGAAACCTATAATGACTGATCTCGCTAGTTTCCCAACTAGCATACACATAATATATGTCCCATTCAACTGCGTCGGGATTGCTCCTAATCCCTGACATGACGCATCTACGTATAATACCCTTCCATCCATATCGGACGGATTAACTAACACTGACACAAAAGTCAGCCACCTTCTAGGCCCTAAAACCTAGCTTCACAAACTTTCGACCAGGTGATTTCCATCACCTTCGTGGTCCAACAAGTCGACGGTATAGTATCGCTAGAACATCCTATCCTCATCTATGGTAAATACCAAAACAATCTAAGGAAACCACAACTTCCCTCAAGATTGGGAATATATCCATAAATATATCCTCCACAGATATTATGACAATCGGTCTCAAATACTCCAAGAGTACTTGATTCCTCAAATTCATGAACGACTAAATCGTCGATAAGTCTAACAACATTATCAACATCTCCTAAAATTCATACCAAGTATGAAATATCGTCTTCTACACACCTGTATCCCTTTTACTCTAAGCTACAGATAGCTCAATCATCACACCGACAATGATAATTGTATGACACTAAGTCACTACAATATCAATCCTCCAGTCATAGATCAACCCTAGGGTATACACAGGTGTCATTTAGCTGATCTAAACAGATCCTCTATCCACCACGAAGGATACTCATTCTCAACTACTGCATTCTATCATCGATAATCGATGTATAATCTCAAAGGTTCATCTCTCTTTTAACAAAGAGTTCTGGATCCTCTCAAGAGAAATCCTAAGACAAATAAATCTCCCATAGTGTTTAGCAACACTGATACCCATAAAATCATCTCCCGGTATGAGGTCTCAATATCGGAACTATTTCCGAAATCACCCTCCAATCGCATATTCCACTTGCCCATACAGTGGCAAGCCCGGGAGTTCATCCGAAACTATATCTGAATACTCTCAGATTACACGTACATCCGAGAGTCCTAGTATACAAACGCTCCAACAATCCAACTATCCGTAAGGATATGTCTATGCTAAAGGTATGTCTGTTAAATACCGAAATTTAAAACACTAAATTAAACGGTCAAAATTAAGAAAATAATCTTAGAAATTATTTTCAGAATTTTTGAAGAATTTTATAAATTTTTCTGGAATTAAACGGGATTTATACGGGGTATTTACAGGGATAATTAATTTAATGGGGAATGTTAGAGAATTATTAAAACCTAATCTAGGTTAATTTCTTATTAATGGGGTAATTGGGTTTATCGCGCCCGATGCCTTTCCCCTCGCGGCGGTTTCCTTCGCGAAATCTATCTTCTCGCCGCAGAGCACTTTTTCCACTCGCGAGCCCTTCTTCCCTGCGTGCCGCCACCGCGCCACGGCGTCGCGTCCCTCGCCGCTGGCCACAGACGCTCGGGCCGTGGCGCCGTCGATGCCCTTGGACCCGCCGCGACGCCTTTTCCTCTCGCGTGCTCTCTCCGCGGCGGCGGTACCTTGCACGAGCTCTTCACCGCCGACGAGAAGCTCGCTGCCACCCACAGCGTCGTCCGACGCCGAGGGTGCGTCGTCGTCGCTGTTCACCGGAAGCGCTCGCCTTCGCTTCTTCTCGCGCGCGCCGGCCGTCGTGGCCACAGGACCGCCGAGCCTTCTCTTCGCCTGCGGCCACCTTCTTCACTCGCCTCCGTCGTCGTAGCCTTCCCCTTCGTGCGTATTAATCTGCAGCGAAGGTCTCTACCGGAACAAGGGGTTTTCTGTCGGTTATGTGGATTGCGCTGCCTGGTGGGGTTTTCTGCAGATCGTCGTCGGAGTTGGTAAGATCTGATCGTCTCTTTACTTTGGACGAAGATCAAAGTTCTAGCGGTGGTGTCCTTCATTTGGTTAAAGTTTATGATTGTTGGGCAGTGGTCTTGAATAGGGGAACAAGGGATTGGGATAAGGAATGGCTGTTGGTGGAGTTGGTATATCTCGTTTGTTTGCTTTAATTGCTGTGTTTGATATTCGTTATGGTCGCTGCGAATTGGGTTGTAAAGGGGCGCGAAGAGTAGTTTTGGTCTAGGCTGTGATTTGGCTGTGAATAGGGCGGCTCTTGATGATGAAGGAGCTGTGATGATAGTGGCTGTGGGTGGATGTGTCGACTGTGAATTTAAGAAATTGAGTTCAGTATCGGTGTCTGGACTTCTAGGCGGGTGAGCTTGATTGGTCGATTTGGGCTGATTCGGATGGTATTCGGTTGATCGGTATGATATTTGGAGGATTAGGAATTAATTGGGTTAATTGGGTTATAAAGGAAATCGATTAAGTATTCGATTTGTTATTGAATTGCTTTTTGGTGCTTGACTATAGTTTTTGGCCACGGCGGTGTCCTGGGTCCGTGACGATTTGATTCTTTTGCGGATATATATTCAGTCGGGTATTTTGACTTATCTTTTATATATAGTCAAGTTGATATGTTAGTTAGGATAGCATGCAATACTTTTCATGTTTATATGCCTAGTATGCTTTGTGAATACTTGCTACATGCATTTGATCATTATTATTATATCTTCCCTTTTTTATTTGGATCATGGTTGCTTGTATTAGTTATATGCACTTATTGATTTTGCATATTATTCGGATGGATATTTGTAGTTGGATTTACATGCTTTAGTATCATGCATCATCTTGCATCGGCCGGACGGGGTTCCATTATTGTTGAGCCCGCAGCTAGTTACATGGCCTGCACACACTGTCACTCATGGGTTAGTGGTACATCGAGCTCTGTCGAGCTCATTGGACCGCTCATGGGTAGCGATGAGCGTGGTAAGCGGCGAGGATCCCTCCTCTGGCCTATGACACCAGGAGATGAGAGCTTAGCTCCCCCACTATGTTTGGGGCAGGAGGATAGGTGTACTCCGACAGCATCCTGTCCACTCGGTCACTCAGGAGCAGTGATGGCAGAGTGCACAGTTGTCATAGCCCTACCCACTCGGCTTCACCATTGCGTGTGAGGCGGCTGACTGGCGTCAGGGGTGACCATGTCATTTGCACGACATGCATTTTTGCATGGATCGCATTTGTATTGTGTTTGCTGCATTATTGTATTGATGCCTTGGATGTTGCATATGATTGACATGCATCTGATTCATATTCTTATATGGTGATGACTTTATCTCTTATAGTAGGGCACATGCTCCTATATCGAGTAGGAGACTCGGTGAGTCTGATCCTTTTGCATTTATTTCTTGCTTACCATATATATGAGGCTATCGGCATGATTAGTATTGTTAGCTATTTCTTACTATTCATATCGACTAGTATCCGCTAAGTTCTTTGAACTTACCCCGTGGTTTTATATCTATTTCAGGATGGAGCTGTCAGGAGAGTCCAGCTGCCAAACCCCCTCGTCGTGGAAGTGTATTTTGTTATTTGTGTTTACGGTTTTTGGGTATTTGGATTAGAATATATGTTTAGGACTGGAGTTGGATATTTGTACCTGTGGATGTTTTGGTATGTCCTTAGGGACCTTTGATCGGATTTTTATTTCGATTGGATTTGGTTGAGTATTCCGCCAGATGGCGTAAGGGTAAGTCTAGTTAGAGTAGACTTTTGTTTACCTAGATTTGTTGGCGAGGCCTTATTATTATCTGCGTGTGATGTGGTATGATTCGGTCGTGTTGGCCGATGTATAGTGTGTAGGCCTTGTATAAAATTGGTATTGTCACCGTCAGGGAGATCTGTGGATTTTCGCGGGGACTCCTGGGCGTGACAATTTATTTGGTATCAGAGCGTAGGTTTCGAGTTCCTTAGGGTCTTTGGGTTTATGGAGTTCGCCAAGTTTGGTAGATTAATCGGGTATTTTCGAGTTGTACGGATTTCCAGCGATTTTTATGTTTGGAAATTGAGGTATTATCGAGAGTCAATATGGGGATTTAAGCAACAGGACATCTCGACGCTAAGGTAAATAAATTCTAGAAAATTTTCTAGATTTGGTACATATTTATATTGGTTATATTTGGTTATGCGGTGATATCATGTTTTATCTAGTATTGCTTTAACTTGATATCTTAGACTGTTTAGATTTTTAGGTTCTTTGATTTATCGTTAGCATATGGTTATTAATTGCTATTCTCGCTATCGTAGTTAGTTATCATTGTGATATAAATGATTAGATTGGTAGATGTTTACATCTTACTTTTTGGACTAGTATTAGGATTAGACTTGAATAATATGACTAAGATGGATAAATTCGCAGAAGGTATACATAGAGGTTCTTTGACTTTCTAGATCCTAGTGCATGAGGACATGATTACATAGCTTATGTAGTTTAGAGTATATATAAGCATCGATGCTTTATTTATATATTGCCTTGACTTTGTTACGGCATGACCCTTTAGTAATACCTAATTAATTTGACCATTGATTCCCATTAGTAGGACTATGCTATCGTTTATTAGACAGCTTGTTATATGTTTATATGGTTATGTGTTTTGTGGTGGATACAATAATTAAGACTGGTAGAGGTAGAATAACTTAGATGAGGTTATTCTGTAGGAGCGGATCTCAGGAATGAAACAACATTAGTGGAACCCTAGGTGTTGGAACCCTAGGCGTAATAACCGGATGTGCATATTGGTATGTGATTACCCATTTACTGTTTCAGTGATATGGTGATCGGACTAGTAGAGTTCGTATGATTAGGATGCAATTAATCCTTACTATATCTCCCAATCATGGTTGAGATGACCTATTGTAAGGTTATATTTTTGTGTTATTCGTTCGGAGTTGGTGATAATCAGATTCGTATGACGCATGTAGCTAGATAGCTACTTTACATCTTAAGTACCCACGAGATTTGTTCGTGGTAGCATGTTGTAGCATGCATGATTGCATTGGTAGAATGGTATAATTTAGGCTTAACCCTCTTGAAGGGCTTGATAGTAGATTTGTGACCTTTATTGGCTTTGATAGGCGTTTCCTGTTAGTTGGGACGAAACCCTATGATTACTCGTCTCGACGAGTTTATTAGTGGACATATGACTTTTATCGACCTTGATAACCATTTATATTAGAAGGGTTAGAACCTTAGACTAACCATCTGGAGGAATTTATTTATTAGTCGATGATCTTTACCGACTTTGGTAAACATTTCGTTTTAGAGGTGTTGAAACCCTCGCTTAACCGCCTTAAGGGGTTTAATGGTAGATCGATGATCTTGGTCGACATTGATGGTCGTTTTATGCTAGATGTTTTGGATAACTCTAGGCTTAACAACCTAGGATAATCGACTGCTCACGCGACCTATTGGTGATAGTATGCTAATGCCTGCAGTCGATAATTAGATATTTATATACAACCTGTCTATTCACGAGTCTCATTCGTGGTAGCATATAGTTGCGCGTAGACCGTGCTATTGATTGTTGGCTCATGGGTTACGTTCGTGGTAGCTCATAGATAGTTTCCTTTTTGTGCGAGAGCCACGAGACTTTGTCGTGGTATCCGGATGTACACTGCTTGTTGCAGTGGTTGTGTATGTTGCAGGTATATTTATTATACTGCTGATTAGGTTAGTTGCAGACTGATATTGGTACTCTGAGGGTTGGGTTACTCTAGCTTGTTCCCTGTGACTTCCATTATGTGCATTATGATTATGTACTATTGTCTATACATCCACAGAGTGGTTGTACTTATCCCCTCCTCATTTATCCTCTAGGTTAACTGATGGAGGACGTGTCATGTTGACCTACCTTCGAGTCGCTCAGAGAGTTCATTGCCGTGCTTGTCCCACTGCATCGTCGAGATGCCGCTTTGTTTACTTTATTGGTATTGCATTTTATTTATGCACTTTGGATTTTTGGTCGCAATTGGATTTGGGGTCATAAAACTATTTTACTTTGATTGATATATGTTTAGTCGTGCATGCATGCAGTTATTGAAATACTTATATTTCTATAATTATTTCGAGGTTTTTACCAGATTTGGACCATGGATTCTGGATATTGTCACTAAGGGGCTCCCTTGTCATTTGGATGACGGATATGCCCCCAGGACGTGACAATTTATTGGTTTGCGGTTTTGGTTTGCGGGTTTTGTGTTTCGAGGATTTTATTTTCCTTGGATTTTTGGGAGTTCTCAGGTTTTGGGACCAGGCGAGCTGAAGGATATCTCTGAGCTATAGGAAAAATGTTGTCTTTAGTGGTTCGATTTTAATGGTTAGGAAGAGTAGTGATTTAGTGAAATTGTTCCTACTCATGGTCGTGGACGAGTTCGACGACGTATTGATCTCGAGGAATCAAATGATGATTTCAGAGGTACGGATTCTTTAGAGGTGCCGACTGATGTCGAATTAGGAAGCTAGGGATTTGGCCTGCTAGTCACCCATTTGAAGGTCAAGGAGTAAACCCTCAGAGTATCACCCTACTAATAGTGATTTGGTTATGGATAAAGGCGTGTATGCATTACCTTTGGTTAAGACGATGAAAGCTCGTTTTACCTTATTATAGGAGGTATTGGAGCGGACATTTATCTGTCCCAGAATTTCTTCCAGAAAAGATCCGGAACTCTTTGTTAAAAGAGAGATGAACCTTTGAGGTTATGCATCGATTATCGATGATAGAATGCGGTAGCTGTAGAAGGAAATGAATATCCTTCATTGTGGATATATATGATCTATTTAGATCAGCTATAGGATACCTATATATACTCTAGGATTGATTGGTGATTGGTGTGATGATATTGTAGTGACATGGTGTCCTACAATTATCATTGTCGTTGTGATGATTTTTATATCATCAGCTTAGAGTAAAGAGAATACGTGTGTAGCGATGACAATTTCATACTTGGTATGAATTGTTTGAGCTTTTGATTATCTTATTAGACTTATTGACGACTTAGTCGTCCAGGGATTTGGGAAATCGTGTATTCTGGACACGATTGGATCATTTGTGATGGTGGTAGTTGGAGTTGAGCACTCGGCCACCGTAGATGATGATTTTTTTTTTTTTTTTTTTGGTATTGGTTTAATTATCACTATATATATGGATAGGATGCTCTAGCGGTACTACATCGCTGACTGGTTGGACCAGGAAGGTGATGGAATTTACTTGGTCTGCAGCTTGTGAAACTAGTTTCAGGGCTCAGACGATGGTTGACTTTTACGCCAGTGTTGATTGATCATTCTCGGGTGGAAGGAAGGGTATTGTATGCGGATGCAATGTTTCAGAGAATGGAGCGTTTCTGTTTTAGTTGATTGAGACGTATCCTATGGTTACGTCAAATGAGGAACTACGAGATGGGTTGTCATATATATATATGACGTGGACTAGTAGGAGTTGTTATGTTGTTTTGTAGAGATGAGCAGATATGCTTATGAGGTTTTAGCTAGCTACTGAGTAGCTGCACAGAGTTGTTAGAACACGGATAGTTGCCACTGGGGAGACTGGTCAGTAAAGTTTTTCAGTCACCTTCCGTTCTGTGCGATAGAACGGATTTTAGACAGCAGATTGCTTTTGAGAGAAAATATTTCTCCATTTCCGAGGAGAATGGTGGGTTACATAGTTACATTCGAATTTAGGAAGAGTTACTATTGATTCAGGAACAACAGATAGATTCCTGTTGGAATGATAGAGAGCATTTACCATAGATTTGTACTCTTGCTCTACCGGTTCGGAATTAGTGATAGTGGAATTTATATGTCGTAGGTGGCTAGATAGCTACCTGACATCTTGACTGGCTATGAGTCCCGGTCGTGGTAGCATGTCGTTGGCCGTAAGTAGTGCCTTTGGTATTACCTCGAGAGCCACGAGGCTTTATCATGATATTTTGATAAGTATTGCTGATGATCGCAAAAGGTTCTGTATGTTGCAGATGTATAGGATTGTATCCGGAAAATATTAAGTATTGAAACGTTCTCCGTGGTGGGACGTCATGCGGAATTTAGTTGACTTGGAAGTCCGGTGTTGATGTGTCAACTAGTAAAGGTGGAATGCTAAAAATCGACAAGGTTCGGTACCAAGAGAGAAGTGGGAGCCGAGTATGATGGACAGTGGTGGGAGATTATTTGGAATTCGGAAAGGACTTAGTATGATTGGTTAAGTCCACTCATTTTCTCTAGATCCATACGATGAGTTGTTGGATCGCTGGATAGGTTTATACTATGAAGATTTCCAGTCATTGGAGTATCGTATGCGATAGCGATTCAGGATTTACCTTAGGATTATGGTAAAGTCTTTAAGCAGTCACGGATATAGAGCTCCACTCGTGCAGTTAGGTACTTATGATAGATGGTCGATATGAAGATACTATTCATACGAAGAGTTACTAGAAGCAAGTGTGATTTGATTTTAAGGGATATCAAGAACCCTACTTAGTCACTTGAGGTGTGTGACTTGTCTCCGGATATCCGAGATGGTTATTGTGACATCTCGTGACTAATATGGCGAAAATTTGGGGACCAAATTTTTATTAGTGGGGAGAATGTTAAATACCAAATTTAAAACACTAAATTAAGCGGTCAAAATTAAGAAAATAATCTTAGAAATTATTTTAATTTTGAAGAATTTTATAAATTTTACGAATTAAACGGGATTTATACGGGGTATTTACTGAGGATAATTAATTTAATGGGAATGTTAGAGAATTATTAAAACCTAATCTAGTAATTGGGTTTATCGCTGATGCCTTTCTGGCCCTTCGCGAAATCTATCTTCTCGCCACAGAGCACTTTTTCCACTCGCGAGCCCTTCTTCCGCCACCACCGCTCCGGCCGGCAAGACGCTTGGACGCGGCGCCCTTTCCTCTCGCGACGTTCCTCTCGCTCTCCGGCGATGTAATTACACGAGCTCTTCACCGCTGACAGAAGGTCGCCGCCACCTGCCGTCGTCGACGCCGAGGGTGCGCTTTGCCGCTTTCACCGAAGCGCCGCTTCTTCTCTTCGCCGCTGTCGTGGCCACAGGACCGCCGAGCCTTCTCTTCGCCTGCGGCCACCTTCTTCACTCGCCTCCGTCGTCGTAGCCTTCCCCTTAGTGCGTATTAACTGCGTGAAGGTCTCGCCGAACAAGGGTTTCTCGCCGGTTATGTGGACGCTCGGTGGGGTTTTCTGCAGATCGTCGTCGGAGTTGGTAAGATCTGATCGTCTCTTTACTTTGGACGAAGATCAAAGTTCTAGCGGTGGTGTCCTTCATTTGGTTAAAGTTTATGATTGTTGGGCAGTGGTCTTGAATAGGGGAACAAGGGATTGGGATAAGGAATGGCTGCCGGTGGAGTTGGTATATCTCGTTTGTTTGCTTTAATTGCTGTGTTTGATATTCGTTATGGTCGCTGCGAATTGGGTTGTAAAGGGGCGCGAAGAGTAGTTTTGGTCTAGGCTGTGATTTGGCTGTGAATAGGGCGGCTCTTGATGATGAAGGAGCTGTGATGATAGTGGCTGTGGGTGGATGTGTCGACTGTGAATTTAAGAAATTGAGTTGTATTATCGGTTTGCGTGGACTTCCTAGGGCGGGTGAGCTTGATTGGTCGATTTGGGCTGATTCGGATGGTATTCGGTTGATCGGTATGATATTTGGAGAATTAGGAATTAATTGGGTTAATTGGGTTATAAAGGAAATCGATTAAGTATTCGATTTGTTGTTGAATTGCTTTTTGGTGCTTGACTATAGTCATGCTTTATGCAGGTTTCGGTCACGAGGCAGGTCCCCGGTCGTGACGATTTGATTCTTTTGCGGATATATATTCAGGCGGGTATTTTGACTTATCTTTTAGATATAGTCAAGTTGATATGTTAGTTAGGATAGCATGCAATACTTTTCATGTTTATATGCCTAGTATGCTTTGTGCCTACTTGCTACATGCATTTGATCAGTATGATTATATCTTCCCTGTTTTATTTGGATCATGGTTGCTTGGATTAGTTATATGCACTTATTGATTTTGCATATTATTCGGATGGATATTTGTAGTTGGATTTACATGCTTTAGTATCATGCATCATCTTGCATGATTGCATGCTGGCTGGACGGGGTTCCATTATTGTTGAGCCCGCAGCTAGTTACATGGCCTGCACACACTGCCACTCATGGGTTAGTGGTACATCAGGAGGGTGTGTGCAGTTGATCTAGCTCATTGCCGACCGCCATGGGTAGCGATGAGCGTGGTAGCGGCAGTGATCCCTCCTCCGGCCTATGACACGGGAGATGAGAGCTTAGCTCCCACTATGTTTGGGGGGGAGGATAGGTGTACTCCGACAAAGATCCTCGTCCACTCTGGCCACTCAGAGCAAGTGATGGCAGAGTGCATATTGTCATAGCCCTACCCACTGGCCACCATCGCGTGTAGGAGGCGCTGAGCGTCGAGGTGACCATGTCATTTGCACGACATGCATTTTGCACGGATTGCATTTGTATTGTGTTTGCTGCATTATTGTATTGATGCCTTGGATGTTGCATATGATTGACATGCATACAGGATTCATATTCTTATATGGTGATGACTTTATCTCTTATAGTAGGGCACATGCTCCTATATCAGGGTAGGAGACTCAGGTGAGTACAGTCCTTTTGCATTTATTTCTTGCTTACCATATATATGAGACTGTACTGGCATGATTAGTATTGTTAGCTATTTCTTACTATTCATATCGACTAGTATCCGCTAAGTTCTTTGAACTTACCCCGTGGTTTTATATCTATTTCGGATGTCCAGAGAGTCCACCGCCAAACCCCTCGTCCGTGGAAGTGTATTTTGTTATTTGTGTTTACGGTTTTGGGTATTTGGATTAGAATATATGTTTAGGACTGGAGTTGGATATTTGTACCTGTGGATGTTTTGGTATGTCCTTAGGGACCTTTGATCGGATTTTTATTTCGATTGGATTTCGGTTGAGTATTCCTGCCCAGATGGCAGAAGGGGTAAGTCTAGTTAGAGTAGACTTTTGTTTACCTAGATTTGTTGGCCTGAGGCCTTATTATTATCTGCGTGTGATGTGGTATGATTCCGGTCGTGTTGACCGATGTATAGTGGCCGTGTAGGCCTTGTATAAAATTGGTATTGTCACCCGTACAGGGGAGATGCTGCCGGATTTTCGTCTGGCGGGGACTCCCTCGGGGCGTGACAATGTCTATCAAAGTCTAAGGGCATCCCTTGACTTCGTGATCGTTGGTCAACATCTCACCTGACGGTGGAGATACCACCAATCCGCAAGTCGATAGGAACCCATCTAATCCTATCTAAGAATGTTCTAGATAAAAATATCTGTAAACTACCAGTATCTCTTGATATATCCGCAAATAGGATAACCTAAAGCAATACCCCGAAGGACCGATCCTTCGGTCTTCTATACTTCTTCTCGAGTAATCATGTACACTTGTCCGACATCTGTTCTGGATGGCTGAGCTCATGTAGATGCAAAGACTATCATGCGAGAATCAAGTCAATCACGAATCGAGATACAAATCAAACAACCGCAATGGAGATGGTAAAACACTGTTGTAATCGCAAATGATACATATCCGATCAGAGTAACATCAAGAACTCGCCAACATCGTAACAAATACGCTTCCATCTCTTCAGGAAAGGTATAATCAAGGCTCAAGAATACCAAAGATAGATCGACCATCGTCGTATACTCTCTCTCCTACGAACAAATCATAACTACGTGCGGGAAAGTAACAAATTGTCATCAAAAGGTACAATTGTTGTCAACGTCTCGAGTCTTACGAGATGTCTTCTACCGAATCACTTTGAGTAACTTGCTTCTTCCGGATGAAAGTATCAAAGGACTTCAACTATATCCGAGGTAGTAGATTGTCGCTGATGTGATAACCTAATCTTCTGTAATGATCTCGGCTTTCGAGGTTGTGGATCGTCCGCTTGAAAGTATCATCCATAGTCTTCAACTGAGTCTTCAAAGTACATACACTCCTCGTAGATACCGATTGCTTATAGTAGAAACAGATACAATGGTCCATCAGATGATCTGACTCTGTGTCTCGTCGTAACCCGCACTGCACACACCTAATCCCCTTTCGGAGTTTTTCCTCTGAGTTCGCTGATAAACATGAGAAGCTGCTGACAATCTGCAATCGATCTTCTATGATCGAAAAACTCTCCAATAGTCGCTCGTGACTCATGACTTTACTCTTGCTCCTTTTTATCCAACATTTGGAGACTTCTTATTCCAATACTTTGACTTGCAATATCTGCTTATCAAATCTTCAACTCTTAAAACACTTACTACGGAGTCATTTCTATACACATGACTCAGTCTAAGGACTTCCGGTAGGATCTAGTAAGAGATCCAAACATCCTGATCAAGATGTCAACCGATAACCCGTGAGTGGCCAAAACCAACCCAATCACATTCTTGGGCTATTAAATGGTCGTAACTTTCGCAAGTCTAACGACTCTTCATGGTACTTCCATTACCAAACGATCACCCTACTCGATGCCCAAGAATTCCCTGACCATGAGTCAAAGAAGATGACGTGAGAAAATACTCTCTCACAACATCACTACACCGTGGCCAAGTGATGTGTGATTTCCCGTAGGTTATTTCCTATATCTTCCACTAATTACCGGCTAAATCCAGATGATGGTATGCAGCTACTTAGCTTCCTCTGTATAACACGAGTTAAGTACTCAAAAGTACCCTCAATGTTATACAACCTAGAACGACCAGTCCAAGGATCAATATCCCCATGAATATCATATACTAATTTTTTTTTCTATCTGAATCAGTACTAGTATACTCGCTTAGTCCATTACCCCATAGGTAATGATCTGACTAACATAATTAGTGAAAATTCTTAGGATCGTAATCCTTGATCTTCACAAGAGATGTGACAACTAACCCCTGCTATCCGACTCGGTATCAGTCGGCTCTCAAAGGTAATTACCTTTTCGATAGCAGGTACATATCTAATAACCTCAACATATCGTTCTCGTGGTCAAACTCAAACCACGGTTACGAATACTAACCAATATCCTACAAGTCATTCATGTTATAAGCAACTAAATGCATAACCAATAAAAGGATATGTAATAACAATTAACATACCTTAAACCTTGTAGATCGGAAATGTCCGCAACAGCCAGATCCCAGAACACACAAAACCAAAACCGAGTAAAGCAAAACTCGATGTCCGAACGAAATCAAATCCGAAAATGGACTTCGCAACCTAGGGCTCTGATACCAATAAAATTGTCACGCCCCGAGAGTATGTCGTGCCGAAAAGCAAACGGACGGCATCTCCCCTGTACGTGGCAACATATCGGGTTAATACAAGGCCCGTAGGCCCACAACAACCATATGATATACACAGATATCAACATATCAAATGCAGCGGAAACATACAACAGATAAAACAATATACAAGGACCCAACTGTGCACTCCGGAGTGACTTGACACAACAAGAAACATAATAGAAACCACAACAACTCCAAATACATACTATATTTCAGTATATCACAAATACGGAAACAATACAGGCTAGAAACCCAAAACAACAATACAAAATACCTCAATCCACAAGGATCCAATAAATCGTAAAATAAACCTTCATCCGTTCAGTGTGAGATGGGATCAGCTGGCGGAGCTCCGAACGTCCAAGGAATCTTCTACCGTATCTCGGCATGTAAAGCCCGGTGGTCGGGGTGGTGAGTATAAACTCAGGGGTAATATATAGAAAGTGCATGAACAACATATAAGGATAGATCTACAAGTATACATGTGAAGATCTACAGGTATACAGCATGAGTCCAATAGACATACAGTCATATCCAAAACTAATAACAAGTAACTACAGTAAAGTCATACTCAATGTATATACTGAACTGATCAACTGAACATAAAGTAATGTACCAACGTACCTGACGGTCTGCAACACCATAAGCTATATCATCCTGACAGATATACAATAACATAACCCATATAATATACCAGGTCAATTCCATACCTGACCCATACTCCAACATATGAACAGTATATGATCACCTGTATAATAACCCGGTCCATACCACACTATGACATGACGCTAATCAAATGCATACATCGGTCTGGACCAACACATATATCATGCTCAAAACATAACAGTATATAAAATGCAAATGACATGTATCATGATGAACAACCATATGCAGCAATCATAGCTCAATCAAATGCAGCATCTCACAGGCATATGTAAAACATATATCAAATACATGCATACATATATATCAGCAATGCATATGCATGGTCATGCCTGCGCACCCCACTCGCTACCACGACCCCAGTGTGGCCTAGGTGGCAGGACATGACAACTATCCCGACTCCAGCCGCCACCACTCTCGAGTGACCGAGTTGGGTAGTATGAAACAGTAGCTAGCCCGCCATAGAGCTATATGCTACCCACACGGGGGTCCCTGCTGCTAGCCGCTCCGTCTCTACCCATGAGTAGACGAGCACCGCACCCAGGACAACTGCACATCACACGACCACTGTCTATAGTGGGTGAGTGCGCTAACTACCACTCCGCACAGTGGCCAAGTGCGCATCTCCAGCTACCACCATCCATAGTGGCCGAGAACGGCACGCACAACAATGCTCTGCCCTCAACCCTGCTACCACTACCCCGAGTGGCCGGGGAGGCAGGATGACTGACGACACGTCTCGACCACAAGGGAGACTCAGTCAACAACATGCATGTAGTGTAATGATGCATAGATCCATACATGTATCCTCGCCACACTCCCTATCCCACGGGGAGGCACTCAACAAAAAGTCAACTATGCGAGGACTACAATCCACAAGACTTTCTCTATCGCACAAGGAGTCATACTCATCTGACAGTCAACCACACTAAGACCTCTAGTCAGTAGCGATATACAATCGACCGTCCATATAACCATACACATGCACACAATCCATAATGGATATACCATCACGCTAGGACCTCTAGTCCATGGCCACATACTGACAACCATACACTTATCTATGCACAGACAACTAGATCCATCATACATGCACCACTAATACGGATATGATATAACAATCGACTCCATAATCCAAACCATCACCTAACCCTAGTGATGTAATACAGTAACCCAATCTGAAGTCACAAAGATAACCCTAACCACATGTACTTACTGAACAATCTATCAGCTAATACATAATAGGGTTTATAATTCCTATCCGTGCTAGATAATCAATGAGTAACAGAGTATATATCTCAAAGGTCAAGGCAGTACAAGCATGTGATTAAATAAGAGTGGATTTAAGGTAAACAGGTATAAACATAAATCCAAGATCATGCACTAGAATTTGATCAAAACTAGGACTGTAGATATTACCCACCGATCTGGCTCGAATAATCCTCACAGTCGCGGACCCGCTTCGTATCCCAAACCTACATATAATGGCAACTACAGTTAAGTTCTAACACTTAACAAATATACAGATTAACTACTACATTTCTATATCCATGTTCTTTCCTCGAACGATTTACCTAACCCAGTTTTCTCCCACGTCAACAAGATCAATTAAAATATATAGATCTAAACAACACTCACATGTCTATCCTATCATCTAAACAGTATCTCAACACTCAATACAATCCAAACTTACCCCAATATCCAAATCACCACAACCAAGCAATTCATACACACACACACCAACATTCATAGCCACGATAACTCATCGTTTACAGCAACATACAACCATAAACACAACCAGATCATCTACGGATCAACAATCATCAATTTGGACTCACAACCCGACACAACAACACAGCATCATCAATGACTACTCTAAAATCAACAACAACAAACACTGATTACACTCAAATCACAGCCGCCAACCTCACTGGATCGATGGTAGTAAAACCTCCCTAACTAACAGCTAAGGAAATCAACTAGATCAACATTGAACTAATTAAATAACACGCTGATTCAAAATCGTATCAACAGCTTCCTCACCTCGTCCACTGGAATAATCCCGAAACTCGCTGTGAGGAACACACCACGCCTTCACCACTACTGTAAACCAAAATCATGATCAAAGCTTACCTCACAACGCAACCCTTCTTCTCCAATCTCAGCTGTTCACCGCAGACAGCTTAACCACAACAAAATCCAAGCTCCGATCACTGCCCAAATCCACACAATTGATCAATAACAACTTACCAAAACTCAGAAACATATACGCTGTATCAATAATCTACCGATTGATCCATAGATCTAATCGTGGCTAACCTGGACACTCAGCTGCAGGGAATGTTCGCCGACGATGGGGCGACAACAGATCGAACTCACAACGGCAAAGGTGGAAGAAGAGAGAAGAGATCTGCGATGATCGACACTTGGTGGTCTTCCGCTCGAAGTAACCTCCGGCGATCAAGCAGCGGCATCGATCGGCTGGTACCGCCTGCTCATGGTGGAGATCAACGGCAATGACTAGCTCCAGATGTTGGCGATTGTGGCGAGTTGCTGCCGTCGGAATTGGATGAAAAATGCGGAGGCGAGATCCGGCTCGGGAAAGGCTGGCGACCGACAAGATGCTCCGGCGAAGCCCGCTCGACGTCCCTCCCTACAGCTGGATCTCCCTTCGGAAAGAATCATCGGCAGCAGCTGTGGTTTGAAAGAAACAAGAAGTGAGGAAGAAGCAGAAGGGAAACGGCCGGATCTTCCACCGTCGGCTCGCGAAGGAAGAAGAGATGGAGCCAAAATCGCCGCAAGAGGGGAGGAGGAAATCGCGCGATCGCGATCTGTGGAAGAAGCTGCGGATCGGGTTTTGGGGTTCGGTTCAAAAGGTTTCGTTAAAAACCAGCCAATTGACTGAGCTAGCTCAAGTCTAAACCAAAGCTAACCTAAGTCAAATCCAATCCGATTTAGCCCATTTATAGCCCAAGCCCATTACAGATTCAAACCCAATTTAATCCACTAATTAACCCAATTAACCCACTAATTAAATCCAATTAATTAAAGGGTTAATCCATATAATTTTTTTTTCCGTATTTTACATCCTCCACCTTAGAGTTTGTGAAAATTTATATTTTGAGCTAGTGAAATTGTGTTCGATTTGAATGTGTTTGCATTTTAATACTATGAATTTGTGAAAATGGATGTTTTGGACTTTAAATTTGATGTTATGTTAGTTGTTTTTAAATGTATATGTTGGTTTTATTATTTTAGTTGTATGTTGTTAAGTTAAATCGTGCGGTTGATATTGTATTACAAGATTTTGAATACAAATAAAATGAATTTTGGAAATCTGTATTTTCATGGTTAGCGACGATTTTTTAATATTTTGTCGCCAACAGTCGATATACGACTTCAGGATTTTGAGTATTAGTGACAAAATTTATAGTTTTGTCGCTAGATTTGGGGTATTAGTCGAGTCATCAGTTGACGCATTAGACTGCTATTGGACTTTGGCGACGAAAATTATACATATCGTTGCAAATGTATCTCTAGTCGAGGCGCCAGTCGAGGTGCTCCCGCTTCTGTGGTTGGCCAAAAAATAGATATTAGCGACAAAATTTATAAATATCGTCGCAAAAATATCTCCAGTCGAGGGGCTCCCGCTTCTGTGGCTGGCAAAAAAATAGATTTTAGCGACGAAATAAGGTGTTTTCGTCGTTAACTTCTAGTCGAGTTGCGACCGATTCTGAGCAGGCGACTAATGGTTAGCGATGATTATTTATATTTCGTCGCTAATGTGTCGAGATTTTGGGACGAAATATTTATTTTTGGTGACATTTTAATTTCCGTCGGTAATATTAACGACGAAAATAATTAATTTGTCGCTAATTTGTCTTAGCGACAAGCTTATTACAATGACTCTAGTGACAAGTTTTTTGTCGTGAAATGTATTTAATGGTGACGTTTTGGTATTAGCGACAAAAATAATTCGTCGCTAATTTTCCTTTTTCTTATAGTGGGGGTTGACATGATGTGGATATAACTCAACTTATGGGACCCTAGGAGTAAGTAAAGATAGGCGGTAGGGTCTAGCCATGGGGTTATGTAATGAGTCGGGAGTGAAGCAACTCGGAAAGGATTGAAGGCCGAAGTGAGATGAGTCGGGAGTGGGTCGACTTCGGAAGGGTCGAAGGTCGAAGTAAGACGAGTCAAGAGCGGAGCGACTTGGGAAGGGTTGAGGGCAGAAGCCGACCAAGTCACTAATTGAGCAACTCGAGAAGGATAATAGGCCGAAGTAAGACGAGGCGGGAGCGGAGCAACTAAAAAAGGGTAAAAAGCCGAAGTCAGACGAGCCGGGAGTGGAACGACTCCAGAAGAGCCGAAGGCCAAAGCAAGATGAGTCGGGAGTGGAGCGATCGACTTGGGAAGGGTTGAGGGCAGAAGTTGACCGAGTTGGAAGCGGAACAACTCAAGAATGGTAGAAGGTTGAAGTAAGACGAGTCAAGAGCGGAGTGGCTCAAAAAAAGTAAAAAGTCGAAGTATGATGAGTCAGGAGTGGAGCAACTCTAGAAGGGTCAAAGGCCGAAGTAAGACGAGTTGAGAATAGAGCGACTCGGGAAGGGTTGAGGAAAGAAGTCAGCTGATTCGGGAGCGGAGCAACTCAAGAAAAGCATAAGGCAGAGGTAAATTGAGTCGGGAAGCATAATGACTCGAGAGGCAAGGATCAATCAGTAAATTCCCTCTTCAGATGGAGTATGTTTGGTCTTCCTAACGACCTTTTCTAATAATAACTCTCATATATACGTGGCCTGTTACGTGGAGATTTCTGGAAGAAGTTATCCCCTAACAACTTGACAAGCAACATTAATTACAAGCGATTAACTTAGGTGTGCAAAGAACCACATAGATGCTATATAAAGACGGTTTAAGGTAAAACGAGGACTCTTTCGGTCTTCTAGCGGTAGAACAACTAATTCTACTATCTTCTCTTCATCTTCCTTTCCCTGTCTAACTTAAGCATTAGAGGGTCATAAGGTTGGGAACCCCGACGACAGTCTTTTGACGTGTATTGATTTTGGCAGGGATATTATTGTGGCCGTGAGAACCCTACCTCTCTCAAAGGTTCGGCGAAAGATATCTAAAAAAAGACCGCATCAAAAGTGAAAGAGATTGTTGGAACAACTTGGATTGGGACGACGAGAGTAATAAGGATTCTCTCGCTCCTTATTTTTGGTAATACTTATCTTTGGCAAATGTTTTTGTAACAAATAATTTATTATCTATTATATCTATATGATATGAAAGAAATGAACATAAGATAATTAAATGATTTAGTATTCTATGAAACAAGCAAAATTAAATAGTTTATAATGTGTAACAATGCAAACACTTAGACATCGATCCTTTAATATTCTTTTATGGGCAATTTAGGAAATATATTTTTGAAAATAAATGTTTTTTAATAAATATGAAAATTAAGTGTGCGTGTTGAATATTTTGGTACATTTCAGTCGAAACTCAAACTAACACGGCGAGCTCTCATTCGTTCTTGAGAAGCAAGTAATTTCAATTTTTCTATATTTCCCAAATAATCATGATCTTGATTTGTAATATAAAATAATAATTAAATTCAAAAATTAATTATATAATTACAAGGATGAGATATCATGTGAATGAATAATTTATTATTTTATAGTCTCAATTCTCGAAAGGATCGAAAGAATCATCGATCAAGTTAGAAAAAAACCTTTTTTAATTGTGCTTTTGATCATGTGAGAGTGCGTAGTCAACCATGTTCATCACATGCATCCTCGTCCTCTCTCATAGTTTTTTATGCTTTTAATTAATTAACCGATTGATTAATTAATTAAATTATTAAGAAGTTGTTGCCATGTATAAATAATACAAAGCAAAGTCAATTGATTGCAGCATCCTTGGCATCTACAAAAGGACTGTCCCATAAAACAAATTATATCGATTACGTCATGGAAGTGACGTAAATGTTGGATGGTGTTCGCAATATTAATTTAATTGTCCTTTTTGTTAGCTGTGAACTGGATTATATTAATTATATTGACTCTATCTAATGATCATGCATGGCAACGATACACCTCTTCAGCAGTCTATAAAAGAAGGAAATGGATGTCACTCCTGAATGCATGCAATAGTCTCTCTCTCTCCGATCCTCTCCTTCAGCCTTTTCAATCCTAGCTCCAACGCTACGTATATATGGCTGCCTGCGGCTTCAGCATCGGTGAGTATATCTATATAAGTAGTATTCTCCTATGCCTTTATCCTCTAAATTATTTACATCCTTCCGCGCCAATCCAATAACCTATGCATCTCAGCGGTTTTTTTTTTTTTTTTCCTTTCAAGAAAAGGAATCGAAAGTTCAAGTACAATATGGATCTAGGGTCGGCTCTGATAATCAAACTTTAATAATAAACTCTAATGGATTGTAGAAAATTAATTTTACTCTTTCAACTCCCAACATTAATTAATTCTTGTACAATTTCTATAATGACCACAATTTACATTCTGCATGATATTTAGCTTTAGTTGATAGCATCAAGATTGGGCCATGGGGAGACGAAGGAACCCCAAACTATGACGTCCAGTGTGCGGAGATCATAGAGGTCAAAGTCTACGCGGAAACAGTCGTCAATGGTTTGGTGATCACTTATTATGATGCCAAAGGAAATATCCTAACATACAAAACAGGCAGCATGGTTGGTAAATCGAAGAAGGTATGCCAAACGCACGGATGGGCGACATTCTATAGCTAGCTACATAACATATATATATGGATTTTCATTACAAGTTATATACATATACATGTATAAATCTTAATTAGTCTTAATTATTATATATGTACATAACAATTTTGAGATGTTACATGCATGCAGATCGAACTAGCCCGTGGTGAATATATCGACGGCGTGAGTGGGTCCTACATAAATTATGACGACCAAATTTGCATCTCTAACCTCATATTTAAGACAAACAAGCGAATGCATGGGCCTTTTGGGTGTGGATGTGACAAGATTACAGAGAGTCCAAAAGAATTCACTGAGGCGGTAAAATTGTTGGGTTTTTTGGCCAATCCGTCACATATATTAATTCCATCGGATTCTATTTGGCTGCCGTAAGCAACTCTGCAAGTGTGATTATTAAGTAATTGGCCATCTATCTATTCAGTATTTCGATCATCCATCTTGTCATCTTCGCTTTGCTCCATCGGGGGAGTATTCTAAATAAATTTGGTAGTTGTCTTTTAAATAAAATTGGATGATCGGTCAAGTTTGATGTATCGTGGGAATGTTTTAAATAAATTTGGAATCGAGTCTCGATGTATTGTGGCAATGTTTTAAATAAATTTGTTAGTTGTGTTTTAAATAGCTTTGATATATCGTGGAAGTGTTTTAAATAAATTTGATAGTTGTATTTTAAATAAATTTGGATGATTAATTGACTTTGATGTGAGTTTGGTATTTTCAAATTTGATATTAATGGTTGTTGATCATTGAAGTAAGCTTCTTAGGTTCTACAACTGCACACCATGCCTTAATTTTCTAGTCATAAGTGTATGACACTCTAGCTCTAGGTCAACCTCAAATGCATAGCAAACCGACTGCTCCATTTTCGATCTACTTGGGATATATGAAGTCACTAATAAGTGACATAGGGACCTCCAATTCCAAAACTTTCTCTAGCATCCAGAGCTTGACTTTGTCTTTCATGGAGAACCTCGATTGCATTGCAAACCCACCATTCCATTTTCCCTACTCGGAACATATATATGTTAGTGATTTTCCATTGCTCAAAAAATTACCATTTGAGATTGAAATATCCAAGAGCAGATTAAAAAAGATTGAAGGTGATCAAATTTGGTGGGACAACGTGGAGTGGAAAGATCAGAGCATTAAGAATTTCCTCACTCCTCTTTTTAATCCTATAGACCGGTACGCTATATATATTTTCATGCAAAATCATTTATTATTTTGTAGGTCGATATGAAACAGTTGAACATTTTATAGAGTAGGCAAAATTATGTATGATAGGGTATGACCACATGGTCGAGTCAAGTCAACAACAAATCAAGTCAAACAATCGGTCAAGTCACTAGTCATGCCAAGTCGAAAGTCAAAATATCCTCAACTTGGTTTTAGTCATCTCTTCTGACATATGTTCTGTTCGGCGTTCAGATCGTCTTAATCTCCTGACCTCAAAATTCTCGAGCTCAGGTAGGCAGTTAGATTTCCGGGATTTCCGTAAGGACATGTTCTCACGTGGTCCCCTCCATGGCACCATACCCTTTCTAACTCTTTTCAAGTCCTTGCTAAATAGTCACTCTCAACTACTTGCTTAGGGGTAGAACTTGAACTACTACTGACACCCCTCCTAGACCTGAACTGTCAGGCAGGTTCCTTGAGTCGACCTGCCAATGTGTACGATGAACTCGGACGTTCCAGAACCGACCCGACTTCCTTGAAGCCTAGAGGATATAGGGTCCAAATCGGCCTCCTCGGGTTCTAGAAGATAAAGTGGGCTATTCCATGTAGGGATTGATGTGTCCGCGCTAGAGGGGGTGAATAGTGTTCATCAATTTCGATGGATTTCGATCGCGTGCGTGTCTACAATTGTTGTTAGCGCAGCAGAATACAAATACAAATGCAAATAGTAAATGAAAACAACACAAGCACAACATTAAGAATTTTACGTGATTCGGAACCTAGAGTTCCTACTCCACGGGCGAGCTCAAGTGAGCTCTAGTGATGCACACCACCACTATAAAACTTCTCCTTCTCAATGATACACCAGAGGTGGTGAAATCTCTTACAATTGTTCTTACAATAATATGAGATAAATACAAGTAAATACAAAAGAAATACAACAATAATGTAAAGAACACTTTACAAACTAGTACTTTTGATTGCTTGCTTGTTGGTTGCTTTGGGAGAGCTTGAAGGACCTTAAAATGTACCAACACCTCGCCTCAAATCGCCCCAAGAACTATTGCCGAAATCCTCCTCGTATGCCTCCGCACAACCTAGATTTCCGCCTGACAATCGACTGTCTAAAGGCACTAGTCTACTGCCTATAGTGTCCTTGTCTCATATCGGGCTTAATCCACGTTAGATTCGCCCAACGAATACTCTCGTAGTCAACTTCCCTTACCAGCAGTCGACTGCCAAGCCCATAGTCGACTGCCCAATTGACTACCGAGCATTTTGTGCCCGTGTCTACAAACACCAGTCGACTGCCCATATTAACAGTAGACTGTCCAAGTCCAGTCGACTGTCTAAAGACACTAGTCAATTGTTTACAGTGTTGTTGTCTCACAACAAACTTAATCCACGTTGATTTTGCCTAATGGATACCCTGACAGTCGACTGCCCTTACCAGCAGTGGACTGCCAAACCCGTAGTCGACTGCCCAGTCGACTACTAAACATTTTGTGCTCGTGTCCACAACCTCCAGTCGACTGCCAGAGCACAGACGGTAGTTGAGCCTTAGTCGACTACACCACCAGTTGACTAGTCATAATTTTAGTCAATTGCTCTGAGTCAACTCGGCTCCCGAGTATCAAAACTAGGTCAGTCAACTGATAAACCTCAACAATGAGATTTATCCCTAAGTATGATCCCCTTATACTTGATAAACACCCTTAGCCTAGACTTATGCCTTCAGTCCACTTCTATCAAACTCACGCATCTCGGATCCCTTGAGTCTGTGACTCTTCATCCTTGCATTAGCCTTCAAGTGCCTCCATCGGCTATGTCATGCTAACTGGGTTATTTGTCAAGGCACATTTGGACTTATGCCATCAAGACTCCATGCTTGGACTTTATGCTGCTAAACATTGAACTTATGCTGCCAAGACTATACGCTTGAACTTTATGCCATCAGTATCACACCCTTGGACTTTCCCATTCCCAAGTACCAATGAATTGAACTTTTACCGCCAAGACTACATACTTGGACATATATGGCCAAGACTACACCCTTGGACTTTCCAATTGCCAAGTACCCATGACTTGGACTTTCCATGTCAAGTACCCAAGACTTAGAATTTACCATTGCAAAGACCCATGCTTAAACTTTTCATGCCAAGTATTCAAACTTGGACTTCTCTCAAGTCCTACTCGAGCTAGGTCACCCTTGACCTGAGGCCGATTGCTTTAACAATTTCCCCATAACACTATCTCCTCGTATGGTCAAACCCATGTTGACCATATGATCAATCCATTGTCAAACAATGGTCAAACTCCATTGACAATCCAATTGTCAATCTCATTGTCAAACATCAAAACCCTACTCGAGTCTGGTCAATCGTGACCTGGGCCGATTGCACCAACATTCCATTCTTTGATCTCAGACCGGATCATTTTTGGCGCCGCCTGTGGGAATCCGAGCTGAGACCTAGAGATGGAAAAACATTCAGAGAATCATTATTCAGTAGGCAAAAAAATACGACCCTCAATACCCACCACGGAGGTAAAGACAAAGGAGGATCTGAATCAGGTCGTGGTGGCTACTGTAGAAGATATTTTGAGGAGGTATATACCTATGAGTGAAATAACTCCAATTTCGACCCGGGCTCCTCCCGTACCCATAAAAGCATTGGGACTAACTCCGGCCCCACAAGAAGAGTAGTCTCGGGAATCCAGGTCTGGGGAGTCCTCGAATTGGGAAGACAAGGGTAAGTCTTCCATGATTTACCCGAGTAATGGCTGAAGCACTCCCTTTATTGACGGTATACTAACGGAGGGATTACCGAAGAATTTTTAACCTTCTCAACTTGGAGAATATGCTATAACATTAAACCCAGAAGATCATCTGAGCCATTTTGAAAATGCTTATATGTTGCACAAATATATAGAGAGGGTCAAGTGTCGAGTGTTTCTGATGACTCTATTTAGTTCGGCCCAAAGGTGGTTCAATAAACTCCCTCCCGAATCTATTCGGTCTTTTGAAGATCGGAGTTTGGCTTTCCTCCACCACTTCACCAGCAATAAAAGGTATCATAAAACCCCTATGAATCTATTTTCCATGAAGTAGAGGAGTCACAAGTTTTTGTGGGAGTATATTCAACGTTTTAACGAATCTGCCTTGGATATACCTTCGACCAACTCGGAATTATTGGTAAGTGCTTTCTCCCAAGGTTTAGTAGAGGGACATTTTTCAGCTCATTAGTGAAGAAGCCCTCAACAATCTATGATGATCTATTGTGGAGGGTCGAGAAGTAAATCAACTTGGAGAATATGCACCCTCGGGTGATTAGTCGAAAAAAACATAACAACAAAACCCTAAGTTAGGGCCCAACAATGGGCCATCAAGATAAGGGGGGTGGTGTAGAGGACGACAAAGGGGTTCCTTCGATCTTTGCGTGGATGGACTCAATCTCGTCCACTTGATCACGAAGAGATATCCAAGCAGGAACGAGCCCTAATGATCATGGTTGCTACTCTTCATGAAAAAGTTTTTAGGGGATCAAGCATACTCCATCTGAAGAGGGAATGTACTGAGTGGTCCCTGTCTCTCAAGTCATTACGCTTCCAGACTCAGTTTACTTCTGTCTTATGCTTTTCATGAGTCATTCCACTCCCGAATCGATCGACTTATTCCTTCAACCCTTCCCGAGTTGCTCCACTCTCAAAGCATCTTACTTCGACCTTCGACCCTTCCTGTGTTGCTCCACTCCCAACTCATCTTAATTACTTCGACTTTTTACCCTTTTTGAGTTGCTCCGCTCCTGAATCTCCTTACTTCAGCCTTCTACAATTCTTGAGTAGCTCAACTCCCAACTCGGCCGACTTTTGCCCGCAACCCTTCTCGAGTCGCTCTACTCCCAACTCGTCTTATTTTAGCCTTCAACCCTTCTAGAGTTGTTCCACTCCCAACTCGTCTTACTTCTACTTTCTGCCCTTTTTGAGTCGCTCCGCTCCCAACTCATCTTACTCCGACATTTTACCCTTCTTGAATCACTCCGATCTTGACTTGTCCAACTTTTGCCCTCAACCCTTCCCAAGTCGCTCTGCTCTCGATTCGTCGATCATACTTCCGACTTCGGCCCTTCGGATGTCATTCCACTCCTGACTAGTCTCACTTTGGCCCTCAATCCTTCTCGAGTTGCTCCACTCTTGACTCATTACATAACCCCACGGCGAAACCCTACCCCTATCTTTATTTACTCCCAGGGTCCCATAGGTTGATTTATATCCATATCATATGCCACCTCCCTTTCAAATAGTCAGACGAATAAATATGAAGGTTTGACATTACGTGATCAATTTTCTTTGAGCTTGCACCATTCTACCCTTGGGGTTGCAAACCCTCTGTCTCATTTATCCCATTAGGACGATACTTTTGCCCTTTTATTCTCCTTCGCGCATATCCGGCTTTGTTGTCGCAACTCCTCTATCAACTCGGTGTCCCTTCTTTCTCTTTGCATAGTACGATTGTTGATATTAGGTAGGGACTCGATAAAGACATTCTCATAGAGTCTCTAAAGAGGAAAAAATTCAAAGGGATGAGGTCAACGTCTCCTCACACCCTTCCACCATTCTCCGAGATCAATGATGACCATGCTGCCGCGATGAGGGCTTCCCTTTCCTTTCCAGATCAAGCGACGACAACGTGATTGAGGGACTTATTAGAGGTCTATGAGGCTTCTGCACCTAGTACCTCACCTTTGCCTTCTCAGCAGCCCTTTCTCCGCCCCCTCTTAATGGACCCCCCTCGGGACTTCAAAGGATAGAACCCCTTTCCCTAGGGGTCTCAAAAATCTGAGACTCCTCGTCAAGGACCATTTCTCCACTACCCTAGCCTTTTCTCTTGACTACCCCTGTACCTTCTTTTACTTAAGTGTATCCTTGATCTCCTATCAACCCCCTTTCATATGCTCTGGAGACTCTCTTCCCAACCTCCTTGACCGCTTTATCATCTGTGCTTCCAGCAGCACCTATCCCTGTAATATCACCATTTTCCTTTAAGTCACCTGATTCATCCTCCGCTGATGGAGCCCCCACCCATATGCCCTTACCATTACTGAGTGTCTTGCCTTTCACTACTTCAATCCTCTTCTCTCAAGGAACTCTGCCTCATGGTGCACTCGACTATTTTAGAGCGTATGCACTAAGACTTAATGGTAAGTTTAGCTATTGTCGCTACTTATTTTCTTTTTCGTCCTCACCTATAGGTTCCTCATTAATTACACATATATAGGTTCAGAGCAACTATGACAAGTTGGTTTGCCACATGGCTTAGTGTCCAGAGCAATGCTCAACTAAGAACGAAATTGACCTGAGAGGCTGACAAGATGTGTCGAGTCGAAAAGGATAGAGATTTACTCCCTGAGAGTTGACCGCTCACCTATCTCATCATCCCCACGCCTTGGATGGAAGTTTTCAAATGCTATCACAAGATCTTCATCTTTCTATGGAGCGTGCTAGGATCTAGCGTTTACTGATGCCCTCTTGTGTGTCCAAGGAAGAAAATTGTACTCAAGAGAACATCCCCTAGAAGTAGTCCAAACCTGAATGGTTGATTCTTCTTACTAAGAAAAGATCTGAAAGGCTTTCATGTGATTCTGATCTTGGGAGCATGTTCCCACCGAGAACTACCACTTCGCTTACTACATGCGCCGCTAGGGGGAAAGAGCAGTTTTCCACCACTTTTGCATTGTGAATTGCTAGTGTTTGTTGCTCTTGTAATAATAGCATTATGCATGTAATAATTAGTTATTTCCTCTGTCGATGAATCCTGTCTCCCTCGACTCGGCGGTGGTGAGAGCAAACCGACCTAGCCGAGGCGGATGGATAAACTAGCTATCTCACTGGGGGCTATCCCTAGGCCTTTGGTTTATCGATTACCAGAGATAACTTTGGGGCAACACCTCCTTTTTCCAAAGATGAAGACCTCCGGTGTTGTTAACCTCTGGTGTAAGGTTGGGTGTACTAGAGAAATTTTCTCTTAAAATTGGGGTGACCCTTACATGAGCACCACCCTTCTTTTGTCATTTTTATAATACAAATGTACACCCCCAAGAGGTTGTATTAATATTAATGTGATGTCTTTCCAGCTTCTGATAACTTTTTTTGTTCAAAAAGTATACCCCAATCCTTGTATTTTCTATTTCTAACGATACATGTCGGTTGGACAATAAATATGATGCAATGGGGAAAATCCTTGTCATTCACTCCTTGTTTTTTGTGGTTAGATTTGGATGCCTCCCTTTCACCTCCCTCTTGATGCTATGGCCTCCTCGGGGGAAGGGACCCCCAAGCCCTCAAATCCTCTCCCTATCACTTTGTGTGGCTTCGGTCGCCTTGCCTCTCGGTCGGTGTTCGCGCCCCCACCTTTGGTCTAAGAGTCTCCTAGAGGCCCTACCAGGATAATTCTCCCCATGGATATCCCTTAGGTATATACTCTTGATTTCTTACCCTAAATACTTCTATAACTGTCCTTTTGTAAATAACCCTTGGTGCTTCTTTAGGTTCCTTTGGGGCCCCTAGGGAGGGGTCCCCTTTGTGCAGTGCCTCTTCACTTTTTCCACCATTCTCCTCGGTGAAGTCGTGGCAAGGAATGTCAGACATCGGATAATGACTGTTTGGCTGGTGAAGTTGGGCTTTCAAAGGGTAGTAGTTGTCCATCGTCTGGCGGATCTATGTCGCCAGCAAGCAGGAACCTTGCTACGTCTAGAGGAGATATCTAATTAAGTAGGAGCGAGCCCTAACGATCATGGTTGCTACTCTTCATGATCAAGTGGATGAGATTGAGTCCATCCACGCAAAGATCAAAGGAACCCCTTCGTCGTCCTCTACACCACCCTTATCTCGATGACCCATTGTCGAGCCCTAACTTAGGGTTTTGTTGTTATGTTTTTTTACCGACTAATCTCCCGAGCGTGCATATTCTCCAAGTTGATTTACTTCTCGACCCTCCACAATAGATCATCATAGTTGGTCGAGGGCTTCTTCACCAATGAGCTGAAAAAATGTTCCAGCATATTCTCCAAGTTGAGGAGGTTAAAAATTCTTCAGTAATCCCTCTGTTAGTATACCATCAATAAAGGGAGTGCTTTGGCTATTACTCGGGAAAACCATGGAAGACATACCCTTGTCTTCCCGATTCGGGGATTCTCCGGACTCGGATTCTCGAGACTGCTCTTCTTGTGGGGCCGGAGTTTGTCCTAATATTCTATGGGTACAAGAGGAGTTCTAGTCGAAATCGGAGTTATTTCACTCGGAGGTATATGCCTCCTCAAAATATCTTCTACAGTAGATGCCACGACCTGATTCAGATCCTCCTTTGTCATTACCTCTGTGGTGGGTATTGAGGGTCATGCTCTTTTAGCTGCGGAGTCATGATTCTCTGAATGTCTTTCCATCTCTACGTCTCAGCTCGGATTCCCACAGATGGTGCCAAAATGATTCAGTCTGAGATCAAGGAATGAAATAGCCCGCTTTATCTTCTAGAACCTGAGGAGGCCGATTTGGACCCTATATCCGCTAGGCTTCAAGGATGTCGACTCGAGTATGGAATGTTCGAGGTCATCATACACGTTGGCAGGTCGACTCTAGGAACCTGCCTGATAGTTCGGCTGTAAGAGGGTTGGACTTATTGTCAGTAGTAGTTCGAGGTCAACCCCTAAGCAAGTACTTGAGAGCGACTATTTGGCAAGGACTTGAAATGAGTTAGAAGGGGCTGGGCTGAGATGATTGAAGCCAAGCTGAGGCTATTTTGACTTCCGACTTGGTGTGACTGTTGACTTGACCAATTGTTTGACTTGATTTGTTGTTGACATGACTCGACCACGTGGTCATACCCTATCATACATAATTTTGCCTACTCTATAAATTGTTCAACTGTTTCATATCGACCTACTAAATAATAAATGATTTTGCATGAATATGTATATTGCGTACCAGTCTATAGGAATAAAGTGAGGAGTGAGGAAATTTTTAATGCTCTGATCATTCCACTCCAAGTTGTCCCACAAAATTTGATCACCTTAAATCTTTTTTAATATGCTCTTGGATATTTCAGTCTCAAATGGTCATTTTTTGAGCAATGGAAAATCACTAACATATATATGTTGGAGGATCGGTGGTCGGCTAGAGGGGCGTGTATAGCCTTATATGAACTTCGATGGTAATCGTTTGCTTAATCGTCTACAATCAAAGGTTAGTGCAACGGAATAATAAAACTAAAACAATTAAGCAAATTCAAGAAGTAAAGAAACCAATGCTAACGCTGAGATGTTACGCGGTTCACGACCTTGCCGCTAATCCACGACCCGATTCGTTCCAAGGCGAATCACTCCTCTAACCAATCCACTAGTCTCTCCTTTGCACCAAGCAAGGTGGAGGTAAACCTTTTCTTTACAAGATCTCTCTTCTTACAATAGAATTGAAATAAGAGTATGTAAGAAGAGTAGAAAACATTTTACGCACTTAGGGAGCAATTGGGCATGAAGCATTTTCCTCCCTAAGGCCCTCACCCTCTCTTTTTATAGAGAGAGTGGTATTCTTCCCGTTGGTCAGGCGGCAGTCGACTGATGCATGTCATCAGTCGACTGCCCCTCTAACGGACGATTCCAACGGCTTCTGAATGCCGTCGTCACCGTCCAACAGTAACCTCATCAGTCGACTGATGCCTGCGTAGCCGACTGATCAGTCGGCTATGGGAGGTTTTGTGCCCGCACCCCATCTTCATCATTCGATTGATGGCGCAGCAGTCGACTGTCGTCCCTTGGCAATCGACTGCTAGGCCAGAACGCTTTCAGTCGAACTCATTCGACTTGGAGCAGTCGACTGCTACCTATAGCAGTCGACTGGTGTCGGGTAAATTCTCAAACCAACCTTTGGTTAAGCATCCGACACTTGACTTAGCCATTCGACCAAGTTCACCTATGAGCTATCCTGTCTCGGGTTACAATCGCTCACTCTCATCTTCCCTTGGAGTCCCTCACCTTGAAGTTCTCTTCGTCCGGCCACGTCCCTTGGATGCACCAAGCTCACGGCTTCGCAATGTCATCCTTCGTGTCTTGCCCAGAAGTCGACTTTTTTTTGGCTTCACTCCAATGCTCTTCGTCCGGCGGTCCCTCGGATGCACCAAGCGCACGACTTCCGCAATGCTATCCTTCACCGACTCAAGGACTGAGTCATGAGATGGTGACTTGCCAGTGTTTTGTCAAGCTAACCATGTGCGAATTACTAAGTTCTGCACGACTTCAACGCACATATCAAATCCATAATCAACCTAACTTAAACCCTTTGCCACACACATCAAAACCGATTGCCCTAACAATCTCCCCCTTTTTGATGTGTGACAATCCATTTAAGTTAGGTAAAACAATCAACAAAATACATAAGGCAAGAAAGCATGTAAGTAAACATCAGTATCAAAACTCCCCCTTAAACTTGCAACTCCCCCTTAAGACATGCTAAATTCCCCCTTAGCATGATTCACTTAAACCATTAATATTCTCCCCCTTTGACACCATCAAAAACATTATACAAATGTTATACATGCATGATATCAAGTCAAATGGAAGAAAATACCAAAATCACATTAAAAACATGATAAAATAGGTTACTGTGCTCATGCACAATACATCAATCGACTGGTTCAGCCTACCAATCGACTGGCACCTAAAAATCAGAATTTCTGATTTATGAAGTCCAACCTCAGAAATGCACCAGAAATTATAGAAAATTCGAGAAATCATGAAATTTTGAAAACATATTTCTTGTAAGTCCCTTTATTAGTGAAAAATGATTTTTCATGAAAATTCATTCTATTTTCAAAAATTAGGTAAAAACTCAAAAGTTGCAAAAAGTCTCAATTTTGTATCAACTTGAAAACTAGTTTTGCCTTAGAAACTTTTCAAAACATGAATTCACTGTTTATGAAATATGAAATATTTTTAAATCATTTAAAATATACAACTATGATCTATAGGCAATATGTCCATTGATTAAGCATTTGCTTTGTCACGCCCCGAGAGTATGTCGTGCCTAAAAATAAACGGACGGCATCTCCCCTGTACGTGGCAACATATCGGGTTAATACAAGGCCCGTAGGCCCACAACAACAATATATATATGGACAATACCAAACAATATATCCACAACAACACAAAAGGTGCGCATCGGTGCGACTCTAACATACTACACAAAAATAACATACAAACCAACAGCCAAATACAACACTAATTATACATGGCCATAATACAAAACAACATTGAAGCAAATCATTGAAAACCCCAATTGTTCGGTGTGGGATGGGATCGGTGGCGGGCTCGAGCGTCCAAGGAATCTTCTACATTATCAGGCGACGAAACCCGAAGTCGAGGGTGGTGAGTATAAACTCAGGGGTAATATATAGAAAGTGCATGAACATATAGGGTAAAGAAATCTACAAGTATACATGTGAAGATCTACAGGTATACAACATGAGTCAAATAGACATACAGTCCTATCCAACTCTAATAACAAGTAACTACAGTAAAGTCATACTCAGTGTATATACTAAAGCGATCAGCGAACATGAAGTAATGTACCAGCGTACACGGCCGATGCGTAACACGGATGCTAGATCATCACGAGCAGTTTACAATAACATAACTCATATAGCGTGCGCAAGTCAATCCCATACGACCAATACTCCAACATATAGACAATATATGATCACTGTAATAACAACACGGTCCAGTACCACACAATGACATGATGCTAATCAAATCGTATAACGATGCGAATCAGCGCATGTATCATTACTCAACACATAGCGGATATATAAAATCACGGATGACATGTATCATGATGAACAACTATATCACGCCGATCATAGCTCGATCAAATCACGACATCTCACGGGCATGTAAAACATATATCGAATACATGCATACATATATATCGATGCATATGCATAGTCCTTTGTCTGCGGACTGTCGACCACGACCCAGGTGGCGAGGTGTGCAGCCGACAATTTGATAACTAGCGGAGCTCCGACTACACTGCTCGGTGGAGTTGGGTAGTATGGTGAGTAGCGTATACTCAGTAAGAGCTAACTACTCCCAGGGGTCCCTGCTGCAAGCCACGTCGTCCCTACCCATGAGTAGACAAGCACCGCACACAGGACAACTGCACGTCACACAACCACCGTCTATAGTGGGCGAGTGCTAACACCACTCTGCTCAGTGGCCAGGTGCGCATCTCCAGCTACCACCATCCATAGTGGTCGAGCACGACACATCCAATGCTCTGCCCTCAACCCTGCTACCACTACCCCGAGTGGCCGGGGAGGCAGGATGACTGACGACTTGTCTCAACCACAAGGGAGACCTATGCAAATGTAATGATGCATAGATCCACACAAGTATCCTCGCAACACTCCCTATCTCACGGGGAGTCCTGGTCAACCAAAAGTCAACTATGCAAGGACTACAATCCACAAGACTCTCTCTATCGTACAAAGAGTCATACTCATCTGACAGTCAACCACGCTAAGACCTCTAGTCAGTAGCGAGATACTATCGACCATCCATATAACCATACTCAGATATATGCTCCATAATGGAAATACAATCATGGTAGGACCTCTAGTCCGTAACCACATACTGACAACCACACACATTTATCTATGCACAGACAACTAAATCCATCATAGATGCACAACTAATATATGTACGATACAACAATCGACTCCATAACCCAATTCATCACCTAACCCTAGTGATGTAACACAGTAACCCAATCTGAGGTCACAAAGATAACCCTAACCACCTGTACTTACTGAACATCCATCAGCTAATACATAATAGGGTTTATAGTTCCTATCCGAGCTAGATAATCAATGAAGTACCAGAGTATATATCTCAAAGGTCAAGGCAGTACAAGCATATGATTAAATAAGAGTGGATTTAAGGTAAACAAGTATAAACATATATCCAAATTCATGCACTAGAATTTGATCAAAACTACCGGACCAGGTAGATATTACCCACATGATACAAAGCTCGAATAATCCTCACGGTCGTGGACTCGCTTCGTATCCCAAACCTGCACATAATAGCAAACAATGATTAAGTACAAGTATCCAACAAACGTAGGAACTAAACACTACATCATTCCTATACTCGCATCCTTTCCTCGTCTACGAGGTAGAAATCCTGATTACCCAAATCTGATACACCATAATCAGACTCACAATAGATCACCAACATCCAAAGATCTATTAAAGTAAATAGATCTAAATACACTCAAATCAACCTCACCACAACTCCATCCATTCTCTCATCCATGGTCAGCGACCACAAGAACAATCAGAACCCAATTACCACAAATTAGATAAGTAAACCCCAAGCAATTCCTTTACGAGTTACCGATCTAAGCCAATCATCCCAGCTGCAACTTCAAATGCATCCCTAACACATTCTACAGTCGTGGCATCTCCAACCCCAACAGTAGATCGATCAACAATCCACATCCTTCAATCATCCACCAAATCAATTAAGGAAACAGAATTTAACACTTGAATCAGGGTTATAATGGCAGCTTACTTCAAGATCGATCTATCACCGCCAATCAATTTACACACACACACACAGATCAACCACCATCCAAACACATAACGACCGTCGAATAGAAAGGGTAACATGAGCTTACCCATCAAATCTCCTCCGGCTGCACTCCCTGTTTTCCGGCGCAACACCAACTCCAACACTGCCCAAACACGAAAAACCCAGCTCAAGGAAGTAGGGATTACCAATAAGAACGGATCTTGTCCAAGATCGAGGAGAGGTTCGACGACTTACCTAACTCCGGCGGCAATGACTAATAAGAGCTGGTAAATCAGCTCCAATAAGAACCGACACTGCAGCAATCGTGCAGATCTCAGCCATGGCTGTGGTGTTTGCTGTCGTCGGACCGGGAGAAGAAAGGCGGCGAGATCAGCTGTCGACAGGGATCTGGATAAGGGAGAGGAGAACACCTCCGACGGGGCTAATCCCTGATGAATGCAGGTGGCGACTAGGTGTGGTAGCTGCAGACATTCGACAAAGCTGGACGGCGAGCAGCTCCGGCAGCAGCGACAAGGCGATAGCAGAGGCAAAGCACTGGAATCCCGAACTCGAGCGTCGGCGATGGCAGATCGTCCTCGCGGCGAGCAAGGCCGACGGCGACAGCAAGCTAGGCTCTGAAAAGGCGATCGCAAGACGGGCAGGAGACCTCGCGCGGCTGACGAGCGAAAGACAAAGCTAGCCGACCGAGGGCGACAACGGAGGGCTCCGGCGGCGCTGGTGACCACTGAGTTGAGCTCAGCTGGCGGCGGAGGGCTGCGATCGAGCACGGTGAAGGTCGCGATGGGAAAAATGGGAAGAGGATGAAATCGCAATCGGGAAGAAATCTGGATCGGTGGAGTTCGGGTTCGGCCTTATAAACCGTGATGGAATGGGTTCATTCAACTCAAGTCTACCCTAGGTTTAGTCCGAGTTAACTCAAGCCGACCTAACCACCCATTCAAGATTAAATCTTCCTCGTATGAACTCCTTTTGAATTCGGTAAAATTTCTGTGAACTCCCGAGAAATTATATAAGATAATTTCTTAATCACAATTTTTTTTTTACCGTATTTTACATGCTTTCCCTATAGTTGGTCTATTATTGCTATTATGATACCTATAATGACTCATCAAAATATTATAATCATAAGTGAGTCATTTGTATCATCCTAGCATCTCACCCATGCTATGTTGTCAATCAAGTTGGCCTATAGTGAGTGTGAGATGTACGTAAAGTATTTGTACTTAACCAAAATTTCATGCAATTCTATCAAGGTTAAGTATTATCTTAAAAACCCAATATGATCATAGACACAAATATTATCAATCATTGCATATCATGATCATACACCAAATATATCCAAATCATAAATCATGATTATTTATCAAGTATAAAATCAAACATAAATCATGATCTAAACATTCAATTCATGGGTTACACATTATCATCACCCAACACTATAAATCAAAAACTACCACCCATATCATCCTAAGTCAACCATTTAACATGATATACATAAATTCCACTATGGTTGACTATCATAGGGTTTTCCTAACCCTTATGGATGGACTTGGGAACCCAATATAAGTTCTTTCCTATAGGATTCACCAAGTATTCCTTAGGGATCCATTTCCTAGCTATCATGGTGGTTTTGGATTCCCCTAGCAATTAGGCAATGATAGGCCTTTTCATTTTTGGTTCCCTTATAACCTAGGCCTTTCTTATTAAAACTTGCCCTTTGGCTCCCAATAATCATGTTTAGGGTGTTGGAGTCAATTGTGAATTTTTCTAAAGCCTTAGTTAAATGATCTACCTTTTCCCTTAAGGCCTTATTTTCCTCAATACATGCATCATTAACATTAAGAGGAATATAATCATCATGTGAGCGTGCATTATTAATACTAGAAGTAATCTCATTAACATGTGAGCATGCAATTTTCAATTTTTCCTCTAGTTTTTGAATTTGATCAAGCATGCATTTGTTTTTTTTCTTAGCCTTAAATAAATCCCTAGTTAGGCTAGTAATCATAGAAATAACATCTTAGGAGGGTAATTTCATTACCTTACTTATCCAATCCCCTTCCGATGATGAGGATGAAGGTGAAGCTCCCCCTTCACTTGAGCTCTCCTCACTTGAGCTTGTTTCTTCTTTTTCTGAGGAGGAGGAGTCTAAGTCATCTATCCCCATTAGAGCAAGGCTTGTGAAGGCTTGATCTTCCTCCAATGTGGATGGATCATCCCATGTCACCGCTTTAAGGTTGTGGGGCTTTGACTTCTTCTCCTTCTTCTTTTCTTCTTTCTTCTTCCCTTCTTTCTTTTTGTCATGCTTCTTTCTTTCTTCTTTGCTCTTGTTCAAGAGGGGACAATCATCCCTTATGTATCCCTCTCCTTGGCAATTATAGCATATGATTTTTCTCCTTGGCCTTCTTCCCCTATCATGAGATTTATTAAATCTAAAACTTTTAAGTGCATGTCTCACCTTCCTTACCATATAGGCCTCCTCATTGCTATCCATGGAGGAAGAAGATGATTCATCCGATGAGGAGGGTGCAATCTCCTTCTTCTTCTTCCCTTTTTCGGCCATGAGTGCAACTCCCCTTGATGACTTGATTTGATCTTCTACTATTCCTTCAAGCCTAGTCTCATGCAATTCCATGGTGGATAAAAATTCATCTAGAGTACTCACCTCTAGATTCTTTGAAATATAGGAGTCCACCATAGAGCTCCATTTTAATGACCGGGGAAATGCATCTATTGCCTTCATTACCATATCCCGGTTCGAAGGCTTTTCTCCTACACTTGTTAGACCATTAATAACTTCTTTGAACCGAGAGTGAAGAGATGTTACCTTCTCCCCTTTATCGAGTTTGATGTTGTTCAATTGGGAGCGGAGGAGATCTCTTCTTGCTAATTTGGCTTCCGAGGTGCCTTCATGAAGCTCCACTAGCTTCTCCCACATTTCCTTAGCACTAAGGCATTCTCCAATTCTATTTATTTCTTGTTGAGGGAGCACATTGTAGAGATGGTGCTTGACTCTTGAATTTGCAAGGTGCTTCTCTCTTTGCTTCTTGGTCCACCTTGATTTTTCTATTGGCTTTCCCTCTTCATCCCTAGGCAAATCCAAACCGGATTCCATTGTAATCATAATATCAAAATCCGTTTCGAAAAATACCTCCATTAGCTTTTTCCACCAAGCGAATTCTCCCTCAAACTTGGGGGGATGAATATTTGAGCCAACCATTGTAGTTGATTGTTGTGGCGGTGAGTCTGACGATAATCTCCTCGCTCTGATACCACTTGTTGGAGGATCGATGGCCGGCTAGAGGGGGTGAATAGCCTTATATGAACTTTGATGGTAATCATTTGCTTAATCGTCTACAATCAAAGGTTATCACAACGGAATAATAAAACTAAAACAATTAAGCAAATGCAAGAAGTAAAGAAACCAATGTTAACGCCGAGATGTAACGTGGTTCACGGTCTTGCTGCTAATCCACGACCCAATTCGTTCCAAGGTGAATCACTCCTCTAACCAATCCACTAGTCTCTCCTTTGCACCAAGCAAGGTAGAGGTAAACCTTTTCTTTACAAGATCTCTCTTCTTACAATAGAATTGAAATAAGAGTAAGTAAGAAGAGTAGAAAACGTTTTAGGCACTTAGGGAGTAATTGGGCATGAAGCATTTTCCTCCCCAAGGCCCTCACCCTCTCTTTTTATAGAGAGAGTGGTATTCTTCTTGTTGGTCAGGCAGTAGTCGAGTGATGCATGTCATCAGTCGACTACCCCTCTAACGGACGACTCCACGACTTCTGAATGTCGTCGTCACCGTCCAACAGTAACCCCATCAGTCGATTGATGGTCTCCATCGATCGATGTCATATAGCCGATTGATCAGTCGGCTATGGAAGGTTCTGTGCCCACGCCCCATCTTCATCAGTCGATTGTCATCCCTTGGTAGTCGACTGATAGTGCGGCAGTCGACTACTGACAATAAGTCCAACCCTCTTACAGCCGAACTATCAGGCAGGTTCCTAGAACCGACCTGCCAACGTGTACAATGACCTCGAACGTTCCATAATCAAGCTGACTTCCTTGAAGCCTATGGATATAGGGTCCAAATCGGCCTTCTCAGGTTCTAGAAGATAAAGCGGGCTATTTCATTCCTTGATCTCTGACTGAATCATTTTTGGCACCATCTGTGGGAATCCGAGCTGAGACGTAGAGATGGAAAGACATTCAGAGAATCATGACTCCGCAGCCAAAAAAGCACGACCCTCAATACCCACCACAGAGGTAATGACAAAGGAGGATCTGAATCAGGTCGTGGCAGCTACTGTAGAAGATATTTTGAGGAGGCATATACCTCCAAGTGAAATAACTCCAATTTCGACTAGGACTCCTCTTGTACCCATAGAAGATTAGGACAAACTTCGGCCCCACAAGAAGAGCAGTCTCGAGAATCCGAGTCTAGAGAATCCCCGAATTGGGAAGACAAGGGTAAGTCTTCCATGGTTTTCCCGAGTAATAGCCGAAGCACTCCCTTTATTGATGGTATACTAACAGAGGGATTACTGAAGAATTTTTAACCTCCTCAACTTGGAGAATATACTGGAACATTTTTTCAGCTCATTGGTGAAGAAGCCCTTGACCAACTATGATGATCTATTGTGGAGGGTCGAGAAGTAAATCAACTTGGAGAATATGCATGCTCGGGAGATTAGTCGAAAAAAAACTTAACAACAAAACCCTAAGTTAGGGCTCGACAATGGGTCATCAAGATAAGGGTGGTGTAGAGGACGACGAAGGGGTTCCTTTGATCTTTGCGCGGATGGACTCAATCTCATCCACTTGATCACGAAGAGTAGCAACCATGATCGTTAGGGCTCGCTCCTACTTAATTAAATATCTCCTCTAGACGTAGCAAGGCTCCTGCTTGCTGGCGACATAGATCCGCCAGATGATGGACAACTACTACCCTTTGAAATCCCAACTTCACCAGCCAAACAGTCATTATCCGATGTCTGACATTCCTTGCCACGACTTCACCGAGGAGAATGGTGGAAAAAGTGAAGAGGCACCACACAAAGGGGACCCCTCCCTAGGGGCCCCAAAGGAACCTAAAGGAGCACCAAGGGTTATTTACAAAAGGACAGTTATAGAAGCATTTAGGGGAAGAAATCAAGAGTATATACCTAAGGGATATCCATGGGGAGGATTGTCCTGGTAGGACCTCTGGGAGACTCTTAGACCAAAGGTGGGGGTGCGAACACCGACCGAGAGGCAAGGCGACCGAAGCCACGCAAAGTGATAGGGAGAGGATTCGAGGGCTTGGGGGTCCCTTCCCCCGAGGAGGCCATAGCATCAAGAGGGAGGTGAAAGGGAGGCATCCAAATCTAACCACAAAAAACAAGGAGTGAATGACAAGGATTTTCCCCATTGCATCCTATTTATTGTCCAACCGACATGTATCGTTAGAAATAGAAAATATAGGGATTGGGGTATACTTTTTGAACAAAAAAAGTTATCAGAAGCGGGAAAGACATCACGTTAATATTAATACAACCTCTTGGGGGTGTACATTTGTATTACAAAAATGACAAAAGAAGGGTGGTGCTTGCATATTAGGTTTTACGGATAGTTGGGAGGACCATGTGCATTTTGTAGAAATTCGCTTATAACAATATTTTTCATTCAGCTATTCAAATGTCTCCTTTCCAAGCACTATACTCAAGAGCATGAAAATCACTTGTGTTCTAGAATGAAGTAGGCGAAATTTACTATTTCGTCCACAGAGAATTTAGAGAGATGTAGAGATGGTGAAGATGATTAGATAAAGAGATTGACAACACATAGTTCAAAGGAAAACTACACAGACAAGAGATGAAGAGAATTAGAGTTCTCTAGGAAGTGCACATATTCCTTCGTGTATCATTTATTAAGGGCTTGAAAAGATTTGTTGTTAAAGGAAAGTTAGCACCTAGATTTTTTGGACACTTTCAAATTCCTAAATGGTTGGACCTAGTCACTTATAGGCTTACTCTGTCACCATCACTAGAAAAAGTACATATTGTATTTCATGTGTCGATGTGGCAAAAATATACTCCATATCCATCTCATACGCTCGAGAGTTTAATGACACCTTTGTATCTTGATGCTATTTAAGAAGAGTATCCAAGTAATATCTTGGAGTACAAAGAACACCAACTTCACAAGAAAAAAAGTACGTTTAGCTAGTAAAAGTGACATGACAATATCTCTTTGATCGGAAGGCTACTTGGGAAAGTGAATAAGACAAGGAAAAACGATTTTCATACCTCTTCCTTTCACATAAACACCTAAATTTGGAGGACCAAATTTATTTTTAGGGGGGTAGGTTGTTATATTACTGAAAAATTCAAGAAGGCCTAATAATATATTCTAAAATATTTTGGGTGCTTTTTGCTAAAGTGCAAAAAAAAAAAGATATAATCCTATCTCTTTCCACGCGTCGTCTCTTCTTATATTTATTTTCCTAACCTACTTCCCTTTGAACAAAAAAAAACTCTGAACCCATCTTTCTGTCATCGTTTCTCCTAGTGTTACCATCTCCATTACTATCGCTAACCTTGTGGTATGTCATCACCACTATTGCTTGTCGTCAAAGTTACTATCGTCGCACTATTGAGACTTCACAACAAAGGCCTTGGATTTAGGTGGAGTTTTCCGATTTGTTTCTCTTTAAACTACTTTGTGCATGATCAAATGTACACTCTAAAAGAAAAAAAAATAGATTGTTCGATAGAAATATTTTTTGGTTATAATATATGTGTTTGATTATTTTTATATATGATGTTTGAAAATGAATAACAAATTTAAATTGACAAAGAGAAATAAATTAGATCCTTGTTAGAAAAAATTAGGTATAGATTAATTCTTTAAAGTTTATTTCTAGTCTTTAAGAAGAAAAAAATCATTATATATTTTTACATCTATGCTTGATTATTGTAAAAATCATCTTAGAGCTCGATGATAATAAATAAATAATAATTACATTGAGCATTAAATTAGATCCCTTTTAGGGGAATAGTAGAGATGGATTTATTGAAAATTTCTTTATGTCATAAGAAAAAAATGTATAAATTCCACGCTTTTATATATCTCTATTTGCTAGCTTGATCTTGTCATTTATATTTGCTTGTCCTTTTTATATCCTATTGGTTGTTACTCTTCCAAAAAAAATTGGTTAATGAAATTTACTAGAGTTGAATTGAATTATTATGAGAAATAAAATTGGACCAATATCATAAATAATTACATCAATAAAATTCCTATAACTAGAAAAAAAATATGAGAGGGCTTTATCTCAACTCTGGTATAAATAAATAAATTGTACATAGTTTCTGAGCTAGATAAACGAAGAGATGAGCTTAATTCTTGTGTCATAGAATTTTGGTTCTATGATTTATAAAAATTATGAGGTTATTTATATCAAATTAGTAATAAAGTAATTTTCTATAAATATAGAGTTTTTGCTACGTGTTTTTTTTCAAAACTTTATCTCATGAAATGGATTTCACGTCTTTCACTCTATTTTCATGTGAGACCCATCATGGAGTAGATTGTAGATCGTATATTCTATTTTTATGTGGGACATTTCGGATGAATTGTGAGTTGTTCACCCCATATATACATGTATGTATATGTGCATACATTTTATGTACTTCATATTAGATGGATTGTGGGTTGCTCATCCTGTGTACATACGATACATCTCTATTGAATGGATTGTAGGTCTCTCACCTTTATTTTATATTTATATATAATGTATTTCATATCAAGTGGATTGTGGATCATTCACTTTGATATATATACACATCCTAAAAGGGTAGGTGGCAAGTCATTCACCCATTTACTAGCTACGTTGGACTATATATTTAAGTAAGAGTATGATGTGTCTAATATTGAAAATGAAAAATTGAGGGGAACAGATGAATTTAATTAAAGAGTGAATAAGAATTAAATTAGAGAGAAAGGAGTATTATCAATGGTGTGCGAAAACTAAAATTATCTCTTTTGTTATTGACCTCTTAAATTATATATTTATGTATGTCTTTCCTTATTTCACTTTGTACTTTGTGCTTGCTCTCTTTTCCTTTGACATCACATTTGCAGAATTGAAGTGATTGTTAAGGTTCGATTAATATTATAATTTGTTGCTTAGAATTGTTCAGTGATAACTTTGGAGATAGTTTTTAGATAGTCCATTTGATTAATGGGTATGAGAGTGCTCTGAATACTCTATAAGTGGAATAGGGATATGAAAACCATGTTCTCCAAGTGGAATATTTTCAAGCCATTCCAGTGCACTACTAAAGTATTCCAAGGGAGCATCAAAATCCTTGGATGGTTGTAGAGTAGCCGAGGAAAAGTAATATAAATCCTTTGGCATTATTTAAATATCAAACAACTCGAACTCAATCAACCTTAACTAGAGATCGATTGCACTAACAACGTAGACTATGGGGTAGTTCCAATGCTATTAAATTTAACTAGAAGTAAGAAAGAAGATCCTCCTCAGGAAGAAGATTGATGTCAAAGTGAAGACCTTTCAGAATCTCAGCAATTTCTAGATATACGATATTCTCTTTAAAAGGACCTATTTCTAGTTGAGGCAGTAGCTTAGTTTTGCTAGAGAAATGACTAGGTAAGTGGAGAAGGAAGCCAAATAAAGAAATAATGAATTTTTTAGAATTTATTGAAAGTCAAGTACAATTCCAGGAATTGAAGAGAAGGATAGGATGAAAAATAAAACACTGCAGTTTCAACCTTTTATGGAAGAAGAAATATTAAAAAATAATAGGAGAAATGGGGAATGTGATAAAAGAGAAGAAAGGGAATCAGAATCCACTTGCCAATTGACATAAAAGAAAGTAGATGTGGATGGTCAGAGGGATCAGGAATCAAGAGGTGTAATCAAAGAAAGTAGACGTCCAAACTGTCTCATTTGGTATGGGGACTGAGGTGAGGTGAATAGAGTAGGATTAAGGTCTCAATTCAAGGTAATGAACTTATTATTGAAATCAGTTTATAGAGAGGCGACTCTCAATCGAGTTCCATCCACGTAATTTTTAAGACTCGACAGTCATAACAATCCAAGGGATGCAACCACTGCCTAAATGTACTCAATAGTTATAACAATTTGCGTGATGCAACCGTTGCAGTTATTGCAGTTCAAGGAACACAGGCTGTCGTTGTCGTTTAGTACTTGATAGTTGTTCTAGTCTGAAGGATGCAACTACTTGTCCAGAGGATGCGACTACTAGTCCAAAGGACTTGGCTTTTACAACAAATCCTTAGGGGAGCTAAGTCATTGCTATATGAAAAGGTATGAGCAAACATATAAAAGATTGTTTTTTTTATACTATTTTATATCTTCTCTATGAATCTGACTTAAACTTCTGAGGGATTTAATAAGGTATGTATGGACCCCCTTTTAATCTCTTTCTAGTTTTCTAGTGGCCCAACGCCTTAGATCTTCATCCAAGTCCTTATGATTACTTAGGAGAGTAGTAGCCGACACTATCATGTCACCGACTCCACATAATCAATTGACGTAACTTGTCATGCCGCCAATTCTCTAAAAGGGATTTGTAATGATAGTATACCAATAAAGGAAAATGCCTCCATTGATTTTAATCAATCAATGATTTTCCATATTTGGTTTCATGATCAAAATTATTATAGCAACTGATTATATTTTGTTGTTGTTACCATTCCATACCTTATGTAATCTTTCCTTTTATTGATGTAAACATTTGTTTAAAACAGTCCTTTGACTCCAATAATGATAGATGAAGAAACATTTATTTTCCTATTTCTTTTTGAGCTTTTACATGGTATTAGAGTCATTGCGTCTTTTTTTCGTTGTCCGTCAATTTCTTTCTCTTTCCCTCCTTCGTGGTTTTTTTTCTTTCTATTATTGTAGCAAGTTGTGCTCCTCCATGGTGTTTAATCAATCAACAAAATTTTTTATAAGCTCTGCTGATTGTACATCGGTTTATGCATGCAAAGCATTTGTTTGCTTGCAAAACTATCAAACAAGGGGTGGAGTCGAAGGGATATTTTACATCTTTAACACCTTCGTGATTTTTTGAGTGTAGACTTGGTAGTCCATTCAAATTAAATCTTGAATAAAGCTACAATCTTTGATTGTAGAAGGAGCAACAAGAATATCTGAAATTTCCTCTTCTAATTTTATAGAAACATCTCCACCATCACAAAATCTTTCCATACCTATGACTACGATTCCTTCTTCACCCATTAAGCTCAACAATGACAATTTTCCAATCTGGAAAATGCAGCTCGTTTCCTTACTTTTTGTCCATAATTTACTTGGTCATATTGATGGTACTTCAACTCTACCTCAGAAAGATGATCCAACTTATACTATTTGGCTTAAGAAGGATCAATTAGTCTTGCATTGGTTAATCTCCTCAATTGCTGAACACATACTTCATATCCTCGTGGGCCTTGACACTTCTTGTCCAGTTTGGGAAGCTCTTAATAAAACTTTCACATCTCAATCTCAAGCACGAGTTTTTCAAACCTACAACTTTAATCTGTACAACAAGGAGATACCTCTATCAATGATTATATGCAAACAGTCAAGACTTTTGCTAGCACTTTAGTTACAATTGGTCATCTGATTCCCAAACAAGATTTATTAATTCATGTTCTTGTAGCTTCAGGCTCTGAATGTGATAGTTTCATTCCCAGTGTCACAACTCGCTTGGATTAAGTGTCATTGGAAACCATTCTCAGTATGTTGTCTTCTTATGAGAGGCTTTTACAAATACAGTCTCAGCATATGCCAAAATCTTTCTCAGTGCACGTAACCAACAAAGCTCCAAAATTTGATCATAGCAATCCAATTCTTCCGCAATACGCTCATCGATATTAGAGTGGAGGACACAGAGGTTGCGGTCGGACCCATGGCCAAAGTTGTGGTCGAGGATGAGGACGATGCAAAAATTGTCTTAACAATGGACATTTTACTCAAACTTGCTATAAAAGATTTGATTCAAATTTTTCAGGTGGGCTTGCATCATCAAATCAAGCTCGTTCCACCTCTTAGCATTCACCATGTCAGTCATCTCAATCTGGAACATTCTCCCTCTTTGTTTCACCTAATCCAGTTTCATAAACACATAGAACTCCCGGATGGCATCGAGATTCTTGAGCAACTCATCTTGTTACGCTTGAGTTTGATATTCTTATAGTACTGTCACTCCTATTCTTATGCAGATTGAGTAGGATCTCCTGAAGATAGGCGTTCTACTAGTGGGTATGCCATATTTCTTGGACGAAATCTTATTTCTTGGCTTTCAAAGAAACAACCTACAGTACTCGATCAAGCACTAAAGCTGAATACAAAGTTGTAGGTAATGCGACATCTAAAATTATTTGGATATTATCACTTCTTTCAGAATTATATCTCTCTTCAACCACTACTTCAAAAATTTGATGTGACAATATTGGAGCAACATATCTCGCTGTCAATCCAACTTTTCGTGCTCTCACCAAACATATGGAGATTGATTTTCATTTTGTCAGAGAACTTGTGGCGACTCGACAACTTTTAGTTTCTTATATTTTTACAGAAAATCAAATTGCTGACATATTTACCAAGTCATTATTTAGACAATGTTTTACTAAATTGGCTATCAAACTTAACATTCAGATAATATTGTTGAATTTGTCGGGGAATAATGACAGTAATAATACCAATAAAGGAAAATGTCTCTATTGATTTTGATCAATCAACGATTTTTCATATTTGGCTTCATGATCAAAATTATTATAGCAACTGATAATATTTTGCTACTGTTATCATTCCATACCTCAGGTAATTTTATTGCTGTAAATATTTGTATAAAAGTGTCCTTCGACTCCAATAATGATAGATGAAGAAATGTTTATTTTCCTATTTCTTTTTGAGCTTTTACAATTTAACCATTGGCTCGGCTAGAAGCTAAAACAACTCATCTTCTTATTTCAGATCGGATATGGATCAATGTGAATATAGATTCAATGGATATGTAGTCGTCAAGAGCATTGTCTTTCTTAATAGAATCTTTCTAGAATTTTTAAACTCAAAAATTAATTATTTAATTATAAAGATAAGATATCATGTGGATGAATAATTTATTATTATTATTTTTTAAAAAAAAACTATTTTATATTATACTTTAGTCTCAATTCACGGAGGGATCGGAAGGATCATCGATTTTTTTTTTAAAAAAAAATTTAATTGTATTTTTGACCATGTGATAATTGATTGTGTATCTTCAACCACGCATGTTCGTTAAATGCATACTCACTATCACTCATAATATTTATATTTTTTAATTTAATTAAACGATTGATTAATTAAATTAGGGGAAGTTGTTGGCATATATAAATAATACAAAGCAAAGTCAATTGCAGCATCCTAGGCATCTACAAAACGGCAGTCTCATAAAACCGGTGGCAATAATTTTACCAAGTCTTTAACAAATGAATATATATATTGTTTCTAAATTCGTATTGACTTTGACTGACGTCATGGAAGTGACGTAACAATCAATTGGCAATTAATATATTTAAGTTTAGCGACGATATTTAAAAATTCATCGCCAATAATAACAGACGACTGATATATATATATCACTAGTCGACTGATATTTAATGACGAAGTAAATAAATATTCGTCGCAAGCTATTCAGTCGATTGGCCAGTTAAGTAAATTCGATTCTGTGGCCGGGCAAATTATTTGCAGTCACTGGTGGATACCATCAGTCTAGTGATATTTAGCAAAGAAATATATAATATTCATCGCAAACTATTCAATCAATTGGCTAGTCGAGATCGATTCTGTGGTCGGCCAAATTATCGACAGTCAATTGGTGGAACCCACCAGTTGACTGATATACAAATATTAGAGACGAAAATTTAAATTTTCGTCGCTAAAATAATAAATATTAGCAATGAAAAAAAATATTTCATCGCTAATATCCACGTAAAAAACCCTCCATCGCGCCGATGTTAGGAATCCTATGCGAAAATAATAAAATCGCAGCAGAAAAAGGATCTCTTGAGCGATCCATGCGAAAGAAAACTCATACAAAGTATAGATCAAAAGGTCCTAACTTATAGAGTATACTTTTGTTGCGTGCCCTTTGTCTATCCTGCTCGTTCACGGTTCGTCGGATCTTAGCGCGATCAGTATGGCCGCGCCTCTATGGTATCCACACGAACATTATCTTAGAGAAGGAGATGAAATCTTTAGTCGTGCTAGCAACCACACAAAGGCTTTCCACACAAGAATTTAGCCAAGAAGAAGGAAGAAGAGAAAAAGGGATGCTTAGCTAAAATGAGATCACACACCAAAAATGAAAATCAATTTATCATTCACGTTACGCCCAAAAGCTTATATCCCATTTGCATCCAACGTTGAGCATTAAAACTCATTTCATGCATTAATCCCATTGCATGCAATATTAACTTTTTGCATGCAACGTTTGAGAATCTTCATGAAATCTCATTTCATGTAATTAATCCATTTCATGCATTAATCCCATTGCATGCAACATTAACCTTTTGCATGCAACGTTCAAGAATCTTCATGTAATCTCATTTCATGCAATTAATCCATTTGCATGCATTAATCCCATTGCATGCAACGTTCAAGAATGATCATGAAATCCCATTTCATGCAATTAATCCATTTGCATGCATGATTAATCACCATTAATCATGCCAACCTTCTTCAATTGGTTTCACTTGAGTCTAACTCAAATTAAACCAATTTGAGTCCAACTCAAGTTTGGCCAAGAAATGAGTCCAACTCATTCTAGTTCATTCAATTAACTAATGATTCATTTAGTCATACTAAAATGATCCTATCTCCAAAATAACATGTTATTTGTGTGTGACCCTAGAGGTTTTCGTAACATTGGCAATGTCTCTAAACCACTTTAGACACATAAGCAATGGGCGACATCTAGCAATGCATCATTGCTACCCAAGTTATGAAAATGTCAAGATCCAACAAAACCTTTCTGTGACTACTATCTTGTAGAACCTTGTCCTTCTATCCTCGATATCTAGATTGATCAATAAGGCATAGACTGTGTCATCTTCTTATCAATCTTTGTGTTTCTTGATCCCCAAGTAGACTCACTCAAAACAAATGAGTTCAATATCTCATATTGACTCATTGGAGCATGGTCATGTATTTCGTGGTCCTACTCTATTAAGCGACCTAAAGATATCACTCCCATCATATGGGAGTGATAGATCTCATCTACATCACTCACATTCCTCCGCATAATTTATTACATACCCAGTGATCACCTTTCTAGTTCACCCTGTTACGGGTGATGTTTGACGATACCAAAGTACATAACTCCTTATATATAGAACCGTAGTGATTTCAGGTCTAAGGATTATTCATACTAATAGTCACATGAGAAAGTTTATGACACTCATATAACGATCCATGAAACTTTCTCATGGCAGGTCATTTCAGTATATATTCTCTAATATATATCCATGTGTCAACGTGATATCACATATCCATGATTTGTGAGATCAAATCATCAATTGACCTACAGGCTAGTCTCAATGCATTAATATTCCCCTTGTATATTAATACTTGACTAGGAATATTTAAGAATAGTGTTCTCCATAGTTTCTCACAATCAATTCTACTAATTGATATGCTGTAGATAAGAATCTATATTTTCTAGGACATTATTATATTTATTCAGATGGCATGAAGTAAATATAATAATCAAACTTTGCTTTTTATTAATGAAGTATGATACATATGATCCCTAATCAATCATCCCATGATTGACACTAAGGGCTGACACTGACAATCTCCCACTAGCACTAGTGTCAATCACTGTAATCTCTAAGATCCATTGACCTAGTATGACCATCATGCTTCACCTGTGTCAAAGCCTTAGTCAAGGGATCTGCAATGTTAGCATCAGTATCTACTCTGCATATCCGCACATCTCCTCTATCGATGGTCTCTCGAATGAGGTGATACCGCCGTAGTATATGTTTGGAATGTTGGTGAGAACGAGGTTCCTTAGCCTGTGCTATAGCCCCGTTTTTGTCACAATAAAGCTCTATAGGGCTCACGATGCTAGGAACTTGATTTATTGTTGACTTGACTCGACCACGTGGTCATGCCCTATCATACATAATTTTGCCTACTCTATAAAATGTTCAACTGTTTCATATCGACCTACTAAATAATAAATGATTTTGCATGAAAATATATATAGCGTACCGGTCTATAGGAATAAAATGAGGAGTGAGGAAATTCTTGATGCTCTGATCTTTCCACTCTAAGTTTTCCCACCAAATTTGATCACCTTCAATCTTTTTTAATTTGCTCTTGGATATTTCAGTCTCAAATGGTAATTTTTTGAGCAATGGAAAATCAATAACATATATATGTTCCGAGTAGGGAAAATGGAATGGTGGGTTTGCAATGCAATTGAGGTTCTCCATGAAAGACAAAGTCAAGCTCTGGATGCTAGAGAAAGTTTTGGAATTGGAGGTCCCTATGTCACTTATTAGTGACTTCATATATCCCAAGTAGATCGAAAATGGAGTAGTCAGTTTGCTATACATTTGAGGTAGACCTAGAGCTAGAGTGTCATACACTTATGACTAGAAAATTAAGGCATGGTGTGCAGTTGTAGAACCTAAGAAGCGTACTTCGATGATCAACAACCATTAATATCAAATTTGAAAATACCAAACTCACATCAAAGTCGATTAATCATCCAAATTTATTTAAAATACAACTATCAAATTTATTTAAAACACTTCCACGATATATCAAAGTTATTTAAAACACAACTACCAAATTTATTTAAAACATTGCCACGATACATCGAGACTCGATTCCAAATTTATTTAAAACATTCCCACGATACATCAAACTTGATCGATCATCCAATTTTATTTAAAATACAACTACCAAATTTATTTAAAATACTCCCCCGATGGAGCAAAGCGAAGATGACAAGATGGATGATCGAAATACTGAATAGATAGATGGTCAATTACATAATAATCACACTTGCGGTAGTTGCTACAGCGAATAGGATCCGATGGAATTAATATATGTGACGGATTGGCCAAAAAACCCAACAATTTTACCGCCCGCGACATCAACAGTGAATTTCTTTGGACTCTCTGTAGCAATCTTGTCACATCCACGTCCCCCAAAAGGCCCATGCATATTCAGCTTGTTTGTCTTAAATATGAGGTTAGAGATGCAAATTTGGTCGTCATAATTTATGTAGGACCCACCCACCCCGTTGATATATTCACCACGGGCTAGTTCGACCTGCATGCATGTAACATCACAAAATTATTATGTACATATATAATAATTAAGACTAATTAAGATATATACATGTATATGTATATAACTTGTAATGAAAATCTATATATATATATATGTTATGTAGCTAGCTATAGAATGTCGGCCATGCGTGCGTTTGGTGTACCTTCTTCGATTTACCAACCATGCTGCCTGTTTTGTATGTTAGGATATTTCCTTTGGCGTCATAATAAGTGATCACCAAACCATTGACGATCAAGCTAGACTTTGACTTCTATGATCTCCGCACACTGGACGTCATAGTTTGGGGTTCCGTCGTCTCCCCATGGCCCAATCTTGATGCTATCAACTAAAGCTAAATATCATGCAGAATGTAAATTGTGGTCATTATAGAAATTGTACAAGAATTAATTAATGTTGGGAGTTGAAAGAGTAAAATTAATTTTCTACAATCCATTAGAGTTTATTATTAAAGTTTGATTATCAGAGCCGACCCTAGATCCATATTGTACTTGAACTTTCGATTCCTTTTCTTGAAAGGAAAAAAAAAAAAAACCGCTGAGATGCATAGGTTATTGGATTGGCGCGGAAGGATGTAAATAATTTAGAGGATAAAGGCATAGGAGAATACTACTTATATAGATATACTCACCGATGCTGAAGCCGCAGGCAGCCATATATACGTAGCGTTGGAGCTAGGATTGAAAAGGCTGAAGGAGAGGATCGGAGAGAGAGATAGACTATTGCATGCATTCAGGAGTGACATCCATTTCCTTCTTTTATAGACTGCTGAAGAGGTGTATCGTTGCCATGCATGATCATTAGATAGAGTCAATATAATTAATATAATCCAGTTCACAGCTAACAAAAAGGACAATTAAATTAATATTGCGAACACCATCCAACATTTACGTCACTTCCATGACGTCATCGATATAATTTGTTTTATGGGACAGTCCTTTTGTAGATGCCAAGGATGCTGCAATCAATTGACTTTGCTTTGTATTATTTATACATGGCAACAACTTCACTTAATAATTTAATTAATTAATCAATCGGTTAATTAATTAAAAGCATAAAAAACTATGAGAGAGGACGAGGATGCATGTTATGAACATGGTTGACTACGCACTCTCACATGATCAAAAGCACAATTAAAAAAGGTTTTTTTCTAACTTGATCGATGATTCTTTCGATCCTTTCGAGAATTGAGACTATAAAATAATAAATTATTCATTCACATGATATCTCATCCTTGTAATTATATAATTAATTTTTGAATTTAATTATTATTTTATATTACAAATCAAGATCATGATTATTTGGGAAATATAGCGAAATTGAAATTACTTGCTTCTCAAGAACGAATGAGAGCTCGCCGTGTTAGTTTGAGTTTCGACTGAAATGTACCAAAATATTCAACACGCACACTTAATTTTCATATTTATTAAAAAACATTTATTTTCAAAAATATATTTCCTAAATTGACCTTAAAAGAATATTAAAGGATGTCTAAGTGTTTGCATAGTTACACATTATAAACTATTTAATTTTGCTTGTTTCATAGAATACTAAATCATTTAATTCCATTAAGCATCATATTTGATTGGGACCCTTATTTCACATTTAAATTTTAGAACACTTTACAGTAGACTCTGGGTGGGTACTAAGTTATGTTATAGCTATTCTTTCCACCTTTAAATGGATGGTTAATCAGACAGTCTTATTCATATCTTGAAGAATCTTTTGCGAGCTAGCTTGCGTATTAGGTTTTACGGATAGTTGGGAGGACCATGTGTGTTTTGTAGAAATTCGCTTATAACAATATTTTTCATTCAGCTATTCAAATGTCTCCTTTTCAAGCACTATACTCAAGAGCATGAAAATCACCTGTGTTCTGGAATGAAGTAGGCAAAATTTACTATTTGATCCACAATGAATTTAGAGAGATGTAGAGATGGTGAAGATGATTAAATAAAGAGATTGACAACACATTGTTCAAAGGAAAGCTATGCAGACAAGAGATGTAGAGAATTAGAGTTCTCTAGGGAGTGCACATATTCCTTCGTGTATCATTTACTAAGGGCTTGAAAAGATTTGTTGTTAAAGGAAAGTTAACACCTAGATTTTTTGGTCATCAAGTTAGATTCCTGAATGGTTGGACCTAGTGACTTATAGGCTTACTCTATCACCATCACTAGCAAAAGTACATATTGTATTTCATGTGTCGATGTGGCAAAAATATACTCCATATCCATCTCATATGCTGAGTGTTTAATGACACCTTTGTATCTTGATGCTATTTAAGAAGAGTATCCAAGTCATATCTTGGAGTACAAAGAACACCAACTTCACAAGAAAAAAAGTACGTTTAGTAAAAGTGACATGACAATATCTCTTTGATTGGGAGGCTACTTGGGAAAGTGAATAAGACAAGCAAAATCGATTTTCATACCTCTTCCTATCACATAAACACCTAAATTTGGAGGACCAAATTTATTTTTAGGGGGTAGGTTGTTATATTACTGAAAATTCAAGATGACCTAATAATATATTCTAAAATATTATGTTTTTTTTTTGCTGAAGTGCCAAAAAAAATAAAGATATAATCCTATCTCTTTCCACGCATCATCTCTTCTTATATTTATTCTCCCAACCTAATTCCCTTTGAACAAAAAAAAAACTCTGAATCCTTCTTTCTGTCATCGTTTCTCCTAGTGTTACCATCTCCATTACTATCGCTAACCTTGTGGTATGTCGTCACCACTATTACTTGTCGTCAAAGTTACTATCATCGCACTATTGAGACTTCACAACAAAGGCCTTGGATTTAGGTGGAGTTCTCCGATTTGTTTCTCTTTTAACTACTTTGTGCATGATCAAATGTACACTCTAAAAGAAAAAAAAAATAGATTGTTCGATAGAAATATTTTTTGGTTATAATATATGTGTTTGATTATTTTTATATATGATCTTTGAAAATGAATAACAAATTTAAATTGACAAAGAGAAATAAATTAGATCCTTGTTAGAAAAAAGTAGGTATAGATTAATTCTTTAAAGTTTATTTCTGGTCTTTAAGAAGAAAAAAATCATTATATATTTTTACATCTATGCTTGATTATTGTAAAAATCATCTTAGAGCTCGATGATAATAAATAAATAATAATTACATTGAGCATTAAATTAGATCCCTTTTAGGGGAATAGTAGAGATGGATTTATTGAAAATTTCTTTATGTCATAAGAAAAAAATGTATAAATTCCACGCTTTTATATATCTCTATTTGCTAGCTTGATCTTGTCATTTATATTTGCTTGTCCTTTTTCATATCTTATTGATTGTTACTCTTCCAAAAAAAAAATTGGTTAATGAAATTTACTAGAGTTGAATTGAATTATTATGAGAAAAAAATTTGGACCAATATCATAATAATTACATCAATAAAATTCCTATAACTAGAAAAAAAAATACGAGAGGTCTTTATCTCAACTCTAGTCTAAATAAATAAATTTTACATAGTTTCTGAGCTAGATAAACGAAGAGATGAGCTTAATTCTTGTGTCATAGAATTTTGGTTCTATGATTTATAAAAATTATGAGGTTATTTATATCAAATTAGTAATAAAGTAATTTTCTATAAATATAGAGTTTTTGGTACGTGTTTTTTTTTCAAAACTTTATCTCTTGAAATGGATTTCACGTCTTTCACTCTATTTTCATGTGAGACCCATCATAGAGTAGATTGTAGGTCGTATATTCTATTTTTATGTGGAACATTTCGGATGAATTGTGAGTTGTTCACCCCATATATACATGTATGTATATGTGCATACATTTGATGTACTTCACATTAGATGGATTGTAGGTTGTTCATCCTGTGTACATACAATACATCTCTATTGAATGGATTGTAGCTCTCTCACCTTTATTTTATATTTATATATAATGTATTTCATATCAAGTGGATTGTGGATCATTCACTTTGATATATACACACATCCTAAAAGGGTAGGTGGCAAGTCATTCACACATTTACTAGCTATGTTGGACTATATATTTAAGTAAGAGTATGATGTGTCTAATATTGAAAATGAAAAATTGAGGGGAACCGATGAATTTAATTAAAGAGTTAATAAGAATTAAATTAGAGATAAAGGAGTATTTATCAATGGTGTGTGAAAACTAAAATTATCTCTTTTGTTATTGACCTCTTAAATTATATATTTATGTATGTCTTTCCTTATTTCACTTTGTACTTTGTGCTTACTCTCTTTTCCTTTGACATCACATTTGCAGAATTGAAGTGATTGTTAAGATTCGATTAATATTATAATTTGTTGCTTATAATTGTTCAGTGATAACTTTGGAGATAGTTTTTAGATAGTCCATTTGATTAATGGGTTTGAGAGTGCTCTGAATACTCTATAAGTGGAATAGGGATATGAAAACCATGTGCTCCAAGTGGAATATTTTCAAGCCATTCTAGTGCACTACTAAATTTGTCACGTCCCAAGAGCATGCCGAGCCGAAAATCAAACCGACGGCATCTCCCCTGTACGTGGTAACATTTCGGGTTAATATAAGGCCCGTAGACCCTCAATAACAACAATATATAAATATGTATGAAAACAACCACAACAACATAACAAACTTACTACAACAACTACACAGCGGAAACATAAAACACAACTACACAGTGCATACCGGTATGACTAACACATCACAACATAACAGAATAGCGAAAAAATCCGAATCCACAAGTCCACAACACAATACATCAGGAAAAACTCCAAATACATAACACAATGTACGAAAAGCCCAAAAAAAATATGGGAGCCTCGGAGGTGAGATGAGATGTCAGCCAGTGGTGCTCCAAGCCATCACGAAGACTTCTACCTGTTACCTGGGCGACAGAAAAACTCAGGGTCCGTGGTGGTGGTGAGTAAAACTCAGCAGGTAATAGAAAAATATGTATATATGTAATATCACATGTATTTCAACAACATAATCTAGAGGTACAACAGGTATATCAGTATAATATATAAATACAAGCGTATACCATCTAACCAAATGAACAACGTAAAATGCAGACATACCTGAAGTCTGCTACGCTACTCTGATCCAACCTGAACATATATCCAACATATATATAACAGGAAGAGTAAGATCAACTCACAATATATATATATATATAATCTCACACATCATATATATATAAGCATGCATGAATATATATGTACAATCAAATGCAAAGATATATATATATATATATATATATATCCTGCATATATATATATATATATATATATATATATATATATATATATATATATTAATCTCAACCATCTATATATATATATATATACATGCATATATGTATATATATATATATGGTAATATGCAAAGCGCCATCAGATACGACAATGCAACATGCATGGTCATGTCGACTCACCCTAAAGCTCCTACGACCCCAGTGTGGCCTCGGTGGCTCGAGCATGACAACTGTCCCAACTTAATACCAACCACTACTCTCGAGTGGCCGAGTGGGCAGTATGATCGAGTACAGAATGACATGAATGCAATATCTCACATACAGACATTCACCATAGACTCTCTATTCTACAGAAATTCATATTAATCAGATCAATGCACTCTCTATCCTACAGAGAGTCGTACTCAACTGATCAACGGACTCTCTATCCTGTAGAGAGTCATACTCAACTGATCATAACTCTCTATCCAATAGAGAGTTGTACTCAACTGATCGACGCACTCTCTATCCTGTAGAGTCGTACTCGACTGATCATAACTCTTTATCCAATAGAGAGTCATACTCAACTGATCGATGCACTCTCTATCCTGTAGAGAGTCGTACTCGACTGATCATAACTCTCTATCCAATAGAGAGTCGTACTCAACTGATCGACACACTCTCTATCCTATAAAGAGTCGTACTCGACTAATCATATCAAGCTGGGACCACCGGTTCGTAGCGACACACTAATCACCCTTCACTTAACCATTACACAACACATGGTTGGTAACAAGTATGCAACATATGGGTATTGAAAATAAATCATACATTTAGGGTATTACCTACCCACGGATGACCTTTTTGCCAATTTATAAATTGGGTCATCACCCGTACTAACATTTACACCCTACTAAACATCTAGGTCAATTTACATCACATCTATAACTCCTAAATCATGATAGGGAATATGTGATATCAACAATTGAGCATAAAAACATCCAACGATAAGTTTAAGCATAAGATAATAAGAGCAAGGTCAAGGTAACATGATCATATAAGATGATCATGCATCTAAATCTGTATGCATTAAAACTACCTGACCAGGGTAGGAATTACCCACCTTATAAGAAGCTCAGAATAATATCTTCACGGTCGCGATCCTATCTCGTATCCATGTCCTGCACATATCAAATATTATGATTAAATGCAAACATATAATGAAGGATTAAATCGACTCCTACATCAGCTTTTGTATCCCAATCAACTTTATTGATCTAGTTACCTAATTAACCCAATCAATCCTCCACATCCATCCCTATATTTCATCATCAACCAACACCTGATTGGATAACGAAATAACCAATAATATACATCCATAACAACCTAGCTCCTGCCTCACCTAGGTTAGCTTCAATTGCTAAATAGCTCCATCCAAATCAACTAGTTGAACTGCAACAACTCAGTTAAATTGGAAGCAGATTTCAATTCTAATAATCCTAAACTTGAAATCACACAGCATTTAAATTTCTCTCAAACCTACTTTACCATCCATAGCCAAATAACAGCCAACCAAAATTAACAACAATAAAGAAGAGAAAGCTAGATTAGTTTACCAGCCCTTATCCGATTCGTAGATTTTGCTTAGTCCACTATAAGATATGATGATACGAGAATCAATTCACTTGTAGAATCTGCCCCAGCTTGACTCATGAAACACCAAAGATCTAGATCAGCATACTCATCGTAGGTCAACAATGAAGCTAAATAGAAATTGAAAAGAACCGATCAATTACCATAGGCATTACCAGGAATTGAGTAAGAACAGAACCATCTAAACTTCGATCACCTAGCTCGAAAACCTCCTCAGAAGAAGATCGGCTTGGTGTGGCTGGTGATCAGTTGTCACGCCCCGAGAGTATGCCGTGCCGAAAAGCAAACGGACGGCATCTCCCCTGTACGTGGCAACATATCGGGTTAATACAAGGCTCGTAGGCCCACAACAACAATACAATATATAAAGATATCAACATATCAAACACAGCGGAAACATACAACAGATAAAACAATATACAATGACCCAACTGTGCACTCCGGAGTGACTTGACACAACAAGAAACATAATAGAAGCCACATCGAAAGCCAAATATATACAACACGTCCGTATATCACAGATACGGAAACAATACGGCTAAAACCATAAAACGACAATCCATATAAATACCACAATGCGGATTAAATATCCATCCATCCGGTGTGAGATGGGATCACCAAGGAGTCTAACGCCCAAGGAATCTTTCTACTGTATCCGGCGACAGAAGCCTGTGGTCCCGGGGTGGTGAGTATAAACTCAGGGGTAATATATAGAAAGTGCATGAACAACATATAAGGATAGATCTACAAGTATACATGTGAAGATCTACAGGTATACAGCATGAGTCCAATAGACATACAGTCATATCCAAATCTAATAATAAGTAACTACAGTAAAGTCATACTCAATGTATATACTAAACTGATCAACTGAACATGAAGTAATGTACCAACGCATTCGACGGCTCAGAACACGGATGCTAGATCATCCTCGAATGATATACAATAACATAACCCATATAATGTACGTGTCAATCCCATACGACAAGACTCCAACATATGAACAGTATATGATCACCTGTAATAACAACCCGGTCCGTACCACACAATGACATGATGCTAATCAAATGCATATAACAGTCTGAATCAACGCATGTATCATTCTCAACACATAGCAGTAAATAAAATGCAGATGACATGTATCATGATGAACAACCATATGCAGCAATCATAGCTCAATCAAATGCAGCATCTCACAGGCATATGTAAAACATATATCAAATACATGCATACATATATATCAGCAATGCATATGCATGGTCATGTCTGCGCACCCAACTCGCTACCACGACCCCAGTGTGGCCAAGGTGGCACGACATGACAACTATCTCGACTCCAGCCGCCACCACTCTCGAGTGACCGAGTTGGGTAGTATGAAACAGTAGCTAGCCCGTCATAGAGCTATATGCTACCCACACGGGGGTCCTCACGCCAGCCGCCCGTCCCTACCCATGAGTAGATGAGCACCGCACTCCAGACAACCGCACATCACGACCACTTCGTATAGTGGGTGAGTGCGCTAACTACCACTCCACAAGGCTGTGGCGAGTAATCTCAGCCTACCACCATCCATAGTGGCCGAGAACGGCACGCACAACAATGCTCTGCCCTCAACCCTGCAACCACTACCCCGAGTGGCCGGGGAGGCAGGATGACTGATGACCCATCTCAACCACAAGGGAGACTCAGTCTACAGCATGCATGCAGTGTAATGATGCATAGATCCATACATGTATCCTCGCCACACTCCCTATCTCACGGGGAGTCCTGGTCAACCAAAAGTCAACTATGCAAGGACTACAATCCACAAGGCTCTCTCTATCGCACAAAGAGTCATATACATCTGACAATCAATCACGCTAAGACATCTAGTCAGTAGCAAGATACTATCGACTATCCATATAACCATACACAAATACAGGATCCATAATGGATATACCATCATGCTAGGACCTCTAGTCCATAACCACAAACTGACAACCACACACATTTACCTATGCACGGACAACTAGATCCACCATAGATGCACAACTAACATATGTACGATACAACAATCGACTTCATAACCCAAACCATCACCTAACCCTAGTAATGTAACACATTAATCCAATCTGAGGTCACAAGGATAGTCCTAACCACCTCTATTTACTAAACATTCATCGACTAACACATAATAGGGTTTATAGTTCCTATCCGTGCTAGATAATCAATGAAGTAACAGATTATATATCTCAAAGGTCAAGGCAATACAAGCATATGATTAAATAAGAGTGGATTTAAGGTAAACAGGTATAAACATATATCCAAATTCATGCACTAGAATTTGATCAAAACTACCGGACCAGGTAGATATTACCCACCTGATATGAATCCTGTAACAATAGTCCTCCAGCCCGAGAACCTGCCTCGTAGCCCAAACCTGCATATAATGGCAACTACAATTAAGTTCTAACACCTAAAAAATATATAGGTTAACTACTACATTTCTATATCCACGTTCTTTCCTTGAATACAAGTTAGAAACTCGACTATCCCAATCCGATACACCTTAACATCATGAACATACCCACCAAATTTAATTAGCAAGTACATACATCTACTACGTTCACAACTAATAATCAACAATCGATTACAACATCAACTGTAAATACTATAAGCATCCATATCAAATCCAAATTCACCTACCTCACTAAATCCAAATTCAGATCCAGCTTCTGCTCAAACCATCAATGCCGATTAACTAAATATCTATGGCTATACAAATATACAACGCCACAACCAATCCGATCGGCATCAATAATCAACCAAATCAATGTTAACAATCGTATAACACTCTAAACCTCACTGTCCATCCATCCAACATCTTCATTACAGCATCCCAAACAACACCTAAACCATTTTACCTATTCACAGATTAACCAATCATCAATTTGAATTTCTCAGCTCAAACCCATTCTACAACTTCTTCTTCCCCACACACCCGGCACAGATCAACAACTCCAAAATCCTTTGATCATCCACCAAATCAATTAAGGAAACAGAATTGAACACTTGAATCAGGGTTATAATGGCAGCTTACTTCAAGATCGATCTATCACCGCCAATCAATTTACACACACACACACACAGATCAACCACCATCCAAACACATAACGACCGTCGAATAGAAAGGGTAACATGAGCTTACCCATCAAATCTCCTTCGGCTGCACTCCCTGTTTTCCGGCGCAACACCAACTCCAACAATAACTCCGACGGCAACGACGATGATCCTGCCAAATCAGACGCAAACTCAGAACTCCAGAAACTCATCAACTCGCGAGAAGCTAGCAATCCCGATCAAAAATCACTCGAGGAGATAACCAAAATAAGAAATCCGCACCGCTATTGAGATCTGGCCGATCGACGATAGATAGAGTCGCGTGATTAGCAAATGACTCCGGCTCGAGGTGAGTGATAGCTGTGGCGATCCACGATGGTGGATGCGATAGCTACGGAGAAGAGAAAAGCACCGACGATCTGTGCTCGAGGAAGAAGAGGATGGCGACGGCGATAGCGGCTCCAGTTCGCGGCGAGACCGATCGGCGTGGCAGCGCGAGATCAGGATTTGGGGAGAAGAAAAACGCGATCGGGTTCAGCGAGGCGACAATCGAGAGCTCCGGTGACCCAAGGCGGCTGCAATGATGACCTTGCCGAGCTCTCTCTCGCGTGAAGAAGTCGGCGATGAAGAAGAAATCGCGCGGTGAAGAAAGGGATCGCGCCGAACAGAGGAAGAGAAGGAATGCGATCGAGAAATGGGTTCTTAAAGATAATCGGTTCGATTGGGTTAGCTCGAGCTTGACCCAAATCTAACCTAAGTTAAGTCCGAGTTAACTCAAGTCGACCCAACTCCCCATTTACACTTAAATCTTCCTCGTATGGACTCCTTTTTAATCCGGAAAAATTTCTAAAAATTTCTGAAAATTCCACGGGTTAATTCTCAATTAACAAGGACTATTATTTTATTTATTTATTTTCCATATTTTACATCAGTAGAGCTGGGCATCGAGACGAGTGGCGGCTGAGGAAGAAGGTTAGCAACCACAGCGATCGAGCTCTGGAATGGCATCGCTAAGCTGGGATCGCACCATCGCACCAGGAGATCCCACGATAAGAAGAGAGCGGTGACGATGGGCGCGGAGAAAAAGAGGCGGCGCCGATCCAGGGGCTCCTCTTTGAGCACGACAACATTGCCACCGCGGTGGGCTCGCGCAAGGAGATTCTGCGAGAAAAAGGGACGGCGATGGTGAACTCCGATGGCAATGCGTGGGAGTTCGGGGAAGGAAAGTCGGCTTGCATCGTCTGGAGGTCAGCCGTGCTCACCGCCATCTAGATCAGCGGAGCACGATAAGGAGGCGACGACTGGATCTGGCTGCCGGTGAAGATCTCCGGCGGCAGAAGGCTCGATCAATGGCGATGGAGCAGTTCGACAGTCGTGCAGCGAACGTCTTGTGGAGGCAGCCCTTGGGCGGCGGCAGCGAGCACGGGCGGAGATAGAAGACGGATCGATCGACGGCGCACAGAGAAGGAATCGAGAGGAAGGAGAATCGCGCCGATTGGGAAGAAAAAGGGCACGGGGAGAAAATGAACGGAAGAGGAAATGGGTTATACGGGTCGGGTTCGAGCATTTTTTTTTGAACTGGCCAATTGATTGAGCTAGCTCAAATCTAACCCAATCACCTATTTAAGCCTTAATCTTCCTCCTAATCGATCATATGAACTCCATTCAATGCTAGAAAAATTTCTAAAAACTCCTGAAAAATTCCACAAGATAATTCTTACTTAGCAAGGGATTTTTTTTTCCCAGTATCTTACAAAAGTATTCCAAGGGAGCATCAAAATCCTTGGATGGTTGTAGAGTAGCAGAGGAAAAGTAATATAAATCCTTTGGCATTATTTAAATATCAAAACTGGACTCGAACTGGGTCAACCTTAACTATAGATCGATTGCACTAACAATGTAGACTATGGGGTAGTTCCGATGCTATCAGATTTAACTAGAAGTAAGAAAGAAGATCCTCCTCAGGAAGAAGATTAATGTCAAAGTGAAGACCTTCGTAATCTCAAAGAATTTCTAGATATACGATATTCTCTTTAAAAGGACCTAGTTCTAGTTGAGGCAGTAGCTTAGTTTTGCTAGAGAAATGACTAGGTGAATGGAGAAGGAAGCCAAATAAAGAAATAATGAATTTTTTAGAATTTATTTAAAGTCAAATACAATTCCAGGAATTGAAGAGAAGGACAGGATGAAAAATAAAACATAGCTTTCAACCTTTTATGGAAGAAGAAATATTAAAAAATAATAGGAGAAATTGGGAATGTGATAAAAGAGAAGAAAGGGAATCAGAATCCACTTGCCAATTGACATAAAAGAATGTAGAATAACCTCATAGATAGATGTGGATGGTCGGAGGGTTCAAGAATCAAGAGGTGTAATCAAAGAAAGTAGACGTCCAAACTGTCTCATTTGGTATGGGGACTGAGGTGAGGTGAATAGAGTCGGATTAAGGTCTCAATTCAAGGTAATGAACTTATTATTGAAATCAGTTTATAGAGAGGCGACTCTCAATCAAGTTCCATCCACGTCATTTTTAAGACTTGATAGTCATAACAATCCAAGGGACGCAATCACTGCCTTAATATACTCAGTAGTTATAACAATTCACATGATGCAACCGTTACAGGTATTGCAGTTCAAGGAACATAGGCAGTCATTGTCGTTTAGTACTTGACAGTTGTTCTAGTCTGAAGGATGCAACTACTTGTCCAAAGTATGCAATAGTTACAACGAATCATAGCCGACAATGCACAGGATGCGACTACTAGTCCAAAGGACTTGGCTTTTACAACAAATCCTTAGGGGAGCTAAGTCATTGCTATATGAAAAGGTATGAGCAAACATATAAAAGATTGTTTTTTTTATACTATTTTATATCTTCTCTATGAATCTGACTTAAACTTCGGATGGATTTAATAAGGTATGCCTGGACCCCCTTTTAATCTCTTTCTAGTGGCCCAACGCCTTAGATCTTCATCCAAGTCCTTATGATTACTTGGGAGAGTAGTAGTCGGCCCTATCATGTCACCGACTCCACATAATCAATTGACGTAACTTGTCATGCCACCGATTCTCTAAAAGGGATTTGTAATGATAGTAATTATACCAATAAAGGAAAATTCCTCCATTGATTTTAATCAATCAATGATTTTCCATATTTGGCTTCATGATCAAAATTATTATAGCAACTGATTATATTTTGTTGTTGTTACCATTCCATACCTTATGTAATCTTTCCTTTTATTGATGTAAACATTTGTTTAAAAGAGTCCTTTGACTCCAATAATGATAGATGAAGAAACGTTTATTTTCCTATTTCTTTTTGAGCTTTTACATGGAATTAGAGTCATTGCTTTTTTTTTTTCGTTGTCTGTCAATTTCTTTCTCTTTCCCTCCTTCGTGGTTTTTTTCTTTCTATTATTGTAGCAAGTTGCGCTCCTCCGTGGTGTTTAATCAATCAACAAATTTTTTTTTAAGCTTTGCTGACTGTACATCGGTTTATGCATGCAAAGCATTTGTTTGCTTGCAAAACTATCAAACAAGGGGTGGAGTCGAAGGGATATTTTACATCTTTAACACCTTCGTGATTTTTTGAGTGTAGACTTGGTAATCCACTCAAATTAAATCTTGAATAAATCTACAATCTTTGATTGCAGAAGGAGCAACAAGAATATCTGAAATTTCCTCTTCTAATTTTATAGAAACATCTCCACCGTCACAAAATCTTTCCATACCTATGACTACGATTCCTTCTTCACCCATTAAGCTCAATAATGACAATTTTCCAATCTGGAAAATGCAGCTGGTTTCCTTACTTTCTGTCCATAATTTACTTGGTCATATTGATGGTACTTCAACTCCACCTCAGAAAAGATGATCCAACTTATACTATTTGGCTTAAGAAGGATCAATTAGTCTTGCATTGGTTAATCTCCTCAATTATTGAACACATACTTCATATCCTCGTGGTCCTTGACACTTCTTGTCTAGTTTGGGAAGCTCTTAATAAAACTTTCACATCTCAATCTCAAGCATGAGTTTTTCAGCTCCGTCTACAACTTTAATCTGTACAACAAGGAGATGCCTCTATCAATGATTATATGCAAATAGTCAAGACTTTTGCTAGCACTTTAGTTACAATTGGTCATCTAATTCCCTAACAAGATTTATTAATTCATGTTCTTGTAGGTTTAGGCTTTGAATGTGATAGTTTCATTCCCAGTGTCACAACTCGCTTGGATTAAGTGTCATTGGAAACGATTCTCAGTATGTTGTCTTCTTATGAGAGGCTTTTACAAATACAGTCTTAGCATATGCCAAAATCTTTCTCAGTGCACGTAACCAACAAAGATCCAAAATTTGATCATAGCAATCCAATTCTTCTGCAATACGCTCATCGATATTAGAGTGGAGGACACAGAGGTTGTGGTCGGATCCATGGCCAAAGTTGTGGTCGAGGATGAGGACGATGCAAAATTTGTCTTAACTATGGACATTTTCCTCAAACTTGCTATAAAAGATTTGATTCAAATTTTCCAAGTGGACTTGCATCATCAAATCAAGCTCGCTCCACCTCTTAGCATTCACCATGTCAATCATCTCAATCTGGAACATTCTCCCTCTTTGTTTCACCTAATCTAGTTTCAGAAACACATAGAACTCCCGGATGGCATCTAGATTCTAGAGCAAGTCATCTTGTTACGCCTGAGTTTGATATTCTTATAGAACTGTCACTCCTATTCTTATGCAGATTAAGTAGGATCTCCTGAAGATAGGCGTTCTACAAGTTAGTATGTCATATTTCTTAGACGAAATCTTATTTCTTAGCTTTCAAAGAAACAACCTACGGTACTCGGTCAAGCACTAAAGCTGAATACAAAGTTGTAGGTAATGCGACATCTAAAATTATTTGGATATTACCTCTTCTTTCAGAATTACATCTCTCTTCAACCACTACTCCAAAAATTTGATGTGACAATATTGGAGCAACATATCTCGCTGTCAATCCAATTTTTCGTGCTCTCACGAAACATATGGAGATTGATTTTCATTTTGTCAGAGAACGTGTGGCGACTCGACAACTTTCAGTTTCTTATATTTTTACAGAAAATCAAATTGCTGACATATTTACCAAGTCATTATTTAGACAATGTTTTACTAAATTGGCTATCAAACTTAACATTCAGATAATATTGTTGAATTTGTCGGGGAATAATGACAGTAATAATACCAATAAAGGAAAATGTCTCTATTGATTTTGATCAATCAACGATTTTTCATATTTGGCTTCATGATCAAAATTATTATAGCAACTGATAATATTATGCTACTGTTATCATTCCATACCTCAGGTAAATTTATTGCTGTAAATATTTGTATAAAAGAGTCCTTCGACTCCAATAATGATAGATGAAGAAACATTTATTTTCCTATTTCTTTTTGAGCTTTTACAATTTAACCATTGGCTCGGCTAGAAGCTAAAACAACTCATCTTCTAATTTCAGATCGGATATGGATCAATGTGAATATAGATTCAACGGATATGTAGTCGTCAAGAGCATTGTCTTTCTTAATAGAATCTTTCTAGAATTTTTAAACTCAAAAATTAATTATTTAATTATAAAGATGAGATATCATGTGGATGAATATTTTATTATTATTATTTAAAAAAAAAACTATTTTATATTATCCTTTAGTCTCAATTCACGGAGGATTCGGAAGGATCATCGATTTTTTTTTTTTAAAAAACTTTTTTAATTGTATTTTTGACCATGTGATAATTGAGTGTGTATCTTCAACCAGACAACCACGCATGTTCGTTAAATGCATGCTGACTATCTCTTATAATATTTATATTTTTAATTTAATTAAACGATTGATTAATTAAATTAGGGGAAGTTGTTGGCATATATAAATAATACAAAGCAAAGTCAATTGCAGCATCCTAGGCATCTACAAAACGGCAGTCTCATAAAACCGGTGGCAATAATTTTACCAAGTCTTTAACAAATGAATATATATTGTTTCTAAATTCGTATTGACTTTGACTGACGTCATGGAAGTGACGTAACAATCAATTGGCAATTAATATATTTAAGTTTAGCGACGATATTTAAAAATTCATCGTCAATAATAACAGTTGACTGATATATATATCACTAGTCGACTGATACTAATTAACGACGAAATAAATAAATATTTGTCGTAAACTATTCAGTCGATTGGCCAGTCGAGTAAACTTGATTCTGTGGCCGGCCAAATTATTAGCAGTCGACTAGTGGATACCATCAGTCGACTGATATTTAGCGAAGAAATATATATAATATTCATCGCAAACTATTCAATTGATTGGCTAGTCGAGATTGATTCTGTGGTCTGCCAAATTATCGACAGTCAATTGGTGGAACCCACCAGTCGACTGATATACAAATATCAGCGATGAAAATTTAAATTTTCGTCGCTAAAATAATAAATATTAGCAATGAATAAAAATATTTCATCGCTAATATCCACGTAAAAAACCCTCCATCGCGCTGATGTTGGGAATCCTATGCGAAAAATAATAAAAGCGTAGAGGAAAAAGGATCTCTTGAGTGATCCATGCGAAAGAAAACTCATACAAAGTATAGATCAAAAGGTCCTAACTTATAGAGTATACTTTTGATGTGTGCCCTTTGTCTATCCCGCTCGTCCACGGTTCGCCGAATCTTAGCGCGATCAGTATGGCCGTGCCTCTATGGTATCCACACGAACAATATGTTAGAGAAGGAGATGAAATCTTTAGTTGTGCTAGCAACCACACAAAGGCTTTCCACACAAGAATTTGGCCAAGAAGAAAGAAGAAGAGAAAAAAGGGATGCTTAGCTAAAATGAGATCACACACCAAAAATGAAAATCAACTTATCATTCACGTTAGGCCCAAAAGTTTATATCTCATTTGCATCCATTAAATCCCTTTGCATGCAACATTGAGCATTAAAACTCATTTCATGCATTAATCCCATTGCATGCAACATTAACTTTTTACATGCAACGTTTGAGAATCTTCATGAAATCTCATTTCATGTAATTAATCCATTGCATGCAACATTAACCTTTTGCATGCAACGTTGAAGAATCTTCATGTAATCTCATTTCATGCAATTAATCCATTTGCATGCATTACTCCCATTGCATGCAACTTTCAAGAATCTTCATGAAATCCCATTTCATGCAATTAATCCATTTGCATGCATGATTAATCACCATTAATCATGCTAACCTTCTTCAATTGGTTTCACTTGAGTCTAACTCAAATTAAACCAATTTGAGTTCAACTCAAGTTTGGCCAAGAAATGAGTCCAATTCATTCTTGTCCATTCAATTAACTAATGATTCATTTAGTCAAACTAAAATGGTCTTATCTCCAAAATAACATGTTCTTTATGTGTGACCCTAGAGGTTTTCGTAACGTTGGCAATGTCTCTAAACCACTTTAGACACATAAGCAATAGGCGGCATCTAGCAATGCATCATTGCTACCCAAGTTATGAAAATGTCAAGATCTAACAAAACCTTTCTATGACTACTATCTTGTAGAACCTTGTCCTTCTATCCTCAATATCTAGATTGATCAATAAGGTATAGACCGTGTCATCCTCTTATCAATCTTTGTGTTTCTTGATCCCCAAGTAGACTCACTCAAAACAAATGATTTCAATATCTCATCTTGACTCATTTGAGCATGGTCATGCATTTCGTGGTCCTACTCTATCAAGAGACCTAAAGATATCACTCCCGTTATATGGGAGTGATAGATCTCATCTACATCACTTGTCACGCCCGAGGAGTCTCCGCTGCATTTAAAAATCCGGCAAAGATCTCCCGCAGACGGTGACAATACTAATTTTATACAAGGCCTACACGCCACTATACACTGGCCAACACGACCTAATCATACCACATCACACGCAGATAATAATAAGGCCTCAGGCCAACAAATCTAGGTAAACAAAAGTCTACTCTAACTAGACTTACCCCTTCTGCCATCTGGGCAGGAATACTCAACCGAAATCCAATCGAAATAAAAATCCGATCAAAGGTCCCTAAGGACATACCAAAACATCCACAGGTACAAATATCCAACTCCAGTCCTAAACATATATTCTAATCCAAATACCCAAAAACCGTAAACACAAATAACAAAATACACTTCCACGACGAGGGGGTTTGGCAGCTGGACTCTCCTGATAGCTTCATCCTGAAATAGATATAATCAACGGGGTGAGTTCAAAGAACTCATGGATACTAGTCGATATGAATAGTAAGAAATAGCTAATAATACTAATCATGCCAAGATACCTCATATATATGGTAAGCAAGAAATAAATGCAAAAGGATCAGACACACCGAGTCTCCTACTCGATATAGGAGCATGTGCCCTACTATAAGAGATAAAGTCATCACCATATAAGAATATGAACTCAGATGCATGTCAATCATATGCAACATCCAAGGCATCAATACAATAATGCAAAGAAACACAATACAAATGCAATCCGCAAAATGCATGCCGTGCTAATGACATGGTCACCCCGACGCTACCACCGCCTCACACGCAATGGTGAAGCCGAGTGGGTAGGGCTATGACAATCGCGGCACTCGCCATCATCGCTTCCCGAGTGACCGAGTGGACAGATGTGCCGGAGTACACCTATCCTCCCGCCTCTAAACATAGTGGGGAGCTAAGCTCTCATCTCCTGTGTCATAGGCCGAGGAGGGATCCTCGCCGCTACCACACGCCTCGCCGCTACCCATGAGCGGCCCAATGGAGCTCGACAGAGCAATCGCACACACCTCCCGATGTACCACTAACCCATGAGTGGCAAGCAGTGTGCAGTTATGTAACTAGTCAAGGGCTCAACAATAATGGAACCTCGTCATTCAAAGATGCAATCATGCAAGATGGTGCATGATACTAAAGCATGTAAATCCAACTACAAATATCCATCCGAATAATATGCAAAGTCAATAAGTGCATATAACTGATCCAAGCAACCATGATCCAATAAAACAGGGAAGATATAATCATACTGATCAAATGCATGTAGCAAGTAGGCACTAAGCATACTAGGCATATAAACATGAAAAGTATTGCATGCTATCCTAACTAACATATCAACTTGACTATATCTAAAAGATAAGTCAAAGTACCCGCCTGAATATATATCCGCAAGAATGAACAAAATCGTCACGACTGAGGACCTGCCTCGTGACCGAAACCTGCATAAAGCATGACTATAGTCAAGCACAAAAATACAATTCACCGACAAATCGAATAATTAATCGATTTCCTTCATAACCCAATTAACCCAAATCAATTAACCTAATTTTCCTTGACCACAAATAATCCATACAATTAATTTAGCCCAAATCCCATATCCTCCGAGTAACAGATTTTTAAACCATTCCTCGCTCACTAACATATCAATCAAACGGATAACACCGTAATCAACCCAATCGCAGCCAACCAAACTCACCCGCCCTAGAAATTCCAATCGACAACCGATAGGTCGAGAACTCCACAACCGACTACAACTATTTACCCTTACAATCGTGGAATGTAACATCAAATCCACTAAATCAAACCACCGAGATAACCCAAAATATACTGTGATTGGAACCTCCGATTCACGGAGAAAAGATCCGCCATCGCTTAATTCTCTTGCTCTGGCTCACCAAATACAAGACGACGTTAACCGCAGGCTCGTCGACAAGTAGAGAGCGGCTCGTGCCAAAGGCAAGGAAGAGAAGTCGCACTGGGCACGGAAGGGCGGCGACGCTTGGGGGAGAAGAGGCGACCGCAAGGCTTAGCGTCGGCGACTGCGAGCGACGGCGGTAGCGCAACCTCGAGGTCAGACAACAAAGGAAAGAGCGACTCGCTGTGGCAAAGGAACGACCGACGATCACGCCGAAGGAGAAGGGGCTTGGGGGTCCATTGGCTGCGGGCGCGAGAAGAAACGAACGCGAGCGCTGCCTGTGAGCAGTGATGACGACGCGCCCTTGGCGTCGGACGGCCAGGTGGCGCCACCGGTCGCACGAAGGAGAGGGAAGCGCGAGAGAAATCCGGAGGAGAGGGCGAAACGACGGGAGAAAAAATGGGAAGAAGAAGAAATCGTGGGAAGAAAGAAAAACAAATGGGTTAACGGTTAACAGTTAATGGATGCTTTACCGAGGAGAAATAGACCGGAACCCATTTTATAAGCCCTTAATTAAAACCTAGGTTAAACTTTACTTAACCCCTAACCACATTCATCAATTAAACTAATCAATAATAGTATCTCTTAATTAGATACTATTATACTATAGTAATTTATTTATGGTATTTTACATTCTCCCTCACTAATAAAATTTGGTCCCCAAATTTCCTACTCAGATATAAGCACGAGATGTCCCTATAACCATCTCAAGCATCCGAGACAAGTCACACCTCAAGTGACTAAGTGTTACTGATATCCCTTAAAACCAAATCACACTTGCTTCTAGTAGCTCTTCCAGAGTATGAATAGTATCTTCATATCGACCATCTATCATAAGTATCTAACTGTACCCGAGTGGAGCTCTATATTCGTGACCTGTTAAAGACTTTACCATAATCCTAAGGTAAATCTTTAATCACTATCGCATACGATACTCAAAGATCCTCCATGAACTGAAATCACCACAATATAACCTATCCAATGATCCAACAAACTCATCGTATGGATCGAATGAAAATGAGCGGACTTAGCCAATCATACTAAGTCCTTTCCGAATTCCAAATAATCTCCCAACACCGCCCATCATACTATGCTTTCACGCCCATCTCGCATGTAACCTTCGATTATTTATATACCACCTTTACTAGTTGACACACCTGCACACCGCATCGCATAATCAACTATGTCCTCCGCATGTCGCTTCCACCATGGAGAACGCTTTCAACACTTACTATTTTCCGAATACAATTCGATACATCTCGCAACATATAGAACCTATTGCAATCTTCGAATACTTATCAAAATATCATGACCAAGCCTCTTGGCTCTCGTGAGTAATGTCAAAGGCACTACTTACGTGCAATGACATGCTACCACAACCGACTCAGAGTCCAAGATGTCGTAGCTATCTAGCCACCTACGACATACAAATTCCACTATCACTAATTCAACCCGAGAGCAAGAGTACAACTCTATGGTAAATGCTCTCTAACATCACAACAGAATCTATCATTGTTCCCGAATCAATAATAACTCTTCCGAAATTCAAATGCAACTACACAAGAGGCTAGCTAAAACCTCATAAGCATATCTGCTCCTCATCTCTACAAAACAACATAACAACTCCTACTAGGTCCACGCTATATATATATATGACAAACCATCTCGTAGTTCCTCATTTGACGTAAACACGGGATACGCTCGATCAACTAAATCGAAACGCCCATTCTTCAAACATTGTATCCGCGATACAATACCCTTCCTTCCACCCGAGAATGATCAAACAACTCGGTGTAAAAGTCAACCATCGTCGAGCCTCAAACTAGTTTCACAAGCTTCGCACTAAATAAATTCCATTACCCGTCGGTGTAGTACCACTAGAGCATCCTATCCATATCTATGGTAATAATAAATCAAATCAATACCAAAATCATCATCTACGGTGGCCGAGTGCTCAACTCCAATGCCACCATCATAAAATGATCCAATCGTGTCGAATACACGATTTCCTAAATCCACGACGACTAAGTCGTCATAAGTCAAACAAGATAATCAAACCTCATACAATTCATACCAAGTATGAAATTGTCATCACTATACACATGCATCCTCTTTACTCTAGCCGATGATATATCAATCATCCAACGACAATGATAATTGTAGGACACCATGTCACTACAATAGCATCACACCAATCACCAATCAATCCTAGAGTATATATAGGTATCCTATAGTGATCTAAATAGATCCTCAATCCACCATGAAGGATAATCATTTCCTTCTACCACTACCACATTCCATCATCGAAAATCGTTGTATAACCTCAAAGGTCCATCTCTCTTAACCAAGAGTTCGGATCTTCTCTGAAGAAATCGGGATGTATAAATATCCCATACAACACCTCCTATAATAAGATAAAACGATCTTTCATCGTCTTGACAAGTGTAGGCATATACGCCTAATCCATAACCAAATCACTATTAGTATGGACTGATATTCTCCGAGGGTTTACTCCTTGTCCTCCTAATGGGTGGCTAGCGGGTCTAACCCTAGCCTCCTAATTCGACATCAGTCGGCACCTCTAAAGAATCCGTACCTCTGAAATCATCATTTGATTCCTCAAGGTCAATATGTTATCGACCTCGTCCCCGACCATGAGTAGGGACAATTTCACTAAGTCAATAGTTTTCCTAGCCACAAAAGTACCGTAACTACTAAAGACAATACTTTTCCTATAGCTCAGAGATATCCTTCAGCTTGCTTGGTCTCAAAACACGAGAACTCCCAAAATCCAAGGAAAAGAAAATCCTCGATACACCAAAACCAAACCAAAACCGTAAACCAATAAAATGGTCACGTCCTGGGGGCATATCCGTCATCCAAATGACAAGAGAGCCCCTTAGTGACAATATCCAGAATCCATGGACCAAATCTGGTAAAAACCTCGAAATAATTATAGAAATATAAGTATTTCAATAACTGCATGCATGCACGACTAAACATATATCAATCAAAGTAAAATAGTTTTATGACCCCAAATCCAATTGCGACCAAAAATCCAAAGTGCATAAATAAAATGCAATACCAATAAAGTAAACAAAGCGGCATCTCGACGATGCAGTGGGACAAGCACGACAAGGAACTCTCTGAGCGACTCGAAGGTAGGTCAATATGACACGTCCTCCATCAGTTAACCTAGAGGATAAATGAGGAGGGGATAAGTACAACCACTCTGTGGATGTATAGACAATAGTGCATAATCATAATGCACATAATGGAAGTCACAGGGAACAAGCTCGAGTAACCCAACCTCGGAGTACCCATATCGATCACATATCAACCCGATGATATAATAAATATACTCCGCAAGATACACAACCACGCAACAAGCGGTGTATCCTCCGAATACCACGATAAAGTCTCGTGGCTCTCGCACAAAGGAAACTATCTATGAGCTACTACGAACGTAACCCATGGCCGACAATCAATAGCACGGTCTACGCGCAACTATATACTACCACAAATGAGACTCGTGGATAGACAGACTGTATATAAATATCTAATTATTGACTGCACGCTCTGGCGTACTACCACCAATAGGTCGCGTGAGCAGTCGATTGTCCTAGGTTGTTAAGCCTAGGGTTATCCAATACATTTTGCATAAATCGACTTTCAACGTCGACAAAGATCATCGATCTACAATTAAACCCATTGAGGCGATCAAGCGAGGGTTTCAACACCTCTAATACCAAACGTTTACCAAAGTCGGTAAAGATCATCAACTTATAAATAAATAAGTCTAGATGATTAAATCTAGCCTTCCAACCCTTCCAACATGATCGGTATCAAGGTCGATCAAAATCATAAGTCCACTAATAATCGCGTCGAGACGATTAATCATTGGGTTTCGTCTCAACTAACAAGAAACGCCTATCAAGGCCAATAAGGACCACAAGTCTACTATCAAGCCCTTCAAGAGGGTTAATCCCAAATTATATCGTCCTACCAGCTCAATCATGCATACTACAACATGCTACCACGAACAGATCTCGTGGTTACTTAACCTGTAAAGTAGCTATCTAGCTACAGACGTCATCCAAATCCGATTATTACCAACTCCGAACGAATAACGCAAGAATATATCTTGCGAGATCATCTCAACCATGCATGAGAGACCACATGTATACAAAGCACCTACCTATTGAGAGACTCTCTGCGGACTCTCTCTCAACCAAGAATGGGAGATATAGTAAGGATTAATCGCATCCTAATCATTCGACCTCCGATCACCATATCACAGAAACAGTAAATGGGTAATCACATACCAATATGCACATCCGGTTATTACGCCTAGGGTTCCAACACCTAGGGTTCTACTAATATTGTTTCATTCCTGAAATCCGCTCCTACCGAATAACCTCATCTAAGTTATTCTATCTCTACCAGTCTTAATTATGGTATCCACCACAATAACACATAACACGTTGTCTAATAAACGACAACATAATCCTACTAATGACAATCAATGGCTGAAATTAATTAGGGTATAACTAAAGGGTCATGCCATAACAAAGTCAAGGCAATACTAAAATAAAGCATCAGATGCTTATATATACTCTAAACTACATAAGTTATAATCATGTCATCATGCCTTCTACGAATTTATCCATCTTAGTCATATCATTCAACTAGTCTAATCCCAATACCAGTCCAATCCTAAGAGGTAAATATCTTATCATTTATATCACAATGATAACTAGCTACGTATAGCAGTAATAGCAATTTATAACCAAATGCTATCTATAAACCAGCAACCTAAAAAAAATCCAATTGTCCAACAGATATCAGGTTAAAACAATACTAGATAAAACATGATATCACCGCATAACCAAATATAAATAGATATTAAATCTAGAAAATTTTCTAGAATTTATTTACCTGTTAGCCGTCTGGAGATGTCCTGTTGCCGCCAAATCCCCCATATTGACCTCGTCAATAATACCTCGAATTTCCGAAACATAAAAATGCGTCGAATCCAACTGACTCAAATACCAGTTAATGAACTCCATAAACCCAAAGACCCTAAGGAACTCGGAAACCTACGCCTCGATGCAAATAAATTGTCACGCCGACGGAGTCTCCGCGAGACGAAAATCCGGCGATCTCCTGTCTGGTGTGATACCAATTTTATACAAGGCCTACACGGCCACTATACATCGGTCAACACGACCGGAATCATACCACATCACACGCAGATAATAATAAGGCCTCAGGCCAACAAATCTAGGTAAACAAAAGTCTACTCTAACTAGACTTACCCCTTCTGCCATCTGGGCAGGAATACTCAACCGAAATCCAATCGAAATAAAAATCCGATCAAAGGTCCCTAAGGACATACCAAAACATCCACAGATACAAATATCCAACTCCTCTAAACATATATTCTAATCCAAATACCCAAAAACCGTAAACACAAATAACAAAATACACTTCCACGACGAGGGGGTTTGGCAGCTGGACTCTCCTGATAGCTTCATCCTGAAATAGATATAATCAACGGGGTGAGTTCAAAGAACTCTGCGGATACTAGTCGATATGAATAGTAAGAAATAGCTAACAATACTAATCATGTCTGTACAGTCTCATATATATGGTAAGCAAGAAATAAATGCAAAAGGACTGTACTCACCTGAGTCTCCTACCCTGATATAGGAGCATGTGCCCTACTATAAGAGATAAAGTCATCACCATATAAGAATATGAATCTCAGATGCATGTCAATCATATGCAACATCCAAGGCATCAATACAATAATGCAGCAAACACAATACAAATGCAATCCGTGCAAAATGCATGCCGTGACAATGACATGGTCACCCCTGACGCCAGTCAGCCGCCTCACACGCAATGGTGAAGCCGAGTGGGTAGGGCTATGACAACTGTGCACTCGCCATCATCGCTTGCTCTGAGTGACCGAAAGTGGGCAGGATCTTTCGGAGTACACCTATCCTCCCCGCCCAAACATAGTGGGGAGCTAAGCTCTCATCTCCCGTGTCATAGGCCGAGGAGGGATCCACGCCCGCTACCACGCGCCTCTGCCGCTACCCATGAGCGGTCCAATGAGCTCGACACTGTGAGCAAGCTGCACACACCCTCCGATGTACCACTAACCCATGAGTGGCGGCAAGTGTAAAGCCATGTAACTAGTCATGGGCTCAACAATAATGGAACCCTCCGGCCAAAGATGCAATCATGCAAGATGGTGCATGATACTAAAGCATGTAAATCCAACTACAAATATCCATCCGAATAATATGCAAAGTCAATAAGTGCATATAACTGATCCAAGCAACCATGATCCAATAAAACAGGGAAGATATAATCATATCGATCAAATGCATGTAGCAAGTAGGCACTAAGCATACTAGGCATATAAACATGAAAAGTATTGCATGCTATCCTAACTAACATATCAACTTGACTATATCTAAAAGATAAGTCAAAGTACACTTTGAATATATATATCCGCAAGAATGAACAAAATCGTCACGATCGAGGACACGCCTCGTGGACCGAAACACATAAAGCATGACTATAGTCAAGCACAAAAATACAATTCACAAATCGAATAATTAATCGATTTCCTTCAGAACCCAATTAACCCAAATCAATTAACCGAATTGTCCTTGACCACAAATAATCCATACAATTAATTTAGCCCAAATCCCATATCCTCCGAGTAACAGATTTTTAAACCATTCCTCGCTCACTAACATACCAATCAAACGGATAACACCGTGTCAACCCAATCGCACCAACCAAACTCACCCCTAGAAATTCCAACAACCGATACTAACTTGCGACCCACTACGGGTCGAGAACTCCACAACCGACTCACAACTATTTACCCTCTACAATCGTGAATGTGACGAACACGGTCAAATCCACCAAATCAAACCACCGCCCAACATAGATAACCCAAAATATACCGTGATTGGAACCTCCCGGCTCGATTCACCGAGAAAAGATCTCGCCATCGCCCTAATTCTCTTGCTCGCGACCACCTACACAAGAAGAACTTCAGCCGCAGGCTCGTGACGACAAGTAGAGAGCGGCTCGTGGCGGCCAAAGGCAAAGAGAAGAGGCACCGGAAGGGCGCGGAGGCGCTGGGGGAGAAGAGGCGATCGCAAGGCTTAGCGTCGGCGATCGGCGGCGCAACGCAACCTCTCGGTCGGACAAGGAAAGAAGCGACTACCGCAGAAGAGGAACGGCCGTGATTTTGCCGAAGGAGAAGGGGCTTGGGGTCCGTTACGGGCGCGAGGAGAAACGAACGCGAAGGCCGGCAGTGAGCATCGACGACGACGCACCTCGGCGTCGGACGGCTGCGTGGCGCCACTGTCGTCGCGAAGGAGAGGAAGCGAGAGAAACTGCTGAGGAGAGGCGTAAACGATCGGAGAAAAAATGGGAAGAAGAAGAAATCGTGGGAAGAAAGAAAAAACAAATGGGTTAACGGGTTAACAGGTTAATGGATGCGGTCGGCTGAGGAGAAATAGACCGGAACCCATTTTATAAGCCCTTAATTAAAACCTAGGTTAAACTTTACTTAACCCCTAACCACATTCATCAATTAAACTAATCAATAATAGTATCTCTTAATTAGATACTATTATACTATAGTAATTTATTTATGGTATTTTACATCTTGATCACTTGGTTACCAGGATTCATAAACTTTAGTACTTAGCCTGGAGGTCTAGAGTTCGAATCCTGGGGAAGGCAAAAATCCACTTCCAGGGGTGGGAAGTCCAGGTGAGTAACGACGGGCCAACAGGGGCGACGGTCGTTGACCAATAGGGGTCACCGAATTCCGCCAATAGGGGCGACGGTCGGCGACCAATAGGGGTCGCCGAATTCCGCCAACAGGGGCCCGATCGTTACATCACTCACATCCCTCTGCATAATTTATTACATACCCAGTGATCACCTTTATAGTTCACCCTGTTATGAGTGACGTTTGACGATATCAAAGTACATAACTCCTTATGTATGAAACCGTAGTGATTTCAGGTCTAAGGACTATTCATATTAATAGTCACATGAGAAAGTTTATGACACTCATATAACGATCCATGAAACTTTCTCATGGTGGGTCATTTCAGTATATATTCTCTAATATATACCCACTACAACAAATTTGACTTTCCGCAGCACGCAAATATGCTATCCGCAGCACGCATCGCATGCTGCACAACGCTAAGCTGTTGAAAGTCATAAGACATTCGCAGCGCGCGGTCGCGAGGTGAGGTTAAGTGCATTTGCGTACGAATGCGGCCAGCGGCTTAAGTGCATTCACATACCACAAAAAATAAAAATAAAAATAATAATAATAATGATAATTATAGATGTGGGGTAATTAGGAGAATACCCTATAAAAATTTTCCAGGAATTTTTAGGAATTTTTCTGGACTCGAATGGAGATTTCTAAGCCCCTTTTTGTGTAAGTGTTAGTGGGCTTAACGGGTCGGAAATCCAACCCATTAAACAAAAGAAACCCGACCCGTTAACACTTAAACCCAAATTCGATCCACTTTTTCTTTAACCCACCGTCGACTTCGTTCCTCGTCACCGAAGGACCCCTTACTGCGCGAGCGTTTCTCTGCACGAAACGTTCCTCACCTGTCGCCGACTCCGCCGTCCAGCATTCCCTCCCTCACCGAACGAGCTGCAGTTTCCATTTCCCCATTTGCGCAACCCTTCTTCTTCTCACGCTTGGCTCTTCTCTTCCTCCTCGAGCAATCTTAGCACTGCCTCTCCGATCTCTGCCAGTCTCGGATCTCGTTGGCTCCTCACGTGAGAAGCACGACAACGTCGTCGCTACGATTGGGGAAGATTCGGGTGGAGGTCAGTTTGACCCCTTTTCGCTGGACTCGCGTCTCGTCGGCCCTCTGGAGCAAGCGGTTCGACGACGCTGTTGCCATAGCTGGTAGGCGTGTCGTTGGTGAGTCCATTTTCTTTCCTCCTTGGTACTCAGGGACCTCTATGCACGAGTCGATCGGTGGCGGTAATGCAGTGATAGAGCCCTGCTGCCACAAGACTCGTGGTTGTTGTTTTTCCCCCTAATTTGGGTTTCAATGGTTGTTTTCCCCATCAGATCAAGTGGTGAGAGAGTCATGACTTCGATCTCGGTTTCCTCGGGTTGCAACGAGTGTTTGGGAACCACTTGGGGATTTCTGCCGAAGCTAGGGCAGCAGAGGTCTTGGCCGGCGAACAGGGCAGGTTGGGGGAAAATATTGCCGCGGGATCCCTAGAGCAGGTATAGCTGTTGATCATCCCTTTTCAACTGTTGTTGCTTGAATTACTGCCTGCCATGAGTTTTGATCAGTGGGAAGGTAGTTGCATTGTTGTAAGGGTTGTAAATGAATTTTGGGTGTGCTGTGAATACAATTTCGATTCAATAGTTGACATGGGTCAGTGGCGGCGGCTGATGTAGATGGTATATGCCGGGGTCAGATGCAATTTAGGGTATACTATCTGACCTTAGTATTTTAAAGGGGTGATTTTGTGTGTTCTGCAATCCGTTTAGATAAATGGGATTGTTCTTGATTTTATTCAATATGGGTTAGAATTATACTTAATTTGTTGGTGATCCAGTTACATCAAATTAAGTATAAAAAAGATTAAATCTACATGAGATCGATTTGGTTAAATGGGTATGGAGTTGAATGAGTAGGTTAGCACTTTTGCTAATTGAAACGGTGAGTTAAATTAAATAGTCAAGCTTGACTATTTGAGCTTCTAATTCATATTCGATAAAGGGACGCGAATATGGAAATGATAGAATAGTAAATTAAATATATTTGTTGTCATGTGCTAGAACTTAATGCATATCATGGTTGTGCAGGACGTGGATACGAGGCAGGACCGCGACCGTGAGGATTTATATTGTCACGAGCTTCTTATCAGGTAGGTAATTTCCTACTGGTCGGGTAGATATAATGATTTCCAGATTTAGACATAGATATGAACATGTTAGGTGTTCATATTACCTTGACCATGCATGTTGTTGCATTCTTAGTATCTTATGACACTTTGCATATTACCATATATAGATACATATATGTATGTATATATATATGGATGGTTGAGATTAATATATATATAGATACAGTCTATATATATATGATTATTGTGATGTTGCATTTGTATGTACTATGCTTGTTGCATTTGTTTGTACATATTCATACATGATACTGCATTTCCTGTATGGTAGTAGGCTGGTACTTTTATACCTGTTGGTTATTCACGGTGATACCCTTGGATCACATTCAGGATATTGTGTGATTTAGTACTATTCTTTTATACCCTATGATGTGGTTATATGCCCAGGTTGGATCAGGATAGAGTAGCTGACGGTCAGGTATGTCAGCATCGTTATTGTTCAGTTTATTTAGTGTATGCATGCATATATACCTTTTATGCTGATGTATACTCGTTGTTCGAGTAGATTTAGACTGTTGAATGACATGTAATATTGATATATATATTTACATGTTTTCTCTGATTACCTGCTGAGTTTTACTCACCACCTCCGACCACAGGTTTTTCATGCCGCCCGGAGTACAGGTGAAGCCTTTGTGGCGACTTGGAGCATCTCCATTTATTTTCGATGTCTCCCGAGGAGTTTATTCTGTTTTTCTCTCTTATGGTTTGGACTTGTTTATGAGTTATGGATTTTGGTCCTATGTCATGGACCCTTGTATTTATGGACTTGTCGGGATGTCGTTGTGTTATTTACGGTTTTAACTGTGGACTTGTCAGGTGGTGTACACCTGTATATTTTTGTTATGTATGTTATGGGTATGCGCTCTTTATTTCCGCTGATGTTATTTGTTATTTGTTATATATATTGTTGTTGTTGTGGGCCTACGGGCCCTGTATTAACCCGAAATGTTGCCACGTACAGGGGAGGTGCTATCCGTTTGATTTTCGGCTCGGCATGCTCTCGGGGCGTGACAACTTTAGTGGTATCAGAGCCCAAGGTTCTGCGATGCCATACAATGATTTTTTTTAGTCTTGGATTCTCGAGTCGGTATATTTTTGGTTTTGGTTTTTGAGATGGGATTGAGGCGGCACGAGCTCAAGCGACCACAGTAAGAATTCCTGATAACTTATGGTTTAGTAGATATTTATCTAAACTTGATCAGTAGGTGTATACAGTATAGTTATGACACCTGTGCAGACTTGTAGTAGGGGTCGTCCACCGAGGCGACCAACCGGAGTGACCTTTAGGGTTTATACTCCCAGTTATGTTGGCTATGCATTTAGATGCTTATACCAGGGAACAACCTGTAGTGTGTTGGTTATTATTCGTAACCGTGATATGAGTTGACCACGGGAACGACCTGTTGAGTCTGTGAGTCTTAAACCTGTGTCGAGGAGGTGATTTACCTCTGAGAGCCGACTAATACCGAGTCGGAAAACAGGGGCCAAGTCGTCACATTTATTATGGAAATCAGAGACTACAGTCTTAGAGATTTCCACTAACTGTGTTAGTCGGATCATTACCTGTGGGTAATGAACAGACTTGTAGACTATTGTTGATGTAGATAGCAGAAGGCTAGGTTACGGTGTTTTATAGGGATTATGATCCTTGAGGATGTTCGTACTGGGTTGTATAACTTTGAGAGTACTTTTAAGTACTTAACTCATGTTATACCGAGAAAGAAGAGTTATTTGCATACCATTATCGGGGTCAAGCCGGTATTTGGTGGTAAATGCAGAAAATAATCTTCGGGGAAATAATATATCACTTGATCATGGTCTAGTGATGTAGGGAATTCTTGAGCTTCAAGTAGAGTGATCAGTTAGTAATAGTGTACTGTGCAGAGTCGTGAGACTTGCAGAGGTTACTACCACCTAATAGCTCAAGAAGATGAATGGATGATTTAAGCCGCCTAGAGTTATTGGCTTATAGTTGGATAAGGATGTTGGGATCGTCTACCAGATCCTGCCGGAAGACATTGGATTGAGTCAGGAGTTTGGAAATGACTCCGTACAAGTATTTAAGAGTTGGAGACCGATAAGCAAATATTGCAGGTCAACTTAATAGAGCCAGAAGTTTCCGACTGTTGGATAAAAGGAACAAGATCGGAATTATAGGCTTTGAGCTATTTTCCGATTATAGAAGATCAACCGCAGATCATCAAGATGTTCTCGTGGATATCAGCACAATCAGAACAAAGGCTTCGAAGGGATTGTGTGTGCGCAGTGCATATCACGAAGACACGCCAAGTCGATTATCCGTGGATCACCATCTCGTTATTGTAGGTAACCAGTACATTTGAGGAGCTATACTTTGAAGACTCAGTTGAAGACTATCCGGGATATTCCGGGAAGATGATGCACCGTCTCGATAGCAGAGATCAGCACCGAAGATTGGGTTATTTCATCAGCAGCGATCTACCACCTCAAGCGTGGTTGAAGTTCCGTGATACTACCCTTCAAAGAGATCGACATAAAGATCGCCAGAAGACATCGTGGAAGACTCATGCGCATACAACAGCTACCCCGGATATGATTTGCATAGTACAGAGGAGAGAGTATACGATGATGGTCGTATCTATTAGGTATTCTACAGTTGCAGCTCATAGGATTTAGGGATGAGATTAAATGATCTAGGAAAAATCCCCGAGGCATTCGTCACAGAAATGTGACCGCTTTGTCGCGGACTGTTGGATCTGATCTTCTCCTATTCGGAGAAAGGCCGAGACTTGCGAGGAGCCTTTGGATCGGATCGACAGATAATGGATTGTTCAGGGTATTATTTTAGTTTACCCTCAAGGTTAATATATTGAGAGATACTTGTAGTTTACGGGTATCTTAGTCTAGAACATTCTTAGTTGATTAGAAGGTTCTTATACATCGACTGGTGGGTCGGTGGTATCTCTACCGTCAGGTGAGATGTGGACCAATAATTAAGAAGTCAAGGGAGACCCTTAGACTGTGATAAACATACTTTTACTGTAGACATATCCTTGCGGATGGTAAAATTGTTGGAGGTATGGTATGATTATGTCTCTCAGATGTGTGTATAATCCGAGAGCATTCGGATATAGTTTTGGATGAACTCCAAGGCTTGTCGCTGCATAGGCAAGCGGAGTAAGCGATCGAAACGATTGCGGAAAATAGTTCTGGTATCGAAGATCGCATATCGAGTGATAATTTTATTGGTATCAGTGTTGCTAAACACTATAGAAATTGGAAGAATGTAAGTGTAATTATAGGAGAAGTTGGAAGGGATATTTATCTATCCCAGTATTCCTCCTTAAGAAGATCCGGAACTCTTTGTTGAAAGAGAGATGGACCTTTGAGATTAGGCATCGATTATCGATGATGAATACGATAGTTATTGAAAGTGAATATCCTCCGTTGGGGATAGATGATCTGTTTAGATCAGTAAAGGACACCTGTGCATACTCTAGAATCGGTTTACGACTGGAGGATTGATATTATAGTGACATGGTGTCATACAATCATCATTGTCGTTGTGATGATTAATATATATCATCAGCCTAGAGAAAAGGGGATGCAAGTGTGTGGAGACGACAATTTCATACTTTGTATGAATTGTATGAATTTTGATTAAGTTGCTAGACTAATTAACGATTTAGTCATCATTAGATTTGAGAATCGTGTATCTTGAACACGATTGAATCCTTTTGTGGTTGTTGGAGTTGCGTAACCTGGCCACTGTTGATTGTGGTAGTTGGAGTTGCGCACTCGACCACCATAGATGGTGGTTTTCCTTGTATGTTTTGGTTAATTCTGTAGATGTGGATAGAATGTTTGACATTACTATACCACAGATTGTTTGATAAAGGTGACGATGGAAATCATTTAGTCGGAAGCTGGAGAAACTAGTTTACAGGACTTAGACATTAACTTTACATGAGTATTAGTTAATCCTTCCGGTGGATAAAAGGATGTTCGCGGATGCATCGTTTTGAGGATCGAGCGATTCGATGTAGTTGAATGAGGCGTACCTTATGCTTACGTCAGTTAAGAGACTACGAGATAGTCTTTCATATACATGACATGACTTTAGTAGTTATTATCGGGATCTGTAGCGATATGGAGCAGAAATGCTCATGGGATTTTAACTAGCTACTCGTTAGCTACTAAAGAGTTGCTGGAGCGCGAACAGTTGCAATAATTGCATCATGTAAGATTGGTCGCTATAGTCTCCTATGCACTTACCGAGTGCGTGGTTGAGTGGATTTTGACGTTAGATGGACTTCTCTTGAGAAAATAATTCCCCGTCTCGATAAGGATTGTGGGTTCGGAGTTGCGTGTTTAAGGAAGAGTTGCTCTGCAAAGCACATCATTCGAGATGGGCTATATACCTTGGTGGTACTCGATGTACCGAGAGTTGAATGTTTATCCGGTGGAATGGTGTAAAGAGAGTTATAGATTTTCCGCTCGATGTTTAGTATGCCAAGAGGTGAAGGTCAACATCGTAAACTCGCTAGATTGCTCTAGAAAATTCCGATTCCGGAATGGAAGTGGGAGTATATCACGATTGAGTGCGTTACGGGATTGCCTAGAACCCGTAAAGGATGTGATGCGATTTGGGTGATTGTGGATCAACTGACCAAATCATCTCATTTCCTTCCTACGCGATCGCGCCGCTGGTTAAGTGCATTCGCGATCGCGTGCCGTCGCGTATTGCGATTAAGTGCATTCGCAGTGCGCGGTCGCGCGCTGCGGTTAAGTGCATTCGCAGCGCGCGGTCACGCGCTGCGATTAAGTGCATTTGCAATGTGCAGTCGCGCGCTGCGGTTAAGTGCAGTATTGTAATATCAAAACTCAAATAATTATAATCCAACCCACAAATACCACACAATTATAATATCACATACAAATACTATACCCATTTTTAACATCACATACACACGATTATAAAATCAAAACTAAAACAATTATAATACCATAAATAATCATCACCACCACACTTAAATAGCTAGTGTATTAATTATTCACTTAGTCACAGAAAACAATTCAAACTAATAACATAAATTCACTTACATAATTTATTTCCTACAAAATAAATATTCACTTAGTCACATAAATAATTCAACCAGTAACACAAAATCTATATCAGTCACACAAAACTATACACTTAGAGAACCAAGTGACTGTGCTTCCTATTGCACCCTCAAGAAAATACATTTCATCATTGGGTCGAATTAGATCCACCTTCTCCAGCAAAACTCTATCAATCCAAACTTTCCAATAAGATCCACCAAGAGGAACGTGATGCACTTTTGCTTATGGATCTGTGGATGCAATTCGACCTTCTGCAACAACTCCATCACCAGACCAATGAAAGAGCTTACATTTAGTATTAACCGACATCTCCACAATTCACGTTCTTCAATTTTCCCTGTATAACAATAAAAAATTATTAATGTTTCCAAGTATATTTTTACAACAAAACAGGTTATAAGTAATAAGAGAGAGATTCTATCATGTAAAAGAAAATACAATATTCCTCATATCAATATGGTTACCTGAGTTGCAATATTGTCATTCTTTTTTGCTCCATTGACATAACTACCGCTACTAACATAATTCCTAATATCGTCATCAATGCCACCACTAGCAACCTAATTTTTTAAATAAATATTGTCAAATAATATTGTGAAAGATCATAATGCTCAAGGTAAAAAAACGAGCCGAGAGTGGTGAAAGATCATGATGCTCAAGATAATCAAACAAGTGCTTTTATTTTCAACATTTCCAAGTGATGACTGCATAATCTGATCTAAACAAATATGGGTGGGAATTTAAGTTGTAGAAGCATGCACTGGTCATTTCACTTCCCATTTAGAATGCTCCGACATAAAATTATTTTGACCAAGAATAATTAAGACATGTTTTATACCAAAATAATAGCAGTAACAAAGATGCTCAAAGGAAGAATTTCCTTTCTTACAAGAAGATGAACTTCTAAATATCCATATCCACTATTATCATCTTCATTATCATCAGACTGAAAGTAATAAAGAGAAAAACAAAAAGGTGTTTAGAAAAAATCAGTATTCAAGAACTTAAAACCATCTTAATGCTGCTCATTATGCAAAACTAACCTCCTTTTCAGCTACTGCATGCTTATCGTTCATTGAAGCTTTCAATTTTCTTCGTTTTGTATAAATCAGAAAATCCTCTGAAGGATGAAAAGATTTCCAATTTTCCTTTTACATTTATGGCAAATGCTTACTAAGTTGGACTTCGACCTAAAGTACCATCAATACTCAGTTAAATAGCATTTGAATCCAAGGGAAAATTAGAAGATTTTTCTCCCTTCACGAAGTAATTACGATGCTTACTACCTGATTACCTTTGTAGAACCAAGGAAAAGGAAGAATGGTTGTGGCGTGTAGTAAGTAGAGACGACAGACAAGAAGAAAATTAAGAATGGCATGGAAACATTCATAGTTGAAGGAACTTAGATCTCTCTTGCCATTTTGTGTTTCTTTTAAAACTAACAATTTACCATTAAATTGGGCTATAGCAAGGATGCAAACTGGTTTATGAACAACCAATGGTCAGAACTAAATTGAAGGCATTAATGAAACCTACATATAATTTGAGGATACATGTGCTATTCACAGACTTCACAAGGCAAAATCTTCTGGCTTCTCAATATTGCTATCAAGTCAGTAAACCTGATATATTATGGAACTAATTGTGTCGTCTGTGACTAATATACATGCCATGATCCCCTACCCTTGGTGATGTACCAGGCTACCAACCATTTCTCATTCATAAGTGAATTTCACTTGGCAATCACACTTGTAGTAGGAGAACTTGGTGCCATCAGGGCATGAACATATAACAATAAATCACTAAAAGTACTTGTGTGCCAATGTCCCAGCAAAACTACTTCAAACTATTTCTTAGCTAGAAAATAAAGCATATGCCTGGCACTGAATATGGATGGCATCCAACTCAATTAAGCTAGTTTGATTCTAGGAAACACATTGAAATGTCTGCTCATAATTTCCACTCAGAAAAGAATAACACAAAACCAACACATTGTTATAAAAAAAAAAGGGAGAAACTTTTTCACACTTCATGCTTTTGGAGTACTTTTTAGAGATCTACTTAAAAATAGACCAACTTCCATATAGCCGATATTTCTAACAAAAATAAGATTCCACAACAATCCTATTTTGTATGCAAAAAATTATTTCTATATTGTATAATTCAAACTCTTCATTTGTATCATCCATATTGAAAAGAGACTAAAGCACAATATTTTAGCTTTCACATGTAATCTTAGTCTACATTCTCACAAAAGTTATATGCATCATTTCTTCTATGTTTAGATGCGATCTATAGACCTACTGATTTTTATTGTTCACTTTAAATTTGTAATCTTTTCAATGGAATATCAAATAAAAGTTCATCAAAAGGACCAATTCATTTTAGGGTTTCAATTTCATAGCAAATCAATAAACCAGGTACAACACTTGAATGGTTCGACCTACATTTACAAAAACAAAACAAAAAAAAAAGGAATTCAAAAAGTTTTGCTACTTGAAGTACGAACACCATTGATAGTGACCTTGCGTAAGGGTTCAACCTCCGAACCCGTAGAGAGTCCGCCCTGACGCTGAGGGCGAAACCACATCCATGGCGGTGATACTTGCGGCGTGTTTCGTAAGTCACAACATCGCGGATGATGTTCTCGAGGAGAGGAGCGGCGATGCTCGACGTGGGAAGGACAGGGCCGCAAGAACGACGCTTAATCGCGGTGGAGGAACCGTTGGACCGAGGAAGGAGAGGGCAAGACTGTTTCGGCGGAGGTAGGCGACGGAAGGAAGCGGCGGTTCGCGACAGTGAAGGGAGGAGAGTAGCGGCGGTGAGAAGAAAGGGATCGGGAGAAAAAACGAGGGGAGATAACTTTAGGTTTAGCCGGCTGATTAAACTTTTAACTCATAATTTTGTATTTAAATTTTTATGAGATTTTTTTTCTTAATCCTCGTAATAACGACGGAAGAAAATATCATCATTAAAGATATGACATTAACGACCGAAATAAAAAAAACCGTCGTTGATGACAGAGTATCAACGACGGGATAAAATATCATCGTTAATGTGTATTCATTAATTACATATACTAATTTTTAAATGAAAAACCATGGGAAAAAATCAACGATAGGGAAAAATGGAAAAAAAAATATTAATAAAATAAAATTTATTTTTTATGTCATTTATTTTTTAATGAAAAAAAATTATATTTTCTGAATTCATTTAAAAAATATTTTTTTATATTTAAAAAAAATTGACCCATTAAAAAATTAAATCATACATCAAAATTTCTAAATGGCAGAAACTAAAAAAATCCTCATAGATAACGCTTCTTATAAAGCATTGTCTTTTACTAATAAAAATATGTCAAAGACAACACTTTTTAAAAACCATTGTCTATGCTAATTAAAAAAAAAAGACAACACTTTACACTAAAAGCGTTGTTAAACTACAAACAACAACGTTTTTTTTATAAAAAACGATGTCTTTTAAGTATTGTGTATTGTCTTTTTTGTTGTAGTCATGATTATTAATTAGTAATGTAAATAATAATAATAATAAGGGCAAATGCGTAGTTAAAAATTTTAAAAAAAAATTATTTTCAGATTAAAAAATAATAAATTATTTAATACTAATAGAAAATGTATTGCTAAATTTTAGAAATTTTATTTTTGTAATTATACAAATATAATATTAGTCGCAGTGAACTAGATTGGCGCACTATAAAAAATTTAATTTTTTATAATGATACTTTTAACGGCGTGCAAAATACACGTTGCGGATAATATAAACAATGCTAATATTATCCGCAGTGCACTTGATTGGCACGCTGCAAAAAGTTTATTTTTTTATAATGAAACTTTTAATGGCGTACAAATTATACGCTATTATTATTTCATATTAACAAGCTTAGTATTATCCGTAGCACGCTTGATTGACACGCTATAAAAAATTTAAGTTTTTATAATGATACTTTTAACGGCATGCAAATTGTACGCCGTTATTATTTCATATTAACAAACATTGTATCCGCAGCGCACTTGATTGGCACGCTACGAAAAATTTAATTTTTTATAGTGAGACTTTTAACAGCGTGCAAAATGCATGTTGTTAAAAGTCCCATATTAATAAATCTAATATTATCCGCATCGCACTTGATTCGCGCGCTGCGAAAAATTTAATTTTTTATAATAAAATTTTTAACGGCGCGCAGAATGCACGCTGTTATTATTTAATATTAATAGCGTGCACTACATGCTGTTAAAATGAGTATTGATAGCATATTATTTTTGCATGCTGTTGTTTCTAAAAATATAATATTATCCTCACCGTACAAAATTGGGCGCGTTGTAAAAACTATTATTAACAGCGTGCTAAAATTGTGTGTTGTTGATAACATGCAGCAGAAAGTCATATTTGTTATAGTGACCCATGTGTCAACGTGATATCACATATCCATGATCTGTGAGATTAAATCATCAATTGATCTACAGGCTAGTCTCATTGCATTAATATTGTTCTTGTATATTAATACTTGATTATGAATATTTAAGAATAGTGTTCTCCATAGCTTCTCACAATCAATTCTACCAATTGATATGCTGTAGATAAGAATCTATACTTTCTAGGACATTATTATATTTATTCAGATGGCATGAAGTAAATATAATAATCAAAATTTGCTTTTTATTAATGAAGTATGATACATATGATCCTTAATCAATCATCCCATGATTGACACTAAGGACTGACACTAACAATCTCCCACTAGCTAGCACTAGTGACAATCACTGTAATCTCTAAGACCCAGTGACCTAGTATTACCATCATGCTTCCTCTGTGCCAAAGCCTTGGCCAAGGGATCTGCAATGTTAGTATCATTATCTACTCTTCATATCTGCACATCTCCTCTATCGATGGTCTCTCGAATGAGGTGATACCGTCGTAGTATATGTTTGGAACGCTGGTGAGAAGGAGTTCCCTTAGCCTATGCTATAGCCCCGTTGTTGTCACAATAAAGCTCTATAGGGCTCACGATGCTAGGAACTTGATTTGTTGTTGACATGACTCGACCACGTGGTCATACCCTATCATACATAATTTTTCCTACTCTATAAAATGTTCAACTGTTTCATATCGACCTACTAAATAATAAATGATTTTGCATGAAAATATATATAGTGTCTTACTATAGGAATAAAATGAGGAGTGAGGAAATTCTTAATGCTCTGATCTTTCCACTCTAAGTTGTCCCACCAAATTTGATCACCTTCAATCTTTTTTAATTTGCTCTTGGATATTTCAGTCTCAAATGGTAATTTTTTGAGCAATGGAAAATCAATAACATATATATGTTCCAAGTAGGGAAAATGGAATGGTGGGTTTGCAATGCAATTGAAGTTCTCCATGAACGACAAAGTCAAGCTTTGGATGCTAGAGAAAGTGATGGAATTGGAGGTCCCTATGTCACTTATTAGTGACTTCATATATCCCAAGTAGATCGAAAATGGAGTAGTCAGTTTTCTATACATTTGAGGTAGACCTGGAGCTAGAGTGTCATACACTTATGTCACTCGGTGGTATATGCCTCCTCAAATATCTTCTAAAGTAGCCACCACGGCCTGATTCAGATCCTCCTTTGTCATTACCTATGTGGTGGGTAGTGAGGGTCGTGTTTTTCTGCCTGCGGGGTCATGGTTCTTTGAATGTCTTTCCATCTATACGTCTCAGCTCAGATTCCCACAGACGGTCGGTGCCAAAAATGATTCGATCCGAGATCAAGGAATGGAATAGCCTACTTTATCTTTTAGAACCCGAGGAGGCCGATTTGGACCCTGTATCTACTAGGCTTCAAGGAAGTCGGCTTGGTTCTGGAATGCCCAAGGTCATTGTACATTCTTGCAGGTCGGCTCTAGGAACTTGGCTGACAGATCAGTGTTGGTGCAATCGGCCCAGGTCACGATTGACCAGGACTCGAGTTTGACTCGAGTGATGTTTTGATGTTTCGACAAAAACATATGACAATGTAATTGTCATGGGAAAGTCCAAGTCATGGGTACTTGGCATGAAAAGTCCAAGCATGGTCTTGGCAAGGAAAGTCCAAGCATGGGTCTTGGCATGTAAAGTCCAAGCATGGGTCTTGGCATGGAAAGTCCAAGCTTGAGTCTTGGCATGAGAAGTCCAAGGGGTTTGATATTGGCTGCGTAAAGTCCAAGCGGGAGTCTTGGCAGCATAAGTCCAATGGTTGGCTGCGTAAAGTCCAAGCGGGAGTCTTGGCAGCATAAGTCCAATGGTTGGCGGCGTAAAGTCCAAGCGGAGTCTTGGCGGCGTAAGTCCAATGTGCCTTGGCGGTGTAGACACCGTTAGCATGACATAGCTGATAGAAGCATCTGAAGGCTAGCGCGATGGATGAACAAGTCATGGATGACTTGGAGGGATCCGAGAGGCGTGAGGCTGATGGAGATGGCTAGAAGGCTTAGGTCTAGGCTAAGGGTGGTCTAGCAAGTATGGGGGAACCATACTTGGGCTAAAACCTCATGTTTGAGGTGTGCCAGTCGACTGGTGCCATGTGGCAGTCGACTGGACCGAGTCAACTAGGGTTTGACTGCGGGTTGTGGCCTAGCAGTCGACTACCATAGGTGGGCAGTCGACTGATGGCTCTAGCGATGATCGATCGTGTGATCACCGACCGGTGCTCGAGAAATCGGCCACGAATCGGAGTCGAGACTCGACCGGGTCGAGTGAGGACTCCATCCGCCGATCGATGTGTATGATCACCGATCGATGGTAGTTCCGTTGGACTTATCCAACGTGGAACTAGCCATTGTCTCACGACAACAGTGGCATCAGTCGACTGATGGTCCCGATCAGTCGACTGATCGACTTTTTCCAGCACAGGTTGAAGCTTTATAAGGAGCTCGTGATGGAGGAAAAACCATCGGTTCTTGAGGGCTATTGGGGCGATTTGTTGGTGCAAATCAGGTCTCCAAGTGCAAGCAAGCAACCAAGCATTCAAGCAATCAAAACAAGTGTTGTAAAGTCTTTTCTTTACTTGTATTTCGTATTTACATTGTATATTGCTTGTATTCCTTTCGTTTATTGTTATAAACGTTTGTACGGGGTTTCTCCGCCTCCGACTTGTGTCGAGAAGGAGTGTTTATCATTAGTGAGTGCGTGTGCATCACTAGGGCTCTTTAGAGCTCGATCTGTGGAGTAGGAACCGTGCGGTTCCGAACCACGTTATATCATTGTGTTAGCTTGTTGTCTATTTCGTTATTGTTATCATTATCTGTATTCCGCTGCGCTAACGAAATTGTAGACACGAAGCAGATCGAATTCCATCAACGAGCGGGCAAAAGCTATTCACCCCCTCTAGCCGCTACAATATTCCTAACAAGTGGTATTAGAGCCCGCTAGCGGGTGAAGAGGGAATTCCAAGACAAGCTTGGATGGGATATCAACACTCCACCTCCATATGATCAAGAAGATTTTCCGGCGTGGAGAGCAAGAATGGAAACATTCTTGATGATGAACATAGAGGCTTGGTTCATCCTCGTTGAAGGCCTTGAACCCCCTAGGGATCAGAAGGGGAATGTCCTAAAATAGAAAAAGTGGACCCAAGAGCAACGTCAAAGCTCAAGACCGGGTTAAGGTAACGAAACTTTTGGAAGATTTAATCCCTAATAATGTTTTGTGCAAGCTAGGGATTACATGTATGCCAAGGAGCTATGGAAAATTGGCAAGATTCCATGAGGAGAGTTCATCCTCAAGTGAAAGTGAGGAATCGGAAGTTGAGATGGAGTCAACTTCCGAATCGGAGAAAGAAGAAGTAGAAGAGGTGGAAGAAGCATCTACTTCTAGGATTGAGGAGGAGAGATCATCCTCTACACCGGAGCAACCTCAAGAAGAGCCTTCAACATCCGATCAAGATGAGGAAGCTCAAAATTCAACTCCGGCACCTTCCACCACGGACTTAGGTAACTCGAGCATTTGCATCCATTCACGTTAAGCCCAAAAGTTTATATCTCATTTGCATCCATTAAATCCCTTTGCATGCAACATTGAGCATTAAAACTCATTTCATGCATTAATCCCATTGCATGCAACATTAACTTTTTACATGAGAATCTTCATGAAATCTCATTTCATGTAATTAATCCATTTCATGCATTAATCCCATTGCATGCAACAGTAACCTTTTGCATGCAACGTTCAAGAATCTTCATGTAATCTCATTTCATGTAATTAATCCATTTGCATGCATTACTCCCATTGCATGCAAATTTCAAGAATCTTCATGTAATCCCATTTCGTGCAATTAATCTATTTGCATGCAACAACTCTCATTTGCATGCATGATTAATCATCATTAATCATGCTAACCTTCTTCAATTGGTTTCACTTGAGTCTAACTCAAATTAAACCAATTTGAGTCCAATTCATTCTTGTCCATTCAATTAACTAATGATTCATTTAGTCAAACTAAAATGATCCTATCTCCAAAATAACATGTTCTTTGTGTGTGACCCTAGAGGTTTTCGTAACGTTGGCAATGTATCTAAATCACTTTAGACACATAAGCAATGGGCGGCATCTAGCAATGCATCATTGCTACTCAAGTTATGAACATGTCAAGATCCAACAAATCCTTTCTATGACTACTATCTTGTAGAACCTTGTCCTTCTATCCTCGATATCTAGATTGATCAATAAGGCATAGACCGTGTCATCCTCTTATCAATCTTTGTGTTTCTTGATCCCCAAGTAGACTCACTCAAAACAAATGATTTCAATATCTCATATTGACTCATTTGAGCATGGTCATGCATTTCGTGGTCCTACTCTATCAAGAGACCTAAAGATATCACTCCCGTCATATGGGAGTTATAGATCTCATCTACATCACTCACATACCTCCGCATAATTTATTACATACCCAGTGATCACCTTTATAGTTCACCCTGTTATGAGTGACGTTTGACGATACCAAAGTACATAACTCCTTATGTAGGGAACCATAGTGATTTCAGGTCTAAGGATTATTCATACTAATAGTCACATGAGAAAGTTTATGACACTCATATGATGATCTATGAAACTTTCTCATGGCGGGTCATTTCAGTATATATTCTCTAATATATATCCATGTGTCAACGTGATATCACATATCCATGATCTGTGAGATCAAATCATCAATTGATCTACAGGCTAGTCTCAATGCATTAATATTGCCCTTGTATATTAATACTTGATTAGGAATATTTAAGAATAGTGTTCTTTATAGCTTCTCACAATCAATTCTACCAATTGATATGCTGTAGATAAAGAATCTATACTTTCTAGGACATTATTATATTTATTCAGATGGCATGAAGTAAATATAATAATCAAACTTTGTTTTTTATTAATGAAGTATGATACATATGATCCCTAATCAATCATCCCATGGTTGACACTAAGGACTGACACTAACAATCTTCCACTAGCTAGCACTAGTGACAATCACTTTAATCTCTAAGATCCAGTGACCTAATATTACCATCATGCTTCCTCTGTGCCAAAACCTTGGTCAAGGGATCCGCAATGTTAGTATCAATATCTACTCTGCATATCCGCACATCTCCTCTATCGATGGTCTCTCGAATGAGGTGATACCGCCGTAGTATATGTTTGGAACGCTGGGGAGAAGGAGGTCCCTTAGCCTATGCTATAGCCCCGTTGTTGTCACAATAAAGCTCTATAGAGCTCACGATGCTAGGAACTTGATTTGTTGTTAACTTGACTACCCACGTGGTCATACCCTATCATACATAATTTTGCCTACTCTATAAAATGTTCAACTGTTTCATATCGACCTACTAAATAATAAATGATTTTGCATGAAAATATATATAGCGTACCGGTCTATAGGAATAAAATGAGGAGTGAGGAAATTCTTAATGCTCTGATCTTTCCACTCTAAGTTGTCCCACCAAATTTGATCACCTTCAATCTTTTTTAATTTGCTCTTGGATATTTCAGTCTCAAATGGTAATTTTTTGAGCAATGGAAAATCAATAACATATATATGTTCGAAGTAGGGAAAATGGAATGGTGGGTTTGCAATGCAATTGAAGTTCTCCATGAACGACAAAGTCAAGCTCTAGATGCTAGAGAAAGTGATGGAATTGGAGGTCCCTATGTCACTTATTAGTGACTTCATATATCCCAAGTAGATCGAAATGGAGTAGTCAGTTTTCTATACATTTGAGGTAGACCTGGAGCTAGAGTGTCATACACTTATGTCACTCGGTGGTATATGCCTCCTCAAATATCTTCTAAAGTAGTCACCACGGCCTGATTCAGATCCTCCTTTGTCATTACCTATGTGGTGGGTAGTGAGGGTCGTGTTTTTCTGCCTGCGGGGTCATGATTCTTTGAATGTCTTTCCATCTATACGTCTTAGCTCGGATTCCCACAGACGGTCGGTGCCAAAAATGATTCAATCCGAGATCAAGGAATGGAATAGCCTACTTTATCTTTTAGAACCCGAGGAGGCCGATTTGGACCCTGTATCTGCTAGGCTTCAAGGAAGTCGGCTTGGTTCTGGAACGCCCAAGGTCATTGTACATGCTTGCAGGTCGGTTCTAGGAACTTGGCTGATAGATCAGCTCTAGGAGGTTCGGAATTGTTGTCAATAGTAGTTCGAGGTCAACCCCTAAGCAAGTACTTGAGAGTGCCTATTTGCCAAGAACTTGAAATGAGTTAGAAGGGGGTCGAGATTCATCTCTGAACCCTTCCCGACGCCAAGGCGTGGATAAAGGAGAAAAAGAGGAGAAAAGAATAGAAAACAAAGTAGTCTTTTAGTTAGAGGGCAACCCTTTTCTTCCTACCATCTAAGTATTTATACATGAAGCGGGAGTGCATAGAGGGGACCACGTGGGAATGTGTCCCGGATATCACGGAGATGTAGAGTCACGGAGGGGACCATGTGAGAACAGGTCCCGGATATCACGAATATATGGCGCCATGGAGGGGACCATGTGAGAACATGTCCTCACAGAAATCCTGGAGTTCTAATCGCCTACCTGAGCTCGAGAATTTTGAGGTCAGGAGATTAAGCCGATCTGAACGCCGAACAGAACATATGTCAGAAGAGATGACTAAAACCGAGTTGAGGATATTTTGACTTTCGACTTGGCATGACTAGTGACTTGACCGATTGTTTGACTTGATTTGTTTTTGACTTGACTCGACCATGTGGTCATACCCTATCATACATAATTTTGCCTACTCTATAAAATGTTCAACTGTTTCATATCGACCTACTAAATAATAAATGATTTTGCATGAAAATATATAGCGTACCGGTCTATAGGAATAAAAAGAGGAGTGAGGAAATTCTTAATGCTCTGATCTTTCCACTCCACGTTGTCCCACCAAATTTGATCTCCTTCAATCTTTTTTAATCTGCTCTTGGATATTTCAATCTCAAATGGTAATTTTTTGAGCAATGGAAAATCACTAACATATATATGTTCCGAGTAGGGAAAATGGAATGGTGGGTTTGCAATGCAATCGAGGTTCTCCATGAAAGACAAAGTCAAGCTCTGGATGCTAGAGAAAGTTTTGGAATTGGAGGTCCCTATGTCACTTATTAGTGACTTCATATATCCCAAGTAGATCGAAAATGGAGCGAGGTTTGCTATACCAAACTCACATCAAAGTCAATTAATCATCCAAATTTATTTAAAATACAACTATCAAATTTATTTAAAACACTTCCACGATATATCAAAGCTATTTAAAACACAACTAATAAATTTATTTAAAACATTGCCACAATACATCGAGACTCGATTCCAAATTTATTTAAAACATTCCCACACTACATCAAACTTGACCGATCATCCAATTTTATTTAAAAGACAACTACCAAATTTATTTAGAATACTCCCCCGATGGAGCAAAGCGAAGATGACAAGATGGATGATCGAAATCAATAGATAGATAGCCAATTACTTAATAATCACACTTGCGAGTTGCTTACGGCACCAAATAGAATCCGATGGAATTAATATATGTGACGGATTGGCCAAAAACCCAACAATTTTACACCATGAGATCAATGTGAATTCTTTTGGACTCTCTGTAGCAATCTTGTCACATCCACACCCAAAAGGCCCATGCGTACTCGGCTCATTTGTCTTAAATATGAGGTTAGAGATGCAAATTTGGTCGTCATAATTTATGTAGGACCCACTCACGCCGTCGATATATTCACCACGGGCTAGTTCGACCGCATGCATGTAACATCTCAAAATTGTTATGTACATATATAATAATTAAGACTAATTAAGATTTATACATGTATATGTATATAACTTGTAATGAAAATCCATATATATATGTTATGTAGCTAGCTATAGAATGTCGGCCATTCGTATGCGCTTTGGCGACCTTCTTCGATTTACCAACCATGTCGCTGTTTTGTATGTTAGGACATTTCCTTTGGCGTCATAATAAGTGATCACCAAACCATTGACGATTTCGTTTCACAGAGACTTTGACCTCTATGATCTCCGCACTGGGACGTCATAGTTTGGGGTTCCTTCTCCCCATGGCCCAATCTTGATGCTATCAACTAAAGCTAAATATCATGCAGAATGTAAATTGTGGTCATTATAGAAATTGTACAAGAATTAATTAATGTTGGGAGTTGAAAGAGTAAAATTAATTTTCTACAATCCATTAGAGTTTATTATTAAAGTTTGATTATCAGAGCCGACCCTAGATCCATATTGTACTTGAACTTTCGATTCCTTTTCTTGAAAGGAAAAAAAAAAAAACCGCTGAGATGCATAGGTTATTGGATTGGCGCGGAAGGACATAAATAATTTAGAGGATAAAGGCATAGGAGAATACTACTTATATAGATATACTCACCGATGCTGAAGCCGCAGGCAGCCATATATACGTAGCGTTGGAGCTAGGATTGAAAAGGCTGAAGGAGAGGATCGGAGAGAGAGAGACTATTGCATGCATTCAGGAGTGACATCCATTTCCTTCTTTTATAGACTGCTGAAGAGGTGTATCGTTGCCATGCATGATCATTAGATAGAGTCAATATAATTAATATAATCCAGTTCACAGCTAACAAAAAGGACAATTAAATTAATATTGCGAACACCATCCAACATTTACGTCACTTCCATGACGTCATCGATATAATTTGTTTTATGGGACAGTCCTTTTGTAGATGCCAAGGATGCTGCAATCAATTGACTTTGCTTTGTATTATTTATACATGGCAACAACTTCACTTAATAATTTAATTAATTAATCAATCGGTTAATTAATTAAAAGCATAAAAAACTATGAGAGAGGACGAGGATGCATGTGATGAACATGGTTGACTACGCACTCTCACATGATCAAAAGCACAATTAAAAAAGGTTTTTTTCTAACTTGATCGATGATTCTTTCGATCCTTTCGAGAATTGAGACTATAAAATAATAAATTATTCATTCACATGATATCTCATCCTTGTAATTATATAATTAATTTTTGAATTTAATTATTATTTTATATTACAAATCAAGATCATGATTATTTGGGAAATATAGCGAAATTGAAATTACTTGCTTCTCAAGAACGAATGAGAGCTCGCCGTGTTAGTTTGAGTTTCGACTGAAATGTACCAAAATATTCAACACGCACACTTAATTTTCATATTTATTAAAAAACATTTATTTTCAAAAATATATTTCCTAAATTGCCCTTAAAAGAATATTAAAGGATGTCTAAGTGTTTGCATAGTTACACATTATAAACTATTTAATTTTGCTTGTTTCATAGAATACTAAATCATTTAATTCCATTAAGCATCATATTTGATTGGGACCCTTATTTCACATTTAAATTTTAGAACACTTTACGAGACTCGGGTGGGTACTAAGTTATGTTATAGCTATTCTTTCCACCTTTAAATGGATGGTCAATCGATCCTTATTCATATCTTGAAGAATATTTTTAGCTAGCTTATGATTAGGTTTTACGGATAGTTGGGAGGACCATGTGCATTTTGTAGAAATTCGCTTATAACAATATTTTTCATTTAGCTATTCAAATGTCTCCTTTCAAGCACTATACTCAAGAGCATGAAAATCACCGTGTTCGGAATGAAGTAGGCAAAATTTACTATTTGGTCCACAAAGTGAATTTAGAGAGATGTAGAGATGGCGAAGATGATTAAATAAAGAGATTGACAACACATTGTTCAAAGGAAAGCTATGCAGACAAGAGATGTAGAGAATTAGAGTTCTCTAGGGAGTGCACATATTCCTTCGTGTATCATTTACTAAGGGCTTGAAAAGATTTGTTGTTAAAGGAAAGTTAACACCTAGATTTTTTGGTCACTGTTAGATTCCTGAATGGTTGGACCTAGTGACTTATAGGCTTACTCTATCACCATCACTAGCAAAAGTACATATTGTATTTCATGTGTCGATGTGGCAAAAATATACTCCATATCCATCTCATATGCCCGAGTGTTTAATGACACCTTTGTATCTTGATGCTATTTAAGAAGAGTATCCAAGTCATATCTTGGAGTACCAACTTCACAAGAAAAAAAGTACGTTCAGTAAAAGTGACATGACAATATCTCTTTGATTGGAAGGCTACTTGGGAAAGTGAATAAGACAAGCAAAAACGATATTTATACCTCTTCCTATCACATAAACACCTAAATTTGGAGGACCAAATTTATTTTTAGGGGGTAGGTTGTTATATTACTGAAAATTCAAGATGGCCTAATAATATATTCTAAAATATTATGTTTTTTTTTTGCTGAAGTGCCAAAAAGAATAAAGATATAATCCTATCTCTTTCCACGCATCATCTCTTCTTATATTTATTCTCCCAACCTAATTCCCTTTGAACAAAAAAAAACTCTGAATCCTTCTTTCTGTCATCGTTTCTCCTAGTGTTACCATCTCCATTACTATCGCTAACCTTGTGGTATGTCGTCACCACTATTGCTTGTCGTCAAAGTTACTATCATCGCACTATTGAGACTTCACAACAAAGGCCTTGGATTTAGGTGGAGTTCTCCGATTTGTTTCTCTTTTAACTACTTTGTGCATGATCAAATGTACACTCTAAAAGAAAAAAAAATAGATTGTTCGATAGAAATATTTTTTGGTTATAATATATGTGTTTGATTATTTTTATATATGATGTTTGAAAATGAATAACAAATTTAAATTGACAAAGAGAAATAAATTAGATCCTTGTTAGAAAAAATTAGGTATAGATTAATTCTTTAAAGTTTATTTCTGGTCTTTAAGAAGAAAAAAATCATTATATATTTTTACATCTATATATGCTTGATTATTGTAAAAATCATCTTAGAGCTCGATGATAATAAATAAATAATTATTACATTGAGCATTAAATTAGATCCCTTTTAGGGGAATAGTAGAGATGGATTTATTGAAAATTTCTTTATGTCATAAGAAAAAAATGTATAAATTCCACGCTTTTATATATCTCTATTTGCTAGCTTGATCTTGTAATTTATATTTGCTTGTCCTTTTTATATCCTATTGGTTGTTACTCTTCCAAAAAAAATTGGTTAATGAAATTTACTAGAGTTGAATTGAATTATTATGAGAAATAAAATTGGACCAATATCATAAATAATTACATCAATAAAATTCCTATAACTAGAAAAAAAATATGAGAGGGCTTTATCTCAACTCTGGTATAAATAAATAAATTGTACATAGTTTCTGAGCTAGATAAACGAAGAGATGAGCTTAATTCTTGTGTCATAGAATTTTGGTTCTATGATTTATAAAAATTATGAGGTCATTTATATCAAATTAGTAATAAAGTAATTTTCTATAAATATAGAGTTTTTGCTACGTGTTTTTTTTTTCAAAACTTTATCTCTTGAAATGGATTTCACGTCTTTCACTCTATTTTCATGTGAGACCCATCATAGAGTAGATTGTAGGTCGTATATTCTATTTTTATGTGGAACATTTCGGATGAATTGTGAGTTGTTCACCCCATATATACATGTATGTATATGTGCATACATTTGATGTACTTCATATTAGATGGATTGTAGGTTGTTCATCCTGTGTGCATACAATACATCTCTATTGAATGGATTGTAGGTCTCTCACCTTTATTTTATATTTATATATAATGTATTTCATATCAAGTGGATTGTGGATCATTCACTTTGATATATATACACATCCTAAAAGGGTAGGTGGCAAGTCATTCACCCATTTACTAGCTATGTTGGACTATATATTTAAGTAAGAGTATGATGTGTCTAATATTGAAAATGAAAAATTGAGGGGAACCGATGAATTTAATTAAAGAGTTAATAAGAATTAAATTAGAGATAAAGGAGTATTTATCAATGGTGTGTGAAAACTAAAATTATCTCTTTTGTTATTGACCTCTTAAATTATATATTTATGTATGTCTTTCCTTATTTCACTTTGTACTTTGTGCTTACTCTCTTTTCCTTTGACATCACATTTGCAGAATTGAAGTGATTGTTAAGATTCGATTAATATTATAATTTGTTGCTTAGAATTGTTCAGTGATAACTTTGGAGATAGTTTTTAGATAGTCCATTTGATTAATGGGTTTGAGAGTGCTCTGAATACTCTATAAGTGGAATAGTGATATGAAAACCGTGTGCTCCAAGTGGAATATTTTCAAGCCATTCTAGTGCACTACTAAATTTGTCACGCCCCGAGAGCATGCCGAGCCGAAAATCAAATGGACGGCATCTCCCCTGTACGTGGTAACATTTCGGGTTAATATAAGGCCCGTAGACCCTCAATAACAACAACATATAAATATGTATGAAAACAACCACAACCACATAACAAACTTACTACAACAACTACACAGCGGAAACATAAAACACAACAACAACATCACAACTACACAGTGCATACCGGTATGACTAACACATCACAACATAACAGAATAGCGAAAAAATCCGAATCCATAAGTCCACAACACAATACATCAGGAAAAACTCCAAATACATAACACAATGTACGAAAAGCCCAAAAAAAACATGGGAGCCTCGGAGGTGAGATGAGATGTCAGCCAGTGGTGCTCCAAGCCATCACGAAGACTTCTACCTGTTACCTAGGCGACAGAAAAACTCAGGGTCCGTGGTGGTGGTGAGTAAAACTCAGCAGGTAATAGAAAAATATGTATATATGTAATATCACATGATTTCAACAACATAATCTAGAGGTACAACAGGTATATCAGTATATTATATAAATACAAGCATATACCATCTAACCAAATGAACAACGTAAAATGCAGACATACTCAAGTTCGCTACGCTACTGATCCAACTGAACATATATCCAACATATATATAATAGGAAGAGTAAGATCAACTCACAATATACTCAAGCTACGGTCAAGGTATCTAATGTGCATCGTCTAACACATACCAAGATCCGACACAAATCATAACATATGCAAGAAGCATGCAAGAATATGATGTACAATCAAATGCAGCATCACAATAAGCATATATATATATATATATATACTGCATCTATATATATATTAATCTCAACCATCCATATATATATATATATATATATACATGCATATATGTATATATATATATATAGTAATATGCAAAGCGCCATCAGATACGACAATGCAACATGCATGGTCATGTCGACTCACCCTAAAGCTCCTACGACCCCAGTGTGGCCTCGGTGGCTCGAGCATGACAACTGTCCCAACTTAATACCAACCACTACTCTCGAGTGGTCGAGTGGGAAGTATGATTGAGTAGCATATAAGCATAAAGAGCAAGCTACACGATGGGGGTCCCTGCTGTTGGCCACTCCGACAGTCACTACCCATGAGTGGTCAAGTGCCACACACGCAGGACTACGACACGCAAATTCAACTACCACCGTCTATAGTGGTAGAGTGCGGCACCACAATGCTCTGCCCTCACACCGGTTACTCCTCCTATGAGGAACCGTGGAGGCAGGATGATTGGCGACACTCTCAACCGCAAGGGAGACCTCATCGCTAGCGTGCATGCAAATGACATGAATGCAATATCTCACATACAGACATTCACCATAGACTCTCTATTCTATAGAAAGTCATACTAATCAGATCAACACACTCTCTATCCTATAGAGAGTCGTACTCAACTGATCAACGGACTCTCTATCCTGTAGAGAGCCATACTCAACTGATCATAACTCTCTATCCAATAGAGAGTCGTACTCAACTGATCGACGCACTCTCTATCCTGTAGAGTCGTACTCGACTGATCATAACTCTTTATCCAATAGAGAGTCATACTCAACTGATCGATGCACTCTCTATCCTGTAGAGAGTCGTACTCGACTGATCATAACTCTCTATCCAATAGAGAGTCGTACTCAACTGATCAACACACTCTCTATCCTATAAAGAGTCGTACTCGACTAATCATATCAAGCTGGGACCACCGGTTCGTAGCGACACACTAATCACCCTTCACTTAACCATTACACAACACATGGTTGGTAACAAGTATGCAACATATGAGTATTGAAAATAAATCCTACATTTAGCATCTACCAACTGACACACCTACCCTTATGACAATTCCAATACGGTACAAAAGTCGCTGCCAGTATAACACATATCGAAAATGTATAACAACACAGCAAAACGTATAACATCAATAGCGGAAGCCAAACACAATGGAAATACAAACTCAACAACATAAGTACATCGGTATATCCGTCCATACTAGAACAAAATCCATACTGAATATCAAAAGAGAAACATACAACATGATCTCCAAAACAATAAGAGTCCATATGAAGATACATGCGATGGGAAGCAAAACCCTTGGAAAAACGGCGAGATGGGATCAGGTGGCAATGCTCCAAGTCCATGCCGAAGTCTTCTATCTACTACCTGGGCGACAGGAAACCCAGGGTCCAGGGTGGTGAGTATAAAACTCAAAGGTAATATATAGAAGTGCATGAATAACATACAGGGTAAAAAGATCTACAGGTATATATGTGAAGATCTACAGGTATGCAGCATGAGTCCAACAGACATACAGTACTAAGCATAGTAATCAGTAATCACAGATATGTCCTACTCATAGCATAAACTGAACTGATCAACTGACATAAAGTAATGTACATACCTGACGGTCTGTCCTCCATATGATCTATAACATCCTGAACAGGTATATCATGACATAATCCAAATAGTACACTCATGCTCAACACATGCACAACGGTATATGAAATATGCAAAAAGGCATGTAGCATAATGTATAATCATATGCAGCAATCAAATGCAGCATCTCACAGGCATATGTAAAACATATATATATCAAATACATGCATACATATATATCAGCAATGCATATGCATGGTCATGCCTGTGCACCCAACTCGCTACCACGACCCCAGTGTGGCCTAGGTGACACGACATGACAACTATCCCGACTCCAGCCGCCACCACTCTCGAGTGACCGAGTTGGGTAGTATGAAACAGTAGCTAGCCGCCATAGAGCTATATGCTACTCACACGGGGGTCCCTGCTGCTAGCCGCTCCGTCCCTACCCATGAGTAGACGAGCACCGCACCCAGGACAACTGCACATCACATGACCACCATCTATAGTGGGTGAGTGCGCTAACTACCACTCCGCACAGTGGCTAAGTGCGCATCTCCAGCTACCACCATCTCTAGTGGCCGAGAACGGCACGCACACAATGCTCTGCCCTCAACCCTGCAACCACTACCCCGAGTGGCCGAGGAGGCAGGATGACTGATGACCTATCTCAATCACAAGGGAGACCCAGTCAACAGCATGCATGCAATGTAATGATGCATAGCTCCATACATGTATCCTCGCCACACTCCCTATCCCACGGGGAGTCCTGGTCAACCAAAAGTCAACTATGCAAGGACTACAATCCACAAGACTCTCTCTATCGCACAAAGAGTCATACACCTCTGACAAACAACCACGCTAAGACCTCTAGTCAGTAGCGAGATACTATCGACCATCCATATAACCATACACAGATATACGATCCATAATGGATATACAATCATGCTAGGACCTCTAGTCCGTAACCACATACTGACAACCACACACATTTATCTATGCACAGACAACTAAATCCACCATAGATGCACAACTAATATGTGTACGATACAACGATCGACTCCATAACCCAATTCATCACCTAACCCTAGTGATGTAACACAGTAACCCAATCTGAGGTCACAAAGATAACCCTAACCACCTGTACTTACTGAACATCCATCAGCTAATACATAATAGGGTTTATAGTTCCTATCCGAGCTAGATAATCAATGAAGTACCAGAGTTTATATCTCAAAGGTCAAGGCAGTACAAGCATATGATTAAATAAGAGTGGATTTAAGGTAAACAGGTATAAACATAAATCCAAGATCATGCACTAGAATATGATCAAAACTACCGGACCAGGTAGATATTACCCACCTGATACGAATCTCGAAATAATGATCCTCAAGCCCGGAGACCCGCTTCGTACTCCAAACCTACACATAATAACAAATTATGGTTAAGTACAAGCCTCTGATAAGTATACGAACAAAACACTACTTCGTTTCAATGTTCACATTCTTTCCTCGTCTACGAGTTAAAAATCCCAATTATCCCAATCTGAAACACCATAACCACACTCACAATAGATCACCAACATCCAAAGATCCATTAAAGTATATAGATCTAAACAACACTCTAAACAGGGTTGTAATAGGAGTTTACCACAAGATCAGTCTACCACAACTAATCAATTCAATACATCCACCGAATAGATCAATCGGACACATTTACAACACCTAACTCATCTACAGATCAACCGTAACATACATGAAAGTCTAAACATCCAAATCAACCTGCATATTCACATATCATCAACACTTAGCACACCCCCTTAACTTCATCAACAAAAACGATCAACTGTCGACGGCACTGCCCAATCACATCCATCGAATTCAAACAGATTTGTATGAAACAATTAACTCTAAATCGAATCCAGTAAATCCACTACATAAACCAACAATAATCCAAAATCCTTACCACCACTCACCACTGTTTTTCCCCCTTTCACCGTGGCATCTTTAGCATCTTGGAGCTCTGGAATCAAGCTATCGTGGATGTGTGGAAGAAGGCGGCGGCGAACTAACTGGGTTTGCTGAATAGATCCAGCAGATGTGATGCATACGCAAGAACCTAGCAGTCGATGTGTTGCCCCGGCGAGGTTAAGCTCTCAGCGATCGTAAGAACATCTACAAAGAAGAAAGAAATCGACCGACGACCGATTTGAGTAATCGCGAGTTGGCTGCAATCCAAGAGAAACTGCAGATCGAAATCGACGTCGGACAATACCTATTGCAGCGACGAAGTAGAACCAAGGAAGGAAGGAATCGTAGTGGTCGCCAGTAGGCGTCGACGGAGCTGGCGACCACTCCGGCGATGCTTGAGAGGAGGAGTGGCGGAAAGCTCTCGGCGAGTTATAGCTCAAATCGGGACAGATGAGAAAGAAAATCGGCGACGGCCAGATCCTCCACCGTCAGCAGCAGCAGTCGCCGGCTCGCGAAGGAAGAAGAGGAGCCGAAATCGCCGCGAGAGGGGAGGAGGAAATCACCGACAGCAGCGATGAAGCGAAAATCGCGAGAGATCGATTCGTTCGTCCGCTTTTAACAGCCGTTCGTGCGGTTCAGTTCAGGTGAACCGATCCAAGCCTAACCAACCCAATCCAAACCCAACTCAAACCCAATCCAATTGGTTTAGCTCAGCCGTTTCAAGCCCATCAGCTCAAGCCCAATTTCAATCCAAGTCCAATACCAGCCCAATTAGTCCCCTTATTGAGCCCAATTTAATCCACTAATTAAACCCAATTAATAAAAGGATTAATCCATATAATTTTTTTTCTTCGTATTTTACATTCTCCTCCACTTATAAAAATTTGGTCCCCATATTTCCGACTCATGTACGAGTACGAGATGTCACAACAACCATCTCAAGTATCCGGAGCAAAGTCACACCTCAAGTGACCAAGTGAAGTACTGAGCTCGAATATAATATTCCAGCTCTTATACGCTCTCAGCTAACCTATTAAGAGGTCAATAACTGTACCAGAGTGGAGCTCTATACCCGTAACCGATGGGAGACTTTGCCAGAATCGTAAGGTGAATCATGAATCACCATCAGAAATGATACTCAAGGTTACTCCATGGATATAATTCCATCAAGAGATCCAACGAAATCCATCTTACAGCTCAGAAGAAAAATGAGCGGACCTAGCTAATCGATCATCGACTACCCAAATCCTATCAAGTCCTTTCCGAATTCTAGATAATCCCCCAACACAGTCCATCGTACTAGGCTACCACTTCCATCACGGTACGTAACCCTACCGATCACAATATTCCACCTTTGCTTGTTGGCACACCCAACATCAACCTACGGAATCATCCATGCCCCACATATCGTTCCACCAACTGAAACGTCTCAATACTCACTATTTTCGGATACACTCCGAATAAATCATTCCTCTCGAATGAAGAGTCTCTTGAAACAACTCTTCCTAAAACGAATGCAACTCTGGGAACGATTATCCTTCCCAGAGACAGAGATTTATTCTCACAAGAGAAATTAATCTAATGTCCAAAATTCATTCTGTCACACAGAACTGAAAGTAACTGGAAGACTATAATGACTAATCTCCCCAATTTCTCAACTAGCATATACATAATATATGTCTCATTCAACAGCATCGGGATCGCTCCTAATCCCTGAAATATTGCATCTATGTACAATACCCTTCCATCCATATCGGACGGATTAACTAACATTGACACAAAAGTCAGCCACCTTCTAGGCCCTGAAACCTAGCTTCACAAACTTTCGACCAGGTGATTTCCATCACCTTCTTGGTCCAACAAGTCGACGATATAGTATCGCTAGAACATCCTATCCTTATCTCTGGTAAACACCAAATCAATCTAGGGAAACATAACTTCCCTTAAGATCGTGAATATATCCCAAAAATATATCATCCACAGATATGATGACAATCGATCACAAATACTCCAAGAGTACTTGATTCCTCAATTCCATGAATGACTAAATCATCGATAAGTCTAACAACATTATCAATCAGCTCTATACACCTGCATCCTTTACTCTACGCTAATGACAGCTCAATCATCACACCGACAATGGTAATTGTATGACACTAAGTCACTACAATATCAACCCTCCAGTCGTAGATCAACCCTAGGGTATACACAGGTGTCATTTAGCTGATTTAAACAGATCATCTATCCACAACGAAGGATATTCATTCACAACAACTACTGCATTCCAATCATCGATAATCGATGCATAGACTCAAGGTCCGACTCTCTTCTAACAAAGAGTTACAAGTCTTCTCAAGAAGAAACACTGAGGCAGACAAATCTCCCATAGTGTTTAGCAACACTGATACCCATAAAATCATCTCCCGGTATGAGGTCTTCAATATCGGAACTATTCCCGAAATCACCTCAATCGCTTACTCCACTTGCCCATGCAGTGGCAAGCTCGAGAGTTCATCCAAAACTATATCCGAATACTCTCGAATTATATGTACATCCGAGAGTCCTAGTATACCAACACTCCAACAATTCAACTATCCGTAAGGATATGTCTATAGTAGAGGTATGTCTAGTAAAGGCTAAGGGTATCCCTTGACTTCTTGATTGTTGATCAACATCTCACCTGATGGTAGAGAAAATCACCAATCCACAAGTCGATAGGAACCCTTCGAACCCTATTCCAGAATGTTTTAGACAAAGATACCTGTAAACTACCAGTATCTCTCGATATATCTGCAAATAGGATAACCTAAAGTAATACCCCGAAGGACCGATCCTTTGGTCTTCTATACTTCTTCTCGAGTAATCATGTAAACTTGTCCAACATCTGTTCTGGACGACTGAGCTCATGTAGATGCAAAGACTATCATGGAGGAACTGAAATCAACTTCTGAAAATGGAGGTACAAACTGAAACAACTGCAATGGAGATGGTAAACACTGTTGTATTGGCAAAGAGTACACATCCGGCTGAAAAATACTGAAGAACTGCCAACATCGTAGCACGCTCCATCTCTGTGAAAGGTATAACTGCAACTGGAGAATACTGCATAGATACGACTATCGTCGTAAAATCTCTCTCCTCTGAACAAATCATAATCCCGCCTGGGAAGGTAACTGTTGCTGTCGTCTGGGAAGGTAACAATTGTTGTCTGATCGTCTGAGTCTTCTAAGATGTCTTCGGCTGATACTGCTGAGTAACTTACTTCTTCCGAATGAAAGTATCTAAGAGCTCCAACTATATCTGAGGTAGTAAATCGCTGCTGATGTGATAACCCAATCTTCTGTAATGATCTCAGCTTTCGAGGTTGTGGATCGTCCGCTCGAAAGCATCATCCATAGTCTTTAACTGAGTCTTTAAAATACGTACTCTTCTCGTAGATACCGGCTGCTTATAGTAGAAATAGATACAATGGTCAATCGGATAATCTGACTCTGTGTCTCGTCGTAACCCGCACTGCACACACATAATCGCCTTTCGGAGTCTTTCCTCTGAGTTCGCTGATAAACATGAGAAGCTGCTGACAATCTGCAATCGGTCTTCTATGATCGGAAAACTCTCCAATAGTCGCTCGTGACTCATGACTTTAATCTTGCTCCTTTTGTCAAACATTCGGAGACTTCCAATTCCAATAATTTGACTTGCAATATCTGCTTATCAAATCTCCGATTCTTTAAAACACTTGCTACGGAGTCATTTCTATACACATGACTCAGTCTAAGGACTTCCGGTAGGATCTAGTAGGAGATCCAAACATCCTGATCAAGATGTCAACCGATAACCCGTGGGTGGCCAAAACCAACCCAATCACATTCTTGGGCTATTAAATGGTCGTAACTTTCGCAAGTCTAACGACTCTGCATGGTACTTCCATTACCAAACGATCACTCGACCTAAAGCCCAAGAATTCCTTGACAATAAGTCAAAGAAAATGATGTGGGAAAATACTCTCTCACAGCATCACTACACCGTGGCCAAGTGATGTGTGATTTCCCATAGGTTATTTCCTATATCTTCCACCAATTACCGGCTAAATCCAGATAATGGTATGCAGCTAACTTAGCTTCCTCTGTATAACACAAGTTAAGTACTCAAAAGTACCCTCAACGTTATACAACCTAGAACGACCAGTCCGAGGATCAAAATCCCCATGAATATCATATACTAATTTTCTACTATCTGAATCAGTAATAGTATACTCGCTTAGTCCATTACCCCATAGGTAATGATCTGACTACCATAATTAGTGAAAATCTTTAGGACTGTAATCCTTGATCTCCACAAGAGATGTGACTACTAACCCCTGCTATCCGACTCGGTATCAGTCGACTCTCAAAGGTAATTACCTTTTCGATAGTAGGTACATGTCTAATAATCTCAATATATCGTTCCCGTGGTCAACTCAAACCACGGTTACGAATACTAACCAATATCCTACAAGTCATCCCAGTTATAAGCAACTAAATGCGTAGCCAACAGAAGGATATGTAATAACAATTAACATACCTTAAACCTTGTAGCTTGGAGATGTCTGCAACAGCCAGATCCCAGAACTCACAAACCAAAATCGAGTAAAGCAAAACTCGATGTCCGAACGAAATAAAATCCGAAAATGGACTTCGCAACCTAGGGCTCTGATACCAATAAAATTGTCACGCCCCGAGGTAGACTCTGTCCGGCCAACGGACGGCACCCCCTTATGACAATTCCAATACGGTACAAAAGTCACTGCCAGTATAACACATATCGAAAATGTATAACAACACAGCAAAACGTATAACATCAATAGCGGAAGCCAAACACAATGGAAATACAAACTCAACAACATAAGTACATGGGTATATCCGTCCATACTAGAACAAAATCCATACTGAATATCAAAAGAGAAACATACAGCATGATCTCCAAAACAATAAGAGTCCATATGAAGATACATGCGATGGGAAGCAAAACCCTCGGAAAAACGGCGAGATGGGATCAGGTGGCAATGCTCCAAGTCCATGCCGAAGTCTTCTATCTACTACAGGCGAGCGAAACCTGTGGTCGGGGTGGTGAGTATAAAACTCAGGGGTAATATATAGAAGTGCATGAATAACATACAGGGTAAAAAGATCTATAGGTATATATGTGAAGATCTACAGGTATGCAACATGAGTCCAACAGACATACAGTACTAAGCATAGTAATCAGTAATCACAGAGATGTCCTACTCATAGCATAAACTGAACTGATCAACTGACATAAAGTAATGTACATACCTGACGGTCTGTCCTCCATATGATCTATAACATCCTGAACAGGTATATCATGACATAATCCAAATAGTACACTCATGCTCAACACATGCACAGCGGTATATGAAATATGCAAAAAAGCATGTAGCATAATGTACAATCATATGCAGCAATCAAATGCAGCATCTCACAGGCATATGTAAAACATATATATATCAAATACATGCATACATATATATCAGCAATGCATATGCATGGTCATGCCTGTGCACCCAACTCGCTACCACGACCCCAGTGTGGCCTAGGTGACATGACATGACAACTATCCCGACTCCATCCGCCACCACTCTCGAGTGACCGAGTTGGGTAGTATGAAACAGTAGCTAGCCGCCATAGAGCTATATGCTACTCACACGGGGGTCCCTGCTGCTAGCCGCTCCGTCCCTACCCATGAGTAGACGAGCACCGCACCCAGGACAACTGCACATCACACGACCACCATCTATAGTGGGTGAGTGCGCTAACTACCACTCCGCACAGTGGCCAAGTGCGCATCTCCAGCTACCACCATCTCTAGTGGCCGAGAACGGCACGCACACAATGCTTTGCCCTCAACCCTGCAACCACTACCCCGAGTGGCCGGGGAGGCAGGATGACTGACGACCTATCTCAACCATAAGGGAGACCCAGTCAACAGCATGCATGCAATGTAATGATTCATAGCTCCATACATGTATCCTCGCCACACTCCCTATCCCACGGGGAGTCCTGGTCAACCAAAAGTCAACTATGCAAGGACTACAATCCACAAGACTCTCTCTATCGCACAAAGAGTCATACACCTCTGACAAACAACCACGCTAAGACCTCTAGTCAGTAGCGAGATACTATCGACCATCCATATAACCATACTCAGATATATGATCCATAATGGATATACAATCATGCTATGACCTCTAGTCCGTATCCACATACTGACAACCACACACATTTATCTATGCACAGACAACTAAATCCACCATAGATGCACAACTAATATGTGTACGATACAACGATCGACTCCATAACCCAATTCATCACCTAACCCTAGTGATGTAACACAGTAACCCAATCTGAGGTCACAAAGATAACCCTAACCACCTGTACTTACTGAACATCCATCAGCTAATACATAATAGGGTTTATAGTTCCTATCCGAGCTAGATAATCAATGAAGTACCAGAGTTTATATCTCAAAGGTCAAGGCAGTACAAGCATATGATTAAATAAGAGTGGATTTAAGGTAAACAGGTATAAACATAAATCCAAGATCATGCACTAGAATTTGATCAAAACTACCGGACCAGGTAGATATTACCCACCTGATACGAATCTCGAAATAATGATCCTCAAGCCCGGAGACCCGCCTCGTACTCCAAACCTACACATAATAACAAATTATGGTTAAGTACAAGCCTCTGATAAGTATACGAACAAAACACTACTTCGTTTCAATGTTCACATTCTTTCCTCGTCTACGAGTTAAAAATCCCAATTATCCCAATCTGAAACACCATAACCACACTCACAATAGATCACCAACATCCAAAGATCCATTAAAGTATATAGATCTAAACAACACTCTAAACAGGGTTGTAATAGGAGTTTACCACAAGATCAGTCTACCACAACTAATCAATTCAATACATCCACCGAATAGATCAATCGGACACATTTACAACACCTAACTCATCTACAGATCAACCGTAACATACATGAAAGTCTAAACATCCAAATCAACCTGCATATTCACATATCATCAACACTTAGCACACCCCCTTAACTTCATCAACAAAAATGATCAACTGTCGACGGCACTGCCCAAAACATCCATCGAATTCAAATAGATTTGTATGAAACAATTAACTCTAAATCGAATCCAGTAAATCCACTGCATAAACCAACAATAATCCAAAATCCTTACCACCACTCACCACTGTTTTCCCCCTTTCACCGTGGCATCTTTAGCATCTTGGAGCTCTGGAATCAAGCTATCGTGGAAGTGTGGAAGAAGGCAGCGACGAACTAACTGGGTTCGCCTAAATAGATCCAGCAGATGTGATGCATACGCAAGAACCTAGCAGTCGATGTGTTGCCCCGGCGAGGTTAAGCTCTCAGCGATCGTAAGAACATCTACAAAGAAGAAAGAAATCGACCGACGACCGATTTGAGTAATCGCGAGTTGGCTGCAATCCAAGAGAAACTGCAGATCGAAATCGACGTCGGACAATACCTGTGCGGACAGTAGAACCAAGGAAGGAAGGAATCGGCCGTGGCTGCCGTAGGCGTTCGACGGAGCTGGCGACCACTCCGGCGATGCTTGAGAGGAGGAGTGGCGGAAAGCTCTCGGCGAGTTATAGCTCAAATCGGGACAGATGAGAAAGAAAATCGGCGACGGCCGGATCCTCCACCGTCGACAGCAGCAGTCGCCGGCTCGCGAAGGAAGAAGAGGAGCCGAAATCGCCGCGAGAGGGGAGGAGGAAATCGCCGACAGCAGCGATGAAGCGAAAATCGCGAGAGATCGATTCGTTCGTCCACTTTTAACAGCCGTTCGTGCGGTTCAGTTCAGGTGAACCGATCCAAGCCTAACCAACCCAATCCAAACCCAACTCAAACCCAATCCAATTGGTTTAGCTCAGCCGTTTCAAGCCCATCAGCTCAAGCCCAATTTCAATCCAAGTCCAATACCAGCCCAATTAGTCCCCTTATTGAGCCCAATTTAATCCACTAATTAAACCCAATTAATAAAAGGATTAATCCATATAATTTTTTTTCTTCGTATTTTACACACGGATGACCTTTTTGCCAATTTATAAATTGGGTAATCACCCGTACTAACATTTACACCCTACTAAACATCTAGGTCAATTTGCATCACATCTATAACTCCTAAATCATGATAGGGAATATGTGATATCAACAATTGAGCATAAAAACATCCAACGATAAGTTTAAGCATAAGATAATAAGAGCAGAGTCAAGGTAACATGATCATATAAGATGATCATGCATCTAAATCTGTATGCATTAAAACTACCTGACCAGGGTAGGAATTACCCACCTTATAAGAAGCTCAGAATAATATCTTCACAGTCGCGATCCTGTTTCGTATCCATGTCCTGCACATATCAAATATTATGATTAAATGCAAACATATAATGAAGGATTAAATCGACTCCTACATCAGCTTTTGTATCCCAATCAACTTTATTGATCTAGTTACCTAATTAACCCAATCAATCCTCCACATCCATCCCTATATTTCATCATCAACCAACACCTGATTGGATAACGAAATAACCAATAGTATACATCCATAACAACCTAGCTCCTGCCTCACCTAGGTTAGCTTCAATTGCTAAATAGCTCCATCCAAATCAACTAGTTGAACTGCAACAACTCAGTTAAATTGGAAGCAGATTTCAATTCTAATAATCCTAAACTTGAAATCACACAACATTTAAATTTCTCTCAAACCTACTTTACCATCCATAGCCAAATCACAGCCAACCAAAATTAACAACAATAAAGAAGAGAAATCTAGATTAGCTTACCAGCCCTTATCCGATTCGTAGATTTGGCTTAGTCCACCATAAGATATGATGATACGAGAATCAATTCACTTGTAGAATCTTGAAATTGACTCATGAAACACCAAAGTTCTAGATCAGCATACTCATCGTAGGTCAACAATGAAGCTAAATAGAAATTGAAAAGAACCGATCAATTACCATAGGCATTACCAGGAATTGATTAATAACATAACCATCTAAACTTCGATCACCTAGCTCGAAACCCTCCTTAGAAGAAGATCGGCTTGGTGCGGCTGGTGATCGGTAGAGCTGGGCATCGAGACGAGTGGTGGCTGAGGAAGAAGGTTAGCAACCACAGCGATCGAGCTCTGGAATGGCATCGCTAAGCTGGGATCGCACCATCGCACCAGGAGATCCCACGACAAGAAGAGAGCGGCGGTGATGGGCGCGGAGAAAAAGAGGCGGCGCCGATCCAGGGGCTCCTCTTTGAGCACGACAACATTGCCACCACTGTGGGCTCGCGTAAGGAGATTCTGCGAGAAAAAGGGACGGCGATTGTGAACTCCGACGGCAACGTGTGGGAGTTCGGGGAAGGAAAGTCGTCTTGCATCGTCTGGAGGTCGGCCGTGCTCACCGCCATCTGGATCAGCGGAGCATGATAAGGAGGCGACGACTGGATCTGGCTGTCGGTGAAGATCTCCGGCGGAAGACGGCTCGATCAACGATGATGGAGCAGTTCGACAGTCGTGCAGCAAACGACTTGTGGAGGCAGCCCTAGGGCGGCGGCAGCGAGCACGGGCGGAGATAGAAGACGGATCGATCGACGGCGCACAGAGAAGGAATCGAGAGGAAGGAGAATCGCGCCGATTGGGAAGAAAAAGGGCACGGGGAGAAAATGAACGGAAGAGGAAACGGGTTATACGGGTCGGGTTCGAGCATTTTTTTTTTAAACTGGCCAACTGATTGAGCTAGCTCAAATATAACCCAATCACCTATTTAAGCCTTAATCTTCCTCCTAATCGATCATATGAACTCCATTCAATGCTAGAAAAATTTCTAAAAACTCCTGAAAAATTCCACAAGATAATTCTTACTTAGCAAGGGATTTTTTTTCCCGGTATCTTACAAAAGTATTCCAAGGGAGCATCAAAATCCTCGGATGGTTGTAGAGTAGCAGAGGAAAAGTAATATAAATCCTTTGGCATTATTTAAATATCAAAACTGAACTCGAACTGGGTCAACCTTAACTATAGATCGATTGCACTAACAACATAGACTATGGGGTAGTTCCGATGCTATCAGATTTAACTAGAAGTAAGAAAGAAGATCCTCCTCAGAAAGAAGATTGATGTCAAAGTGAAGACCTTTCAGAATCTCAGCAATTTTTAGATATACGATATTCTCTTTAAAAGGACCTAGTTCTAGTTGAGGCAGTAGCTTAGTTTTGCTAGAGAAATGACTATGTGAATGGAGAAGGAAGCCAAATAAAGAAATAATGAATTTTTTAGAATTTATTTAAAGTCAAATACAATTCCAGGAATTGAAGAGAAGGACAGGATGAAAAATAAAACACTGCAGTTTCAACCTTTTATGGAAGAAGAAATATTAAAAAATAATAGGAGAAATTGGGAATGTGATAAAAGAGAAGAAAGGGAATCAGAATCCACTTGCCAATTGACATAAAAGAATGTAGAATAACCTCATAGATAGATGTGGATGGTCGGAGGGTTCAAGAATCAAGAGGTGTAATCAAAGAAAGTAGACGTCCAAACTGTCTCATTTGGTATGGGGACTGAGGTGAGGTGAATAGAGTTGGATTAAGGTCTCAATTCAAGGTAATGAACTTATTATTGAAATCAGTTTATAGAGAGGCGACTCTTAATCGAGTTCCATCCACGTCATTTTTAAGACTCGATAGTCATAACAATCCAAGGGACGCAACCATCGCTTTAATATACTAGAGTTATAACACCGCATGATGCAACCCTGCTTATTGCAGTTCAAGGAACACAGCAATTGTCGCTTAGTACTTGACAGCTTGTTCTAGTCTCAAGGATGCAACTACTTGTCCAAAGTATGCGAGAAGTTACACCACGGCCAGATCTTCCCGATCTCATGAAGAACTCCAACTATATCTGTAGTAGATCGTCCATCGCCTGATGATAACCTAATCTTAGCAATACGTAATCGTTGAGCAAACATATAAAAGATTGTTTTTTTATACTATTTTATATCTTCTCTATGAATCTGACTTAAACTTCGGATGGATTTAATAAGGTATGCTTGGACCCCCTTTAAATCTCTTTCTAGTGGCCCAACACCTTAGATCTTCATCCAAGTCCTTATGATTACTTGGGAGAGTAGTAGTCGGCCCTATCATGTCACCGACTCCACATAATCAATTGACGTAACTTGTCATGCCACCGATTCTCTAAAAGGGATTTGTAATGATAGTAATTATACCAATAAAGGAAAATGCCTCCATTGATTTTAATCAATCAATGATTTTCCATATTTGTCTTCATGATCAAAATTATTATAGCAACTGATTATATTTTGTTGTTGTTACCATTCCATACCTTATGTAATCTTTCCTTTTATTGATGTAAACATTTGTTTAAAAGAGTCCTTTGACTCCAATAATGATAGATGAAGAAACGTTTATTTTCCTATTTCTTTTTGAGCTTTTACATGGTATTAGAGTCATTGCTTCTTTTTTTCGTTGTCCGTCAATTTCTTTCTCTTTCCCTCCTTCGTGGTTTTTTTTCTTTCTATTATTGTAGCAAGTTGCGCTCCTCCGTGGTGTTTAATCAATCAACAAATTTTTTTTAAGCTTTGCTGACTATACATCGGTTTATGCATGCAAAGCATTTGTTTGCTTGCAAAACTATCAAACAAGGGGTGGAGTCGAATGGATATTTTACATCTTTAACACCTTCGTGATTTTTTGAGAGTAGACTTGGTAATCCACTCAAATTAAATCTTGAATAAATCTACAATCTTTGATTGTAGAAGGAGCAACAAGAATATCTGAAATTTCCTCTTCTAATTTTATAGAAACATCTCCACCGTCACAAAATCTTTCCATACCTATGACTACGATTCCTTCTTCACCCATTAAGCTCAATAATGACAATTTTCCAATCTGGAAAATGCAGCTTGTTTCCTTACTTTCTGTCCATAATTTACTTGGTCATATTGATGGTACTTCAACTCCACCTCAGAAAAGATGATCCAACTTATACTATTTGGCTTAAGAAGGATCAATTAGTCTTGCATTGGTTAATCTCCTCAATTACTGAACACATACTTCATATCCTCGTGGGCCTTGACACTTCTTGTCCAGTTTGGGAAGCTCTTAATAAAACTTTCACATCTCAATCTCAAGCATGAGTTTTTTAGCTCCGTCTACAACTTTAATCTGTACAACAAGGAGATGCCTCTATCAATGATTATATGCAAACAGTCAAGACTTTTGCTAGCACTTTAGTTACAATTGGTCATCTGATTCCCTAACAAGATTTATTAATTCATGTTCTTGTAGGTTTAGGCTCTGAATGTGATAGTTTCATTCCCAGTGTCACAACTCGCTTGGATTAAGTGTCATTGGAAACGATTCTCAGTATGTTGTCTTCTTATGAGAGGCTTTTACAAATACAGTCTTAGCGTATGCCAAAATCTTTCTCAGTGCACGTAACCAACAAAGCTCCAAAATTTGATCATAGCAATCCAATTCTTCTGCAATACACTCATCGATATTAGAGTGGAGGACACAGAGGATGTGGTCGGATCCATGGCCAAAGTTGTGGTCGAGGACGAGGACGATGCAAAATTTGTCTTAACTATGGATATTTTCCTCAAACTTGCTATAAAAGATTTGATTCAAATTTTCCAGGTGGACTTGCATCATCAAATCAAGCTCGTTCCACCTCTTAGCATTCACCATGTCAATCATCTCAATCTGGAACATTCTCCCTCTTTGTTTCACCTAATCCAGTTTCAAAAACACATAGAACTCCCGGATGGCATCTAGATTCTAGAGCAAGTCATCTTGTTACGCCTGAGTTTGATATTCTTATAGAACTGTCACTCCTATTCTTATGCAGATTGAGTAGGATCTCCTAAAGATAGGCGTTCTACTATTTGGTATGTCATATTTCTTGGACGAAATCTTATTTCTTAGCTTTCAAAGAAACAACCTACGGTACTCGGTCAAGCACTAAAGGTGAATACAAAGTTGTAGGTAATGCGACAACTAAAATTATTTGGATATTATCTCTTCTTTCAGAATTACATCTCTCTTCAACCACTACTCCAAAAATTTGATGTGACAATATTGGAGCAACATATCTCGCTGTCAATCTAATTTTTCGTGCTCTCACCAAACATATGGAGATTGATTTTCATTTTGTCAGAGAACGTGTGGCGACTCGACAACTTTCAATTTCTTATATTTTTATAGAAAATCAAATTGCTGACATATTTACCAAGTCATTATTTAGACAATGTTTTACTAAATTGGCTATCAAACTTAACATTCAGATAATATTGTTGAATTTGTCGGGGAATAATGACAGTAATAATACCAATAAAGGAAAATGTCTCTATTGATTTTGATCAATCAACGATTTTTCATATTTGGCTTCATGATCAAAATTATTATAGCAACTGATAATATTATGCTCTTTGTTATCATTCCATACCTCAGGTAAATTTATTGCTGTAAATATTTGTATAAAAGAGTCCTTCGACTCCAATAATGATAGATGAAGAAACATTTATTTTCCTATTTCTTTTTGAGCTTTTACAATTTAACCATTGGCTCGGCTAGAAGCTAAAACAACTCATCTTCTAATTTCAGATCGGATATGGATCAATGTGAATATAGATTCAACGGATATGTAGTCGTCAAGAGCATTGTCTTTCTTAATAGAATCTTTCTAGAATTTTTAAACTCAAAAATTAATTATTTAATTATAAAGATGAGATACCATGTGGATGAATAATTTATTATTGTTTTTAAAAAAAAAACTATTTTATATTATCCTTTAGTCTCAATTCACGGAGGGATCGGAAGGATCATCGATTTTTTTTTTAAAAAAAAACTTTTTTAATTGTATTTTTGACCATGTGATAATTGAGTGTGTATCTTCAACGACGCATGTTCGTTAAATGCATGCTGACTATCTCTCATAATATTTATATTTTTAATTTAATTAAACGATTGATTAATTAAATTAGGGGAAGTTTTGGCATATATAAATAATACAAAGCAAAGTCAATTTCAGCATCCTAGGCATCTACAAAACGGCAGTCTCATAAAACCGGTGGCAATAATTTTACCAAGTCTTTAACAAATGAATATATATTGTTTCTAAGTTCGTATTGACTTTGACTGACCTCATGGAAGTGACGTAACAATCAATTGGCAATTAATATATTTAAGTTTAGCAACGATATTTAAAAATTCATCGCCAATAATAATAGTTGACTGATATATATATCACTAGTCGACTAATACTTAATGACGAAGTAAATAAATATTCGTCGCAAACTATTCAGTCGATTGGCCAGTTAAGTAAACTCGATTCTGTGGCCGAGCAAATTATTGGCAGTCGACTGGTGGATACCATCAGTCTAGTGATATTTAGCGAAGAAATATATAATATTCATCGCAAACTATTCAATCAATTGGCTAGTCGAGATCGATTTTGTGGTCGGCCAAATTATCGACAGTCAATTGAGCGATGTTAGGAATCCTATGCGAAAAATAATAAAATCGCAGCGGAAAAAGGATCTCTTGAGCGATCCATGCGAAAGAAAACGCATGCAAAGTATAGATCAAAAGGTCCTAACTTATAGAATATACTTTTGATGTGTGCCCTTTGTCTATCCCACTCGTTCACGGTTCGTCGAATCTTAGCGCGATCAGTATGGCCGCGCCTCTATGGTATTCACACGAACATTATCTTAGAGAAGGAGATGAAATCTTTAGTCGTGCTAGCAACCACCCAAAGGCTTTCCACACAAGAATTTAGCCAAGAAGAAGGAAGAAGAGAAAAAGGGATGCTTAGCTAAAATGAGATCACACACCAAAAATGAAAATCAATTTATCATTCACGTTAAGCCCAAAAGCTTATATCCCATTTGCATCCAGCGTTGAGCATTAAAACTCATTTCATGCATTAATCCCATTGCATGCAATATTAACTTTTTGCATGCAACGTTTGAGAATCTTCATGAAATCTCATTTCATGTAATTAATCCATTTCATGCATTAATCCCATTGCATGCAACATTAACCTTTTGCATGCAACGTTCAAGAATCTTCATGTAATCTCATTTCATGCAATTAATCCATTTGCATGCATTACTCCCATTGCATGCAACTTTCAAGAATCTTCATGAAATCCCATTTCATGCAATTAATCCATTTGCATGCAACAACTCTAATTTGCATGCATGATTAATCACCATTAATCATGCTAACCTTCTTCAATTGGTTTCACTTGAGTCTAACTCAAATTAAACCAATTTGAGTCCAACTCAAGTTTGGCCAAGAAATGAGTCCAATTCATTTTTGTCCATTCAATTAACTAATGATTCATTTAGTCAAACTAAAATGATCTTATCTCCAAAATAACATGTTCTTTATGTGTGACCCTAGAGGTTTTCGTAACGTTGGCAATGTCTCTAAACCACTTTAGACACATAAGCAATGGGCGACATCTAGCAATGCATCATTGCTACCCAAGTTATGAAAATGTCAAGATCCAACAAAACCTTTCTATGACTACTATCTTGTAGAACCTTGTCCTTCTATCCTCAATATCTAGATTGATCAATAAGGCATAGACTGTGTCATCCTTTTATCAATCTTTGTGTTTTTTGATCCCCAAGTAGACTCACTCAAAACAAATGATTTCAATATCTCATATTGACTCATTTGAGCATGGTCATGCATTTCGTGGTCCTACTCTATCAAGAGACCTAAAGATATCACTCCCGTTATATGGGAGTGATAGATCTCATCTACATCACTCAAATCCCTCCGCATAATTTATTACATACCCAGTGATCACCTTTATAGTTCACCCTGTTATGAGTGACGTTTGACGATACCAAAGTACATAACTCCTTATGTATGGAACTGTAGTGATTTCAGGTCTAAGGACTATTCATACTAATGGTCACATGAGAAAGTTTGACACTCATATAACGATCTATGAAACTTTCTCATGGCGGGTCATTTCAGTATATATTCTCTAATATATACCCACTACAACAAATTTGACTTTCTGTAGCACGCAAATATGCTATCCGCAGCACGCATTGCATGCTGCACAACGCTAAGCTGTTGAAAGTCATAAGACATTCGCGATTGTGATGCGCGAGGTTAAGTGCATTCGCGTGCGCGATTACCGCTTCTGATTAAGTGCATTCACAGCGCGCGATCGCACGCTGCATTTAAGTGCATTCGCAGGGTGCGATCGCGCGCTGCGGTTAAATGCATTCGCGACAGCGATCGCGCCGCGGCAAAATGCATTCGCGGTGCGTGGTCGCTGCGATTAAGTGGATCTTGTGATATATCAAAACTCAAATAATTATAATCCAACCCACAAATACCACACAATTATAATATCACATACAAATACTATACCCATTTTTAACATCACATACACACGATTATAAAATCAAAACTAAAACAATTATAATACCATAAATAATCATCACTGTCACGCCCCGAGAGTATACCGTGCCGAAAAGCAAACGGACGACATCTCCCCTGTACGTGGCAACATATCGGGTTAATACAAGGCCCGTAGGCCCACAACAACAATACAATATATAAAGATATCAATATATCAAACACAGCGGAAACATACAACAGATAAAACAATATACAATGACCCAACTGTGCACTCCGGAGTGACTTGACACAACAAGAAACATAATAGAAGCCACATCGAAAGCCAAATATATACAACACGTCCGTATATCACAGATACGGAAACAATACGGCTAAAACCACAAAACAACAATCCACACAAATACCACAATGCGGATTAAATATCCATCTGTCCGGTGTGAGATGGGATCAGCTGGAGCTCGAGCGTCAAGGAATCTTCTACATTATCTGACAGAAGCCCGAGTCGGGGTGGTGAGTATAAACTCGGGGTAATATATAGAAAGTGCATGAACAACATATAAGGATAGATCTACAAGTATACATGTGAAGATCTATCTGGTATCTGACATTAGTCCAATAGACATACAGATCCTATCCAACTCTAATAACAAGTAACTACGGTAAAGTCATACTCGATGTATATACTAAAGCGATCAATCTGAACATGAAGTAATGTACCAGCGTGCACGGCCGATGCGTAACACCAGATGCTAGATCATCCTGAACAGATATACAATAACATAACCCATATAATGTACCAGGTTAATCCCATACCTGACCAATACTCCAACATATGAACAGTATATGATCACCTGTAATAACAACCCAGTCCGTAGCACACAATGACATGATGCTAATCAAATGCATACAACAGTCTGAATCAACGCATGTATCATGCTCAACACATAGCAGTATATAAAATGCAAATGGCATGTATCATGATGTACAAGCATGTGCAACAATCATAGCTCAATCAAATGCAGCATCTCACAGGCATATGTAAAACATATATCAAATACATGCACACATATATATCAGCAATGCATATGCATGGTCATTGTCTGCGGACCCGTCCAACCATGACCCCAGAGTGGCCAGGGTGGCACGATAAATGACAACTAGCCCGACTCCAGCTGCCACCACTCTCGAGTGACCGAGTTGGGTAGTATGACTGAGTAGCATATAAGCGTAAAAAGCTAACTACTCCTAGGGGCCCCTACTGCAAGTCACGCTGTCCCTACCCATGAGTAGACAAACGCCGCACACAGGACAACTGCACGTCACACAACCACCGTCTATAGTGGGCGAGTGCTAACACCACTCTGCACAGTGGCCAGGTGCGCATCTCCAGCTACCACCATCCATAGTGGTCGAGCGCGGCACATCCAATGCTCTTCCCTCAACCCTGCTACCACTACCCCGAGTGGCCGGGGAGGCAGGATGACTGACGACCCGTCTCGTCCATAAGGGAGACCCAGTCGTCAGCATGCATGCAAATGTAATGATGCATAGATCCACACAAGTATCCTCGCAACACTCCCTATCTCACGGGGAGTCCTGGTCAACCAAAAGTCAACTATGCAAGGACTACAATCCACAAGACTCTCTCTATCGTACAAAGAGTCATACTCATCTGACAGTCAACCATGCTAAGACCTCTAGTCAGTAGCGAGATACTATCGACCATCCATATAACCATACACAGATATACGATCCATAATGGATATACAATCATGCTAGGACCTCTAGTCCGTAACCACATACTGACAACCACACACATTAATCTATGCACAGACAACTAAATCCACTATAGATGCACAACTAATATGTGTACGATACAACGATCGACTCCATAACCCAATTCATCACCTACCCTAGTGATGTAACACAGTAACCCAATCTGAGGTCACAAGGATAACCCTAACCACCTGTACTTACTGAACATCCATCAGCTAATACATAATAGGGTTTATAGTTCTTATCCGAGCTAGATAATCAATGAAGTACCAGAGTTTATATCTCAAAGGTCAAGGCAGTAGAAGCATATGATTAAATAAGAGTGGATTTAAGGTAAACAGGTATAAACATAAATCCAAGATCATGCACTAGAATTTGATCAAAACTACCGGACCAGGTAGATATTACCCACATGATACGAATCTCGAAATAATGATCCTCAAGCCCGGAGACCCGCCTCGTACTCCAAACCTACACATAATAACAAATTATGGTTAAGTACAAGCCTCTGATAAGTATACGAACAAAACACTACTTCATTTCAATGTTCACATTCTTTCCTCGTCTACGAGTTAAAAATCCCAATTATCCCAATCTGAAACACCATAACCACACTCACAATAGATCACCAAATTCCAAAGATCCATTAAAGTATATAGATCTAAACAACACTCTAAACAGGGTTGTAATATGAGTTTACCACAAGATCAGTCTACCACAACTAATCAATTCAATACATCCACCGAATAGATCAATCGGACACATTTACAACACCTAACTCATCTACAGATCAACCGTAACATACATGAAAGTCTAAACATCCAAATCAACCTGCATATTCACATATCATCAACACTCAACAAATTGAATCCCCGATTCATGGCATCAATCAACACCAGATCACCGGATACCTCAACTTTCAAATCGAAAAACATCCTTCCAGTTCCTCAATCGCCAACCACCCAAACTGAAACATTCACGACATAATTAAAGACATCCAACTTACTGATCTCAACACTCCACCAGCAGCACCACCCCTATTCACCGGAACAAACCGAGCTCCACCCGCACACCCTAGATCGAAATCCCTGTTACGATTCACAATTGCCAGCTATCCCTTTTCACCTCCAGATTCATTCCCAAATGGTGGTACTCCAATCGACAACCTGTTCGACCGAGGACACACGATTCAGAATGGTAGCAGCATCGCAAATGGAGATGTCGAAGAGCAGCAACATCGTTGAACTAGGTACTCACCTTGGCAAGAAAAGCTCATCGGAGCTTGCTGTCGACGAGATCGAAAGGGAGAGGCTTCGACGACAAGGAGATCGGAAATAGCGGTGTCGTGCAGTGGAGAAAAGCATTGGGGTGGCAGCAGGTCAACTCGAGGCGACATCGAGGCCGGCGATGGTGTCCAGTGGAAGAGGGAAGCTGTCGACGCCGGGCAAAGGTTGGCCACGGATGGGGCGGCGATCGGGAAGGTTGCGGCGGCGAAACAAGGGAGAGAAGAATCGACTGGCAGAGGAAATCACGAATAAACGAAGGAGAAGAGGAAGCTGCGACGGGAAATGGGAAATCAGATCGGGAAATCGAGACTTAAAAGAGTTTACGACGATGGGTGTTGGTTCGGCTAGCTTAGGTTTAACTCAAACCCAATCCAATTTGATTCAGCTCAACCGATTCAGCAAATTCAAGCCCAGCAATTTGGGCCCAACAAAAATCAGCCCAATGAACTTAGCCCAAATATATAGTCCAAGCCCACTTCTTAACACATTCCTTGATTAAGCCCAACAAGCTAATTAAACCCAATTAACCCACTAATTAAATCCAATTAAATAAAAGGGTTAATCCATATAATAATAATTTTTTTTTTCATATTTTACATTCTCCCCCACTTATAAAAATTTGGTCCCCAAATTTCCGACTCACGTACGAGTACGAGATGTCACAACAACCATCTCAAGTATCCGGAGCAAAGTCACACCTCAAGTGACCAAGTGAAGTACTGAGCTCGAATATAATATTCCAGCTCTTATACGCTCTCAGCTAACCTATTAAGAGGTCAATAACTGTACCAGAGTGGAGCTCTATACCCGTAACCGATGGGAGACTTTGCCAGAATCGTAAGGTGAATCATGAATCACCATTAGAAATGATACTCAAGGTTACTCCATGGATATAATTCCATCAAGTGATCCAACGAAATCCATCTTACAGCTCGAAAGAAAATGAGCAGACCTAGCTAATCGATCCTCGATTACCCAAATCCTATCAAGTCCTTTCCGAATTCCAGATAATCTCCCAACCCAGTCTAACGTACTAGGCTCCCACTTCATCACGGTACGTGATCCTACCTATCACAATATTCCACCTTTGCTTGTTGGCATACCCAACATCAAACTACGGAATCATCCATGTCCCACATATCGTTCCACCACAAAGGATGTCTCAAACTCACTATTTTCGGATACACTCCGAATAAATCATCACTCTCGAATAAAGAGTCTCCTGAAACAACTCTTCCCACATCGAATGCAACTCTGGGAACCACTATCCTTCCCAGAGACGGAGATTTATTCTCACAAGAGAAATTAATCTAATGTCCACAATTCACTCTGTCACACAACACTATAAGTGACTGGAAGACAGTATTGACCCATCTCCCCAGTTGTATCTATCCGTGCTCTAACAACCCTATAGCAGCTACCCAATAGCTAGCCAAAACTCCCTGAGCACTCCTGCTCTATACATCTACTACTCAAGATAATAACTGCTAAGCTCCATGTCTTATATATGACAGCTTATCTCGCAGTTCCTCAGCTGACGTAGGCATAAGACACGTCTCATACAATTGCATCGGAATCGCTCCTAATCCCTGAAATGATGCATCTGCGTACAATACCCTTCCATCCATATCGGACGGATTAACTAACACTGACACAAAAGTCAGCCACCGTCTAGGCCCTGAAACCTAGCTTCACAAACTTTCGACCAGGTGATTTCCATCACCTTCTTGGTCCAACAAGTCGACGGTATAGTATCGCTAGAACATCCTATCCTTCATCTATGGTAAATACCAAATCAATCTAGGAAAACCACAACTTCCCTCAAGATTGGGAATATATCCATAAATATATCCTCCACAGATATGATGACAATCGATCTCAAATACTCCAAGAGTACTTGATTCCTTAAGTTCATGAACGACTAAATCGACGATAAGTCTAACAACATTATCAACATCTCCTAAAATTCATACCAAGTCTGAAATATCGTCTTCTACACACCTGTATCCCTTTTACTCTAAGCTACAGATAGCTCAATCATCACACCGACAATGATAATTGTATGACACTACGTCACTACAATATCAACCCTCCAGTCGTAGATCAACCTTAGGGTATACACAGGTGTCATTTAGCTGATCTAAACAAATCATCTATCCACAACGAAGGATATTCATTCACAACAACTACTGCATTCCAATCATCAATAATCGATGTATAAACTCAAGGTCTAACTCTCTTCTAACAAAGAGTTACGAGTCTTCTCAAGAAGAAACACTAGGAAAGATAAATCTCCCATAGTGTTTAGCAACACTAATACCCGTAAAATCATCTCCCGGTATGAGGTCTTCAATATCGGAACTATTCCCAAAATCACCTCAATCGTTTACTCCACTTCGCTTACTCCACTTGCCCATGCAGTGGCAAGCTCGAGAGTTCATCCAAAACTATATCTACATACTCTCGGATTATACGTACATCCGAGAGTCCTAGTATACCAACGCTCCAACAATCCAACTATCCGTAAGGATATGTCTATAGTGGAGGTATGTTTAGCAAAGGCTAAGGGTATCCCTTGACTTCTTAATTATTGATCAACATCTCACCTGACGGTAGAGAAAATCCCCAATCCACAAGTCGATAGGAACCCTTCGAACCCTATCCAAGAATGTTCTAGACAAAGATACCTGTAAACTACCAGTATCTCTCGCTATATCCGCAAATAGGATAATCTAAAGTAATACCCCGAAGGACCGATCCTTCGGTCTTCTTTACTTCTTCTCGAGTAATTATGTAAACTTGTCCAACATCTGTTCTGGACGGCTGCGCTGATGTAGATGCAAAGACTATCATGGAGGAACTGAAATCAACTGCTGAAACTGAGGTACAAACTGAAACAACTGCAATGGAGATGGTAAACACTGTTGTACTGGCAAATGATACACATCCGGCTGTAAAATACTGAAGAACTGCCAACATCGTAGCACGCTCCATCTCTGTGAAAGGTATAGCTGCAACTGGAGAATACTGCATAGATACGACTATCGTCGTAAAATTTCTCTCCTCTAAACAAATCATAATCCCGCCTGGGAAGGTAACTGTTGCTGTCGTCTGGGAAGGTAACAATTGTTGTCTGAACGTCTGAGTCTTCTGAAATATCTTCGGTTGATACTGCTGAGTAACTTGCTTCTTCCGGATGAAAGTATCAAAGAACTTCAACTATATCTGAGGTAGTACATCGCCGCTGATGTGATAATCCATTCTTCTGTCATGTTCTCGGCTTCCGAGGTTGTGGATCATCCTCTCGAAAGCATCATCCATAGTCTTCAACTGAGTCTTCAAAATACGTACTCTCCTCGTAGATACCGACTTCTTATAGTAGAAACAGATACAATGGTCCATCGGATAATTTGGCTCTGTGTCGTCGTGACCCGCACTGCACACACATAATCTCCCTTCGGAGTCTTTCCTCTGAGTTCGTTGATAAACATGAGAAGTTGCTGACAAACTGCAATCGGTCTTCTATGATCGGAAAACTCTCCAATAGTCACTCGTGACTCATGACTTTAATCTTGCTCCTTTTTATCCAACATTCGGAGACTTCTAATTCCAATAATTTGACTTGCAATATATGCTTATCAAATCTCCAACTCTTAAAACACTTGCTACGGAGTCATTTCTATACACATGACTCGGTCTATGCACTCCCGGTAGGATCTGGTAGGAGATCCATACATCATGATCAAGCTGTCAGCCAATAAACCGTAGGTGGCCGAAATCAACCCAATCACATTCTCGAGCTATTAGGTGGTCGTAACCCTCGCAAGTCTAACGACTCTGCATGGTACCTTCATTACCAAATGATCACCCTACTCGATGCCCAAGAATTCCCTGACAATGAGTCAAAGAAGATGACGTGGGAAAATACTATCTCACAACATCACTGAACTGTGACTAAGTGATACGTTATTTCCCGTAGGTTATTTCCTATATCTTACAGCAAGTACCGACTAAATCCGGATAATAGTATGCAACTAACTTAGCTTCCTCTGTATAACACGAGTTAAGTACTCAAAAGTACCCTCAACGTTATACAACCTAGAACGACCAATTCAGGGATCAAAATCCCTATGAATATCACCAAAATAATCCTCTACTATCCGTGACAATAGTATACTCGCTTGTCCATTACCCCATGGGTAATGATCTGACTAACATAATTAGTGAAAATCTTAAGACTGTAATCCTTGATCGCCACAAGAGATGTGACTACCTAATCCTTGCTTTTCCGACTCGGTATCAATCGGCTCTCAAAGGTAATTACCTTTTCGATAGCAGGTACATATCTAATAATCTCAACATATCGTTCCCGTGGTCAAACTCAAACCACGATTACGAATACTAACCAATATCCTACAAGTCATCCCAGTTATAAGCAACTAAATGCATAACCAATAGAAGGATATGTAATAACAATTAGCATACCTTAAACCTTGTAGCTCAGAGATGTCTGCAACAGCCAGATCCCAGAACTCACGAACTAAAACCGAGTAAAGCAAAACTCGATGTCCGAACAAAATAAAATCTGAAAATGGACTTCGCAACCTAGGGCTCTGATACCAATAAAATTGTCACGCCCCGAGAGTATACCGTGCCGAAAAGAAAACGGACGACATCTCCCCTATACGTGGCAACATATCGGGTTAATACAAGGCCCGTAGGCCCACAACAACAATACAATATATAAAGATATCAATATATCAAACACAGCGGAAACATACAACAGATAAAACAATATACAATGACCCAACTGTGCACTCCGGAGTGACTTGACACAACAAGAAACATAATAGAAGCCACATCGAAAGCCAAATATATACAACACGTCCAGATATCATGATACGGAAACAATACGCTAAAACACAAAACAACAATCCACACAAATACCACAATGCGGATTAAATATCCATCCGTCCGTGTGAGATGGGATCACCATGGAGCTCGACGCCCAAGGAATCTTCTACATTATCCGGCGACGAAGCCCGAATGGTCCCGGGTGGTGAGTATAAACTCGGGGTAATATATAGAAAGTGCATGAACAACATATAAGGATAGATCTACAAGTATACATGTGAAGATCTCTGGTATACATGAGTCCAATAGACATACCTATCCAACTCTAATAACAAGTAACTACATGAAAGTCATACTCAATGTATATACTAAAGCGATCAATTGAACATGAAGTAATGTACAACGTAGCGTGACGTGCATCAGCAACACGGATGCTAGATCATCACGAGAGATATACAATAACATAACCCATATAATGTACCGAGTTAATCCCATACGACCAATACTCCAACATATGAGCGATATATGATCACCGTAATAACAACCCAAAGTAGCACACAATGACATGATGCTAATCAAATGCATACAACAGTCTGAATCAACGCATGTATCATGCTCAACACATAGCAGTATATAAAATGCAAATGGCATGTATCATGATGTACAAGCATGTGCAACAATCATAGCTCAATCAAATGCAGCATCTCACAGGCATATGTAAAACATATATTAAATACATGCACACATATATATCCGCAATGCATATGCATGGTAATTGTCTGCGGACCGATCAACCACGACCCAGAGTGGCGGGGTGGCACGACAAATGACAACTAGCCCGACTCGGTGCCACCACTCTCGAGTGACTGGGTTGTAGTATGATGAAGTAGCGTATAAGCGTAAAAGCTAACTACTCTAGGCCCTCACAAGTCACGCTGTCCCTACCTATGAGTAGACAAACGCCGCACACAGGACAACTGCACGTCACACAACCACCGTCTATAGTGGGCGAGTGCTAACACCACTCTGCACAGTGGCCAGGTGCGCATCTCCAATTACCACCATCCATAGTGGTCGAGCGCGGCACATCCAATGCTCTTCCCTCAACCCTGCTACCACTACCCCGAGTGGCGGCGAGGATGGATGACGACCTCGTCCATAAGGGAGACCCGACATGCATGAATGTAATGATGCATAGATCCACACAAGTATCCTCGCAACACTCCCTATCTCACGGGAGTCTGGTCAACCAAAAGTCAACTATGCAAGGACTACAATCCACAAGACTCTCTCTATCGCACAAAGAGTCATACTCATCCGATCCAACCATGCTAAGACCTCTAGTCAGTAGCGAGATACTATCGACCATCCATATAACCATACACAGATATACGATCCATAATGGATATACAATCATGCTAGGACCTCTAGTCCGTAACCACATACTGACAACCACACACATTAATCTATGCACAGACAACTAAATCCACCATAGATGCACAACTAATATGTGTACGATACAATGATCGACTCCATAACCCAATTCATCACCTACCCTAGTGATGTAACACAGTAACCCAATCTGAGGTCACAAGGATAACCCTAACCACCTGTACTTACTGAACATCCATCAGCTAATACATAATAGGGTTTATAGTTCTTATCCGAGCTAGATAATCAATGAAGTACCAGAGTTTATATCTCAAAGGTCAAGGTAGTACAAGCATATGATTAAATAAGAGTGGATTTAAGGTAAACAGGTATAAACATAAATCCAAGATCATGCACTAGAATTTGATCAAAACTACCAGACCAGGTAGATATTACCCACATGATACGAATCTCGTAATAATGATCCTCAAGCGAGACCCCGCCTACAATAACAAATTATGGTTAAGTACAAGCCTCTGATAAGTATACGAACAAAACACTACTTCGTTTCAATGTTCACATTCTTTCCTCGTCTACGAGTTAAAAATCCCAATTATCCCAATCTGAAACACCATAACCACACTCACAATAGATCACCAACATCCAAAGATCCATTAAAGTATATAGATCTAAACAACACTCTAAACAGGGTTGTAATAGGAGTTTACCACAAGATCAGTCTACCACAACTAATCAATTCAATACATCCACCGAATAGATTAATCGGACACATTTACAACACCTAACTCATCTACAGATCAACCGTAACATACATGAAAGTCTAAACATCCAAATCAACCTGCATATTCACATATCATCAACACTCAACAAATTTAATCCCCGATTCATGACATCAATCAACACCAGATCACCGGATACCTCAACTTTCAAATCGAAAAACATCCTTCCAGTTCCTCAATCGCCAACCACCCAAACTGAAACATTCACGACATAATTAAAGACATCCAACTTACCGATCTCAACACTCCACCAGCAGCACCACCCCTGTTCACCGGAACAAACCGAGCTCCACCCGCACACCCTAGATCGAAATCCCTGTTACGATTCACAATTGCCAGCTATCCCTTTTCACCTCCAGATTCATTCCCAAATGGTGGTACTCCAATCGACAACCTGTTCGACCGTGGACACACGATTCAGAATGGTAGCAGCATCGCAAATGGAGATGTCGAAGAGCAGCAACATCGTTGAACTAGGTACTCACCTTGGCAAGAAAAGCTCATCTGAGCCATCGTCGACGAGATCGAAAGGGAGAGGCTTCGACGACAAGGAGATCGGAAATAGCGGTGTCGTGCAGTGGAGAAAAGCATTGGGGTGGCAGCAGGTCAACTCGCGGCGACATCGAGGCCGACGATGGTGTCCAGTGGAAGAGGGAAGCTGTCGACGCCGGGTAGAGGTTGGCCACGGATGGGGCGGCGATCGGGAAGGTTGCAGCGGCGAAACGAGGGAGAGAAGAATCAGTCGGCAGAGGAAATCACGAAGAAACGAAGGAGAAGAGGAAGCTGCGATGGGAAATGGGAAATCGGATCGGGAAATCGAGACTTAAAAGAGTTTACGACGATGGGTGTTGGTTCGGCTAGCTTAGGTTTAACTCAAACCCAATCCAATTTGATTCAGCTCAACCGATTCAGCAAATTCAAGCCTAGCAATTTGGGCCCAACAAAAATCAGCCCAATGAACTTAGCCCAAATATATAGTCCAAGCCCACTTCTTAACACATTCCTTGATTAAGCCCAACAAGCTAATTAAACCCAATTAACCCACTAATTAAATCCAATTAAATAAAAGGGTTAATCCATATAATAATATTTTTTTTTTCATATTTTACAATCACCACTACACTTAAATAGCTGGTGTATTAATTATTCACTTAGTCACAGAAAACAATTCAAACTAATAACATAAATTCACTTATATAATTTATTTCCTACAAAATAAATATTCACTTAGTCACATAAATAACTCAACCAGTAACACAAAATCTATATCAGTCACACAAAACTATACACTTAGAGAACCAAGTGACTGTGCTTCCTATTGCACCCTCAAGAAAATACATTTCATCATTGGGTCGAATTAGATCCACCTTCTCCAGCAAAACTCTATCAATCCAAACTTTCCAATAAGATCCACCAAGAGGAACGTGATGCACTTTTGCTTTTGGATCTGTGGATGCAATTCGACCTTCTGCAACAACTCCATCACCAGACCAATGAAAGAGCTTACATTTAGTATTAACACTGACATCTCCACAATTCACGTTCTTGATTTTCCTGTATAACAATAAAAAATTATTAATGTTTCCAAGTATATTTTTACAACAAAACAGGTTATTAGTAATAAGAGAGAGATTCTATAATGTAAAAGAAAATACAATATTCCTCATATCAATATGGTTACCTGAGTTGCAATATTGTCATTCTTTTTTGCTCCATTGACATAACTACCGCTACTAACATAATTCCTAATATTCATCAATGCCACCACTAGCAACCTAATTTTTAAATAAATATTGTCAAATAATATTGTGAAAGATCATAATGCTCAAGGTAAAAAAGCAAGAGTGGTGAAAGACCATGATGCTCAAGATAATCAAACAAGTGCTTTTATTTTCAACATTTCCAAGTGATGACGCCTAACTGATCTAAACAAATATGGGTGGGAATTTAAGTTGTAGAAGCATGCACTGGTCATTTCACTTCCCATTTAGAATGCTCCGACATAAAATTATTTTGACCAAGAATAATTAAGACATGTTTTATACCAAAATAATAGCAGTAACAAAGATGCTCAAAGGAAGAATTTCCTTTCTTACAAGAAGATGAACTTCTAAATATCCATATCCACTATTATCATCTTCATTATCATCAGACTGAAAGTAATAAAGAGAAAAAAAAACAAAAAAGGTGTTTAGAAAAAATCAGTATTCAAGAACTTAAAACCATCTTAATGCTGCTCATTATGCAAAACTAACCTCCTTTTCAGCTACTGCATTCTTATCGTTCATTGAAGCTTTGAATTTTCTTCGTTTTGTATAAATCAGAAAATCCTCTGAATGATGAAAAGATTTCCAATTTTCCTTTTACATTTATGGCAAATGCTTACTAAGTTGGACTTCGACCTAAAGTACCATCAATACTCGGTTAAATAGCATTTTGAATCAAGGGAATAGAAGATTTTTCTCCCTTCACTAAGTAATTACGATGCTTACTACGACACCTTTGTAGAACCAAGGAAAAGGAATGGTCGTAGCATAAGTAGAGACAGACAAGAAGAAAATTAAGAATGGCATGGTAACATTCATAGTCAAGGAACTTAGATCTCTCTTGCCATTTTGTGTTTCTTTTAAAACTAACCATTTACCATTAAATTGGGCTATAGCAAGGATGCCATCTTATGAACAACCAATGGTCAGAACTAAATTGAAGGCATTAATGAAACCTACATATAATTTGAGGATACATGTGCTATTCACAAACTTCACAAGGCAAAGTCTTCTGGCTTCTCAATATTGCTATCGAGTCAGTAAACCTGATATATTATGGAACTAATTGTGTCGTCTGTGACTAATATACATGTCATGATCCCCTACCCTTGGTGATGTACTGTGCTACCAACCATTTCTCATTCATAAGTGAATTTCACTTGGCAATCACACTTGTAGTAGGAGAACTTGGTGCCATCAGTGGCATGAACATATAACAATAAATCACTAAAAGTACTTGTGTGCCAATGTCCCAAAGAAAACTACTTCAAACTATTTCTTAGCTAGAAAATAAAGCATATGCTCTGCATAATATGGATGGCATCCAACTCAATTAAGCTAGTTTGATTCTAGAATACACATTGAAATGTCTTCTCAATTTCCACTCGAAAAAGAATAACACAAAACCAACACATTGTTATAAAAAAAGGAGAAACTTTTCACACTTCATGCTTTTGGAGTACTTTTTAGAGATCTACTTAAAAATAGACCAACTTCCATATAGCCGATATTTCTAACAAAAATAAGATTCCACAACAATCCTATTTTGTATGCAAAAAATTATTTCTATATTGTATAATTCAAACTCTTCATTTGTATCATCCATATTGAAAAGAGACTAAAGCACAATATTTTAGCTTTCACATGTAATCTTAGTCTACATTCTCACAAAAGTTATATACCATTTCTATATGTTTAGATGCGATCTATAGACCTCGATTTTTATTGTTCACTTTAAATTTGTAATCTTTTCAATGGAATATCAAATAAAAGTTCATCAAAAGGACCAATTCATTTTAGGGTTTCAATTTCATAGCAAATCAATAAACTGTGTACAACACTTGAATGGTTCAATTTACATTTACAAAAAACAAAAAAAAAAAAAGGAATTCAAAAGTTTTGCTACTTGAAGTACGAACACCATTGATAGTGACCGTAAGGGTTCAACCTCCAACCGAGAGTCCGCCCCGACGCTGAGGGCGTAAACCACATCCATGGCGGTGACGGTCTTGCGTGAGTGTTTGTGTAAGTCACAACATCGCGGATGATGTTCTCGAGAGAGGAGCGCAGAGCAACATTCGACAAGAAGATGACGGGTGCGAAGGAGAGGAGCGACGCTCACCGTGGGAAGGACTAGCGAACGACTAATCGCGTGAGGAACCGCTGACCGAGGAAGGAGAGGGCAATGGTCGTAGTAGTATACGAAAAAAAAAAAAAATAATAATATTTGATTAACCCTTTAATTAATTGAGTTAATTAGTAGATTAAGTGGGTTAATTAATATGATTAACTAGTTCAAATTGGGCTTGAGGAAATTTCAATAAATCGGGCTTGAATTGGAATTGGATTTGACCGAACTCGATTAGATTTGATTTGGGTCAAGTGGTCAACTACCAATAACCAATGATGGGCTTAGAGTCAGGTTAATCGATCTGAACGGCCTTTAAAGGGGTGTCGAACGAACGGATCCTATTTCATCGCGATCCTGTTCGTTTTTCCGTGATCGCATCTCTTCCGGTTTTCCCTCGCCGATCTCGTCGGCGATCCGGCAAGCGACGCTACCATTTGGTAGATCTCTAGGGATCAAGGGATTCGCTGGAAAAATCGTGGCGAAAATCATGACGGGCGCGTTGCCGCAAAGAGTCGCCATCGGAGGTAAGGATCGAGTGTCGTCTTCCTTTCGAGTAGAGATCTTGTTTTTGGGTTGTGTTTACTGAGATCTATGGGTTGGCAGTGATCGGGGGTTGGATTGATTCAGCAAGCAGCTGGGATTGGGGGAAAAATCACCGCCGGTGGAGTTTAGAGCCGATAAGTTTGGATCTAACCCAATATCGTCATCTGTGGTATCCATGGATTGATGTTCTGTATCCTGATTGTGGTTTTTGTTTAATTCGGATGTGGTTGCATTGTTGTACATCGTAGTGAACTGGTTTGTTGAGATTCGATGGATTTTGGTCAATTGCCAGCATGAAGGAATGTATGATTCTCCTGGTTATTGTAGTTATAGTCGATCATTCAAATCAATAGATAAGTTGTGGTGATTTCGGTATTTATATGATGATTTGTGTTCTGTTGTCGATGCGTTTGATCTGGAGTTCTTTCGATAGGCAGAGGTTGAGCCGGAGTGAACTTCTGAGAGATCCGAGATCAAGTTGTGTGTATTGCTATTGCTTCATCGTAGTTGCTATGTGGTGTGTCGAGGTGATTTTGGTTGTAGATGAAATTAACCGATTCTTATCATCCGTGAGGAGGTTGCAATTGGGTATGAAATTGTTTGGCTCGGATGGTTAGAGTTTTTACTACGGGATTTGATTGTGTTTGTTGTTCGCATTGATTATGCTCGATTAATACTAGTGGATATCTGACATGTTTGGATTTGGGAGATTTTAATGTATTGGATTATCTTGGTTATATTCTGTTAGGGAGATGTGATGGGTGAAGTAGGTGTGGTTAGATTTATTCACCGTAATTAATCTTGAGGATGTCGTGATTTATTAGGTTGGTTGGTGAATCGTTAGATATGATCGGTTAAAATGTATTCGGGAAAAGAATACGAATATAGAATGAATTAGTATGTTGTTTATATAATTATGAGAGATTTACTTAATCCTAATTTGTTATTGGTGCAGGTTTGGGATATGGGCGTGTCCACCGTAGAAGGATTATTCGAGCTTTGTATCGTGGGTAATATCTACAGTCCTAGTTTGATCAATTCTAGTGGACATTGTATATATTATACTACCTTAAATCCACTCTTATTAAATCATATGCTTGTACGCTTTGACCTTTGAAATATAATTGCTACTTCATTGATTATCTAGCACGGATAGGAACTATAAAACCCTATTATGTGTTAGGATAGATGTTTAGTAAGTACATGTGGTTAGGGTTATTTTTATGACCGATTGTTATCGGGTTGCATCACTAGGTTAGGTGATGAGTCCAAATTATGAGGTCCGATCGTATACACAAATGTTAGTTGGATTTATTTATCCGCATATAGGTAAATAGGTTGTGATTATGGATTAGTCATCCTTGCATGGTTGACTTTTGGTTGACTAGGTCTCCCGTGAGTTAGGAGCAGATGTGTGTGAGCTATGCATCATTACATTTCATGCATGCCGACGACGGGTCCGCCTTGTGGTTGAGATGGGTCGTCCATCCTCGCCTCCCACCACTCAGTGGTTGTAGGTCGAGGCGAGCATTGTTGTGCGTGCCATTCTGGCCACTAAGGATGGTGGTAGCCGGAGATGCGACTTGCCACCGTAGGCGGAGTGGTAGTTAACGACTCACCACCATATACGGTCGTGCGATGTAGTCCCGGGTGCGGCTCTACTCATGGATAGGGACGAGCGTAGCAGGACCCCGTGTGAGTAGCATATAGCTCTATGGGGCTAGCATCATACTACCCAACTGGCCACTCGAGAGTGGTCGAGTCGGATAGTTGTCATGTCGCCACCCAGGCCACATGGGTCGTGGTAGAGTTGGGTGCACATGACACATATGCATTCGATATATATATATATATATATATATATATATATATATATATATATATATATATATATATATATATATGTTTTATATGCTTGTGAGATGTTGCATTTGGTTGTGATATGATTGTATATCATGCTACATGTCATTTGCATTTTATATAATGTGCCGAGTATGAGTATGTTTTGGTTTAGACTGATGTTATTTGGATTATGCTATGATATACCGCTCGTGATGTGTTATAGGTCATGTGGACGCAGTAATCGCCGTATGTACATTATTTTATGTCCGTTGATTAGTTTATCGTATACTATGAGTATGACCGTTTCTGTAGTTACTGGTTACTATGTTCAGTACTGTATGTATGAAGGACTCATGATGTAAAACTGAAGATCTTCACATGTATACATGTATATCTTTATACTCGTATGTTGTTCATGCACTTCTATATTACCCCGAGTTTTATACTCACCACCTCGACCTGGGTTTCGTCCTGTAGTAGTAGAAGACTCGCATGGACTTAACATGATCCCATCCCGCCGCTTCCGAGGGTTTTGCTTCCATCGCATTTAGCAATACGCAACTGGAACGAAGGTTATTGGAGATCGTATGTTTTTCTCTTGTGATATCCCGTATGGATTTTGTTCTAGTATGGACGGATATACCGATGTACTGCTGTTGTTGAGTTGGTATTGCTAGTGTGTGTGGCTTCCGCTATTTATGTTATACATTTTCGCTGTGATGTTATACATTTTCTATATGTGTTAGATCACGACTTTTTATACCGAATTGGAATTGTCATATAAGTGTCGTCGTTGGGGACAGGTCAACCTCGGCGTGATAATCGCTGTTCTCGATGAGGTAGGCGATGGAAGGAAGCGGCGGTTCAACATGAAGAGAGGAGAGTAGCGGCGGTGAGAAGAAAGGGATCGGGAGAAAAAACGAGGGGAGATAACTTTAGGTTTAGCCGACTGATTAAACTTTTAACTCATAATTTTGTATTTAATTTTTTATGAGAATTTTTTTTTCTTAATCCTTGTAATAACGACGAAAGAAAATATCATCATTAAAGATATGACATTAACGACCGAAATAAAAAAAACCGTCGTTGATGACAGAGTATCAACGACGGGATAAAATATCGTCGTTAATGTGTATTCATTAATTACATATACTAATTTTTAAATGAAAAACCATGGGAAAAAATCAACGATAGGGAAAAATGGAAAAAAATAATATTAATAAAATAAAATTTATTTTTTATGTCATTTATTTTTTTAATGAAATAAAATTATATTTTCCTAATTTATTTAAAAAATATTTTTTTATATTTAAAAAAAATTGACCCATTAAAAAATTAAATCATACCTCAAAATTTCTAAATGACATAAACTAAAAAAATCCTCATAGACAACGCTTCTTATAAAGCATTGTCTTTTACTAATAAAAATATGTCAAAGACAACGCTTTTTAAAAACCGTTGTCTATGCTAATTAAAAAAAAAGACAACACTTTACACTAAAAGCGTTGTTAAACTACAAACAACAACGTTTTTTTATAAAAACCGATGTCTTTTAAGTATTGTGTATTGTCTTTTTTGTTGTAGTCATGATTATTAATTAGTAATGTAAATAATAATAATAATAATAAGGGCAAATGCGTAGTTAAAAATTTTAAAAAAAAATTATTTTCAGATTAAAAAATAATAAATTATTTAATACTAATAGAAAATGTATTGCTAAATTTTAAAAATTTTATTTTTGTAATTATACAAATATAATATTAGCCACAGCGTACTAGATTGGCGCACTATAAAAAAATTTAATTTTTTATAATGATACTTTTAACGACATGCAAAATACACGTTGCGGATAATATAAACAATGCTAATATTATCCGCAGTGCACTTGATTGGCACGCTACAAAAAGTTTATTTTTTTATAATGAAACTTTTAATGGCGTACAAATTATACGCTATTATTATTTCATATTAACAAGCTTAGTATTATCCACAGCACGCTTGATTGACACGCTGTAAAAAATTTAAGTTTTTATAATGATACTTTTAACGGCGTGCAAATTGTACGCCGTTATTATTTCATATTAACAAACATTGTATCCGCATCGCACTTGATTGGCACGCTGTGAAAAATTTAATTTTTTATAGTGAAACTTTTAACAGCGTGCAAAATGCATGTTGTTAAAAGTCTCATATTAATAAATCTAATATTATCCGCAGCGCACTTGATTTGCGCACTGCGAAAAATTTAATTTTTTATAATAAATTTTTTAACGACGCGCAGAATGCACGCTGTTATTATTTAATATTAATAGCGTGCACTGTACGCTGTTAAAATGAGTATTGACAGCGTATTATTTTTGCATGTTGTTGTTTCTAAAAATATAATATTATCCGCAGCGTAAAAAATTGGGCGCGTTGTAAAAACTATTATTAACAGCGTGCTAAAATTGTATGTTGTTGATAACATGCAGCGGAAAGTCATATTTGTTATAGTGACTCATGTGTCAACGTGATTTCACATATCCATGATCTGTGAGATCAAATCATCAATTGATCTACAGGCTAGTCTCATTGCATTAATATTGCCCTTGTATATTAATACTTGATTAGGAATATTTAAGAATAGTGTTCTCCATAGCTTCTCACAATCAATTCTACCAATTGATATGTTGTAGATAAGAATCTATACTTTCTAGGATATTATTATATTTATTCAGATGGCATGAAGTAAATATAATAATCAAAATTTGCTTTTTATTAATGAAGTATGATACATATGATCCTTAATGAATCATTCCATGATTGACACTAAGGACTGACACAAACAATCTCCCACTAGCTAGCACTAGTGACAATCACTGTAATCTCTAAGATCCAGTGACCTAGTATTACCATCATGCTTCCTCTGTGTCAAAGTCTTGGCCAAGGGATCTGCAATGTTAGTATCATTATCTACTCTGCATATCCACACATCTCCTCTATCGATGGTCTCTCGAATGAGGTGATACCGTCGTAGTATATGTTTGGAACGCTGGTGAGAACGAGGTTCCTTAGCATATGTTATAGCCCCGTTGTTGTCACAATAAAGCTCTATAGGGCTCATGATGCTAGGAACTTGATTTCTTGTTGACTTGACTCGACCACGTGGTCATACCCTATCATACATAATTTTGCCTACTCTATAAAATGTTCAACTGTTTCATATCAACCTACTAAATAATAAATGATTTTGCATGAAAATATATATAGCGTACCGGTCTATAGGAATAAAATGAGGAGTGAGGAAATTCTTAATGCTCTGATCTTTCCACTCTAAGTTGTCCCACCAAATTTGATCACCTTCAATCTTTTTTAATTTGCTCTTGGATATTTCAGTCTCAAATGGTAATTTTTTGAGCAATGGAAAATCAATAACATATATATGTTCCAAGTAGGGAAAATGGAATGGTGGGTTTGCAATGCAATTGAAGTTCTCCATGAAAGACAAAGTCATGCTCTGGATGCTAGAGAAAGTGATGGAATTGGAGGTCCCTATGTCACTTATTAGTGACTTCATATATCCCAAGTAGATCGAAAATGGAGTAGTCAGTTTTCTATACATTTGGGGTAGACTTGGAGCTAGAGTGTCATACACTTATGTCACTCGGTGGTATATGCCTCCTCAAATATCTTCTAAAGTAGCCACCACGGCCTGATTCAGATCCTCCTTTGTCATTACCTATGTGATGGGTAGTGAGGGTCGTGTTTTTCTGCCTGCGGGGTCATGATTCTTTGAATGTCTTTCCATCTATACGTCTCAGCTCGGATTCCCACAGACGGTCGGTGCCAAAAATGATCCGATCTGAGATCATGGAATGGAATAGCCTACTTTATCTTTTAGAACCCGAGGAGGCCAATTTGGACCCTGTATCTGCTAGGCTTCAAGGAAGTCGGCTTGGTTCTGGAATGCACGAGGTCATTGTACATGCTTGAAGGTCGGCTCTAGGAACTTGGCTGACAGATCAGCTCTAGGAGGTTCGGAATTGTTGTCAGTAGTAGTTCGAGGTCAACCCCTAAGCAAGTACTTGAGAGTGCCTATTTGCCAAGAACTTGAAATGAGTTAAAAGGGGGTCGAGATTCATCTCAACCCCGATGCTCAAAGGCGGCATAAAGGAGAAAAAGTGGAGAAAAGAATAGAAAACAAAGTAGTCTTTTAGTTAGAGAGCAACCCTTTTCTTCTTACCATCTAAGTATTTATACATGAAGCGGGAGTGCATAGAGGGGACCACGTGGGAATGTGTCCTGAATATCACGGAGATGTAGAGTCACGGAGGGGACCATGTGAGAACAGGTCCCGGATATCACGAATATATTGTGCCATGGAGGGGACCACGTGAGAACATGTCCTTACAGAAATCCTGGAGTTCTAATCGCCTACCTAAGCTCGAGAACTTTGAGGTCAGGAGATTAAGCCAATCTAAACAACTGAGCAAAATAGATGTCGGAAGAGATGACTGAAACCGAGCTGAGGCTATTTTGACTTCTGACTTGGTATGACTATTAACTTGACCAATTCTTTGACTTGATTTGTTGTTGACATGACTACGTTGTCATACCCTATCATACATAATTTTGCCTATTCTATAAAATGTTCAACTGTTTCATATCGACCTACTAAATAATAAATGATTTTGCATGAAAATATATATCGCGCACGTATCGGTCTTTAGGAATAAAGGGAGGAGTGAGGAAATTTTTAATGCTCTGATCTTTCCACTCCACGTTGTCCCACCAAATTTGATCACCTTCAATCTTTTTTAATCTGCTCTTGGATATTTCAATCTCAAATGGTAATTTTTTGAGCAATGGAAAATCACTAACATATATATGTTCCGAGTAGGGAAAATGGAATGGTGGGTTTGCAATGCAATTGAGGTTCTCCATGAAAGACAAAGTCAAGCTCTGGATGCTAGAGAAAGTTTTGGAATTGGAGGTCCCTATGTCACTTATTAGTGACTTCATATATCCCAAGTAGATCGAAAATGGAGCAGTCGGTTTGCTATGCATTTGAGGTAGACCTAGAGCTAGAGTGTCATACACTTATGACTAGAAAATTAAGGCATGGTGTGCAGTTGTAGAACCTAAGAAGCGTACTTCAATGATCAACAACCATTAATATCAAATTTGAAAATACCAAACTCACATCAAAGTCGATTAATCATCCAAATTTATTTAAAATACAACTATCAAATTTATTTAAAACACTTCCACGATATATCAAAGTTATTTAAAACACAACTACCAAATTTATTTAAAACATTGCCACGATACATCGAGACTCGATTCCAAATTTATTTAAAACATTCCCATGATACATCAAACTTGACCGATCATCCAATTTTATTTAAAACACAACTACCAAATTTATTTAAAATACTCCCCCGATGGAGCAAAGCGAAGATGACAAGATGGATGATCGAAATACTGAATAGATAGATGGCCAATTACTTAATAATCACACTTGCATCGCGTTGCTTACTAAATAGAATCCGATGGAATTAATATATGGGACAGATTTGCCAAAAACCCAACAATTTTATCATGAGATCAGCGTGAATTCTTTTGGACTCTCTGTAGCAATCTTGTCACATCCACACCCAAAAGGCCCATACGTTCTACTGGTTTGTCTTAAATATGAGGTTAGAGATGCAAATTTGGTCGTCATAATTTATGTAGGACCCACTCACGCCGTCGATATATTCACCACTGCTAGTTCGATCTGCATGCATGTAACATCTCAAAATTGTTATGTACATATATAATAATTAAGACTAATTAAGATTTATACATGTATATGTATATAACTTGTAATGAAAATCCATATACATATGTTATGTAGCTAGCTATAGAATGTCGGCCATTCGTATGCGTTTGCTACCTTCTTTGATTTACCAACCATGCTGCCTGTTTTGTATGTTAGGATATTTCCTTTATCATAATAAGTGATCACCAAACCATTGACGATCGTATTTGACCTCTATGATCTCCGCACCGGGCGTCATAGTTTGGGGTTCCGGCGTCTCCCCATGGCCCAATCTTGATGCTATCAACTAAAGCTAAATATCATGCAGAATGTAAATTGTGGTCATTATAGAAATTGTACAAGAATTAATTAATGTTGGGAGTTGAAAGAGTAAAATTAATTTTCTACAATCCATTAGAGTTTATTATTAAAGTTTGATTATCAGAGCCGACCCTAGATCCATATTGTACTTGAACTTTCGATTCCTTTTCTTGAAAGAAAAAAAAAAAAACCGCTGAGATGCATAGGTTATTGGATTGGCGCGGAAGGACATAAAAAATTTAGAGGATAAAGGCATAGGAGAATACACCTTATATAGATATACTCACCGATGCTGAAGCCGCAGGCATATATACGTAGCGTTGGAGCTAGGATTGAAAAGGCTGAAGGAGAGGATCGGAGCGAGAGAGAGACTATTGCATGCATTCAGGAGTGACATCCATTTCCTTCTTTTATAGACTGCTGAAGAGGTGTATCGATCGTTGCCATGCATGATCATTAGATAGAGTCAATATAATTAATATAATCCAGTTCACAGCTAACAAAAAGGACAATTAAATTAATATTGCGAACACCATCCAACATTTACGTCACTTCCATGACGTCATCGATATAATTTGTTTTATGGGACAGTCCTTTTGTAGATGCCAAGGATGCTGCAATCAATTGACTTTGCTTTGTATTATTTATACATGGCAACAACTTCATAATAATTTAATTAATTAATCAATCGGTTAATTAATTAAAAGGATAAAAACTATGAGAGAGGACGAGGATGCATGTGATGAACATGGTTGACTACGCACTCTCACATGATCAAAAGCACAATTAAAAAGGTTTTTCTAACTTGATCGATGATTCTTTCGATCCTTTCGAGAATTGAGACTATAAAATAATAAATTATTCATTCACATGATATCTCATCCTTGTAATTATATAATTAATTTTTGAATTTAATTATTATTTTATATTACAAATCAAGATCATGATTATTTGGGAAATATAGCGAAATTGAAATTACTTGCTTCTCAAGAACGAATGAGAGCTCTCAGCCGTGTTAGTTTGAGTTTCGACTGAAATGTACCAAAATATTCAACACGCACACTTAATTTTCATATTTATTAAAAAATTTATTTTCAAAAATATATTTCCTAAATTGCCCTTAAAAGAATATTAAAGGATGTCTAAGTGTTTGCATAGTTACAAATTATAAACAATTTAATTTTGCTTGTTTCATAGAATACTAAATCATTTAATTCCATTAAGCATCATATTTGATTGGGACCCTTATTTCACATTTAAATTTTAGAACACTTTACAGATAGACTACAGGTGGGTACTAAGTTATGTTATAGCTATTCTTTCCACCTTTAAATGGATGGTCAATCAGACAGTCTTATTCATATCTTAAAGAATCTTTTGCGAGCTAGCTTGCGTTTTGCGAATAGTTGGGAGGACCATGTGCGTTTTGTAGAAATTCGCTTATAACAATATTTTTCATTCAGCTATTCAAATGTCTCCTTTTCAAGCACTATACTCGAGAGCATGAAAATCACCTGTGTTGTAGAATGAAGTAGGCAAAATTTACTATTTAGTCCACAATGAATTTAGAGAGATGTAGAGATGGTGAAGGTGATTAAATAAAGAGATTGACATCACATAGTTCAAAGGAAAACTATGCGGCATAAGAGATGTAGAGAATTAGAGTTCTCTAGGGAGCGCACATATTCCTTCGTGTATCATTTACTAAGGGCTTGAAAAGATTTGTTGTTAAAGGAAAGTTAACACCTAGATTTTTTGGTCACTGTTAGATTCCTGAATGGTTGGACCTAGTGACTTATAGGCTTACTCTCTATCACCATCACTAGCAAAAGTACATATTGTATTTCATGTGTCGATGTGGCAAAAATATACTCCATATCCATCTCATATGCTCGAGGGTTTAATGACACCTTTGTATCTTGATGCTATTTAAGAAGAGTATCCAAGTCATATCTTGGAGTACAAAGAACACCAACTTCACAAGAAAAAAAGTACGTTTAGTAAAAGTGACATGACAATATCTCTTTGATTGGGAGGCTACTTGGGAAAGTGAATAAGACAAGCAAAAACGATTTTCATACCTCTTCCTATCACATAAACACCTAAATTTGGAGGACCAAATTTATTTTTAGGGGGTAGGTTGTTATATTACTGAAAATTCAAGATGGCCTAATAATATATTCTAAAATATTATGGTTTTTTTTTTGCTGAAGTGCCAAAAAAAATAAAGATATAATCCTATCTCTTTCCACGCATCATCTCTTCTTATATTTATTCTCCCAACCTAATTCCCTTTGAACAAAAAAAAAACTCTGAATCCTTCTTTCTGTCATCGTTTCTCCTAGTGTTACCATCTCCATTACTATCGGTAACCTTGTGGTATGTCGTCACCACTATCGCTTGTCGTCAAAGTTACTATCGTCGCACTATTGAGACTTCACAACAAAGGCCTTGGATTTAGGTGGAGTTTTCCGATTTGTTTCTCTTTTAACTACTTTGTGCATGATCAAATGTACACTCTAAAAGAAAAAAAAAATAGATTGTTCGATAGAAATATTTTTTGGTTATAATATATGTGTTTGATTATTTTTATATATGATGTTTGAAAATGAATAACAAATTTAAATTGACAAAGAGAAATAAATTAGATCCTTGTTAGAAAAAATTGGGTATAGATTAATTCTTTAAAGTTTATTTCTAGTCGTTAAGAAGAAAAAAAATCATTATATATTTTTACATCTATGCTTGATTATTGTAAAAATCATCTTAGAGCTCGATGATAATAAATAAATAATAATTACATTGAGCATTAAATTAGATCCCTTTTAAGGGAATAGTAGAGATGGATTTATTGAAAATTTCTTTATGTCATAAGAAAAAAATGTATAAATTCCACACTTTTATATATCTCTATTTGCTAGCTTGATCTTGTCATTTATATTTGCTTGTCCTTTTCATATCTTATTGATTGTTACTCTTCCAAAAAAAAATTGGTTAATGAAATTTACTAGAGTTGAATTGAATTATTATGAGAAAAAAAATTGGACCAATATCATAATAATTACATCGATAAAATTCCTATAACTAGAAAAAAAATACAAGAGGTCTTTATCTCAACTCTAGTCTAAATAAATAAATTTTACATAGTTTCTGAGCTAGATAAACGAAGAGATGAGCTTAATTCTTGTGTCATAGAATTTTGGTTCTATGATTTATAAAAATTATGAGGTTATTTATATCAAATTAGTAATAAAGTAATTTTCTATAAATATAGAGTTTTTGCTACGTGTTTTTTTTTCAAAACTTTATCTCTTGAAATGGATTTCATGTCTTTCACTCTATTTTCATGTGAGACCCATCATAGAGTAGATTGTAGGTTGTATATTCTATTTTTATGTGGAACATTTCGGATGAATTGTGAGTTGTTCACCCCATATATACATGTATGTATATGTGCATACATTTGATGTACTTCATATTAGATGGATTGTAGGTTGTTCATCTTGTGTAAATACAATACATCTCTATTGAATGGATTGTAGGTCTCTCACCTTTATTTTATATTTATATATAATGTATTTCATATCAAGTGGATTGTGGATCATTCACTTTGATATATATACACATCCTAAAAGGGTAGGTGGCAAGTCATTCACCCATTTACTCGCTATGTTGGACTATATATTTAAGTAAGAGTATGATGTGTCTAATATTGAAAATGAAAAATTGAGGGGAACCGATGAATTTAATTAAAGAGTTAATAAGAATTAAATTAGAGAGAAAGGAGTATTTATCAATGGTGTGTGAAAACTAAAATTATCTCTTTTGTTATTGACCTCTTAAATTATATATTTATGTATGTCTTTCCTTATTTCACTTTGTACTTTGTGCTTACTCTCTTTTCCTTTGACATCACATTTGCAGAATTGAAGTGATTGTTAAGATTCGATTAATATTATAATTTGTTGCTTAGAATTGTTCAGTGATAACTTTGGAGATAGTTTTTAGATAGTCCATTTGATTAATGGGTTTGAGAGTGCTCTGAATACTCTGTAAGTGGAATAGGGATATGAAAACCATGTGCTCCAAGTGGAATATTTTCAAGCCATTCTAGTGCACTACTAAAGTTGTCACGCCCCGAGAGCATGCCGAGCCAAAAATCAAACGGACGACATCTCCTCAGACAATGGCAACATTTCGGGTTAATACAAGGCTCGTAGGCTCACAATAACAACAACATATAAATATGTATGAAAACAACCACAACCACATAACAAACTTACTACAACAACTGCACAGCGGAAACATAAAACACAACAACAACATCACAACTACATAGTGCATACCGGTATGACTAACACATTACAACATAACAGAATAGCGACAAAATCCGAATCCACAAGTCCACAACACAGTACATCAGGAAAAACTCCAAATACATAACACAATGTACGAAAAGCCCAAAACAAACATGGGAGCCTCGGAGGTGAGATGAGATGTCAGCCAGCAGTGCTCCAAGCAGTCATGAAAACTTCTACCTGTTACCTGGGCAACACAAAAACCCAGGGTCCGTGGTGGTGGTGAATAAAACTCAGTAGGTAATAGAAAAACATGTATATATGTAATATCACATGTATTTCAACAACATAATCTAGAGGTACAACAAGTATATCAGTATAGTATATAAATACAAGCATATACCGTCTAACCAAATGAACAACGTAAAATGCAGACATACCTGAAGTCTGCTATGCTACTCTAATCCAACCTGAATATATATCCAACATATATATAATAGGAAGAGTAAGATCAACTCACAATATACTCAAGCTACAGGTCAAGGTATTTAATGGTCTCATCTAACACATACCAAGATGTCCACAACCATCAGTATAACATATGTAAGAAGCATGCATAAATATGATGTACAATCAAATGCAGCAAGCATAATACAATCAAATGCAACATCACATTAAGCATATATATATATATATATATATACACATGCATATATGTATATATATATATGGTAATATGCAAAGCGCCATCAGATACGACAATGCAGCATGCATGGTCATGTCGGCTCACCCTAAAGTTCCTACGACCCCTGTGTGGCCTCGGTGGCTCGAGCATGACAACTGTCCCTACTCAACACCAACCACTACTCTCGAGTGGCCGAGTAGGCAGTATGATCGAGTAGCATATAAGCGTAAAGAGTAAGCTACAAGATGGGGGTCCCTGCTGTTGGCCACTCCGACAGACACTACCCATGAGTGGTTGAGTGCCACACAAGCAGAACTACGACACGCAAATCCATCTACCACCGTCTATAGTGGTAGAGTGCGACACCACAATGCTCTTCCCTCACACCGATTACTCCTCCTATGAGTAACCGTGGAGGCAGGATGACTGGCGACACTCTCAACCATAAGGGAGACCTCATCGCCAGCGTGCATGCAAATGACATGAATGCAATGTCTCACATACAGACATCCACCATAGACTCTCTATTCTATAGAAAGTCATACTAATCAGATCTATGCACTCTCTATCCTACAGAGAGTCGTACTCAACTGATCAATGGACTCTCTATCATGTAGAGAGTCATACTCAACTGATTATAACTCTCTATCCAATAGAGAGTCGTACTCAACTGATCGACACACTCTCTATCCTGTAGAGTCGTACTCGACTGATCATAACTCTCTATCCAATAGAGAGTCGTACTCAACTGATCGATGCACTCTCTATCCTGTAGAGAGTCGTACTCGACTGATCATAACTCTCTATCCAATAGAGAGTCGTACTCAACTGATCGACACACTCTCTATCCTATAAAGAGTCGTACTCGACTAATCATATCAAGCTGGGACCACCGGTCTGTAGCGACACACTAATCACCCTTCACTTGACCATTACACAACACATGGTTGGTAACAAATATGCAACATATGGGTATTGAAAATAAATCCTATATTTAGGGCATTACCTACCCACGGATGACCTTTTTGCCAATTTATAAATTGGGTCATCACCCGTACTAACATTTACACCCTACTAAACATCTAGGTCAATTTACATCACATCTATAACTCCTAAATTATGATAGGGAATATGTGATATAAACAATTGAGCATAAAAACATCCAACGATAAGTTCAAGCATAAGATAATAAGAGCAGGGTCAAGGTAACATGATCATATAAGATGATCATGCATTAAAACTACCTGACCAGGGTAGGAATTACCCACCTTCTAAGAAGCTCAGAATAATATCTTCACGGTCATGATCCTGTCTCGTATCCATGTCTTGCACATATCAAATATTATGATTAAGTGCAAACATATAATGAAGGATTAAATCGACTCCTACATCAGCTTTTGTATCCCAATCAACTTTATTGATCTAGTTACCTAATTAACCCAATCAATCCTCCACATCCATCCCTATATTTCATCATCAACCAACACCAGATCGGATAACGAAATAACCAATAGTATACATCCATAACAACCTAGCTCCTGCCTCACCTAGGTTAGCTTCAATTGCTAAATAGCTCCATCCAAATCAACTAGTTGAGCTGCAACAACTCAGTTAAATTGGAAGCAGATTTCAATTCTAATAATCCTAAACTTGAAATCACACAGCATTTAAATTTCTCTCAAACCTACTTTACCATCCATAGCCAAATCACAACCAACCAAAATTAACAACAATAAAGAAGAGAAAGCTAGATTAGCTTACCAGCCCTTATCCGATTCGTAGATTTGGCTTAGTCCACCATAAGATATGATGATACGAGAATCAATTCACTTGTAGAATCTGCCCCAGCTTGACTCATGAAACACCAAAGTTCTAGATCAGCATACTCATCGTAGGTCAACAATGAAGCTAAATAGAAATTGAAAACAACCGATCAATTACCATAGGCATTACCAAGAATTGAGTAAGAACAGAACCATCTAAACTTCGATCACCTAGCTCGAAACCCTCCTCAGAAGAAGATCGGCTTGGTGCGGCTGGTGATCGGTAGAGCTGGGCATCGAGACGAGTGGCGGCTGAGGAAGAAGGTCAGCAACCACAGCGATCGAGCTCTGGAATGGCATCGCTAAGCTGGGATCGCACCATCGCACCAGGAGATCCCACGACAAGAAGAGAGCGGCGGTGATGGACACGGAGAAAATGAGGCGGCGCCGATCCAGGGGCTCCTCTTTGAGCACGACAACGTTGCCACCGCGGTGGGCTCGCACAAGGAGATTCTGCGAGAAAAAGGGACGGCGATGGTGAACTCCGGCGGCAACACGTGGGAGTTCGAGGAAGGAAAGTCGGCTTGCATCATCTGGAGGTCGGCCGTGCTCACCGCCATTTGGATCAGCAGAGCACGGTAAGGAGGCGGCGACTGGATCTGGCTGCCGGTGAAGATCTCTGGCGGCAGAAGGCTCGATCAACGGCGATGGAGCAGTTCAGCAGCGTCTGGCGGCTTGTGGAGGCGACCCTAGGCGGCGTGGCGAAACCGCAGGCGGAGATAGAAAGGATCGATTAGCGCGCCGAGAAGGAATCGAGAGAAAGGAGAATCACGCCGATTGGGAAGAAAAAGGGCACGAGGAGAAAATGAATGGAAGAGGAAACGGGTTATACGGGTCGGGTTCGAGCATTTTTTTTAAACTGACCAATTGATTGAGCTAGCTCAAATCTAACCCAATCACCTATTTAAGCCTTAATCTTCCTCCTAATCGATCATATGAACTCCATTCAATGCTAGAAAAATTTCTAAAAACTCCTGAAAAATTTCACAAGATAATTCTTACTTAGCAAGGGATTTTTTTCCCCGATATCTTACAAAAGTATTCCAAGGGAGCATCAAAATCCTTGGATGGTTGTAGAGTAGCAGAGGAAAAGTAATATAAATACTTTGGCATTATTTAAATATCAAATCAACTCAACCGGTCAACCTTAACTAGAGATCGATTGCACTAACAACGTAGACTATGGGGTAGTTCCGATGCTATCAGATTTAACTAGAAGTAAGAAAGAAGATCCTCCTCAGGAAGAAGATTGATGTCAAAGTGAAGACCTTTCAGAATCTCAGCAATTTCTAGATATACGATATTCTCTTTAAAAGGACCTAGTTCTAGTTGAGGCAGTAGCTTAGTTTTGCTAGAGAAATGACTAGGTGAATGGAGAAGGAAGCCAAATAAAGAAATAATGAATTTTTTAGAATTTAATTAAAGTCAAATACAATTCCAGGAATTGAAGAGAAGGACAGGATGAAAAATAAAACACTACAATTTCAACCTTTTATGGAAGAAGAAATATTAAAAAATAATAGGAGAAATTGGGAATGTGATAAAAGAGAAGAAAGGGAATCAGAATCCACTTGCCAATTGACATAAAAGAAAGTAGAATAACCTCATAGATAGATGTGGATGGTCGGAGGGTTCAAGAATCAAGAGGTGTAATCAAAGAAAGTAGACGTCCAAACTGTTTCATTTGGTATGGGGACTAAGGTGAGGTGAATAGAGTCGGATTAAGGTCTCAATTCAAGGTAATGAACTTATTATTGAAATCAGTTTATAGAGAGGCGACTCTCAATCGAGTTCCATCCACGTCATTTTTAAGACTCGATAGTCATAACAATCCAAGGGACGCAACCACTGCCTTAATATACTCAGTAGTTATAACAATTCGCATGATGCAACCGTTGCAGTTATTGCAGTTCAAGGAACACAGGCAGTCGTTGTCGTTTAGTACTTGGATTGTTCTAGTCCAAGGATGCAACTACTTGTCCAAAGTATGTGATAGTTACAACGAATCATAGCCGACAATGCACAGGATGCGACTACTAGTCCAAAGGACTTGGCTTTTACAACAAATCATTAGGGGAGCTAAGTCATTGCTATATGAAAAGGTTTGAGCAAACATATAAAAGATTGTTTTTTTATACTATTTTATATCTTCTCTATGAATCTGACTTAAACTTCGGAGGGATTTAATAAGGTATGCCTGGACCCCCTTTTAATCTCTTTCTAGTGGCCCAACGCCTTAGATCTTCATCCAAGTCCTTATGATTACTTGGGAGAGTAGTAGTCGACCCTATCATGTCACCGACTCCACATAATCAATTGACGTAACTTGTCATGCCACCGATTCTCTAAAAGGGATTTGTAATGATAGTAATTATACCAATAAAGGAAAATGCCTCCATTGATTTTAATCAATCAATGATTTTCCATATTTGGCTTCATGATCAAAATTATTATAGCAACTGATTATATTTTGTTGTTGTTACCATTCCATACCTTATGTAATCTTTCCTTTTATTGATGTAAACATTTGTTTAAAAGAGTCCTTTGACTCCAATAATGATAGATGAAGAAATGTTTATTTTCCTATTTCTTTTTGAGCTTTTACATGGTATTAGAGTCATTGCTTCTTTTTTTTCGTTGTCCGTCAATTTCTTTCTCTTTCCCTCCTTCGTGGTTTTTTTCTTTCTATTATTGTAGCAAGTTGCGCTCCTCCATGGTGTTTAATCAATCAACAAATTTTTTTTAAGCTCTGCTGATTGTACATCGGTTTATGCATGCAAAGCATTTGTTTGCTTGCAAAACTATCAAACAAGGGGTGGAGTCGAAGGGATATTTTACATCTTTAACACCTTTGTGATTTTTTGAGTGTAGACTTGGTAGTCCATTCAAATTAAATCTTGAATAAATCTACAATCTTTGATTGTAGAAGGAGCAACAAGAATATCTCAAATTTCCTCTTCTAATTTTATAGAAACATCTCCACCTTCAAAAAATCTTTCCATACCTATGACTACGATTCCTTCTTCACCCATTAAGCTCAACAATGACAATTTTCCAATATGGAAAATGCAGCTTGTTTCCTTACTTTCTGTCCATAATTTACTTGGTCATATTGATGGTACTTCAACTCCACCTCAGAAAAGATGATCCAACTTATACTATTTGGCTCAAGAAGGATCAATTAGTCTTGCATTGGTTAATCTCCTCAATTACTGAACACATACTTCATATCCTCATGGGCCTTGACACTTCTTGTCCAGTTTGGGAAGCTCTTAATAAAACGTTCACATCTCAATCTCAAGCATGAGTTTTTTAGCTCCGTCTACAACTTTTTAATGCATAACAAGGAGATGCCTCTATCAATGATTATATGCAAACAGTCAAGACTTTTGCTAGCGCTTTAGTTACAATTGGTCATCTGATTCCCTATCAAGATTTATTAATTCATGTTCTTGTAGGTTTAGGCTCTGAATGTGATAGTTTCATTCCCAGTGTCACAACTCGCTTGGATTAAGTGTCATTGGAAATGATTCTCAGTATGTTGTCTTCTTATGAGAGGCTTTTACAAATACAGTCTTAGCGTATGCCAAAATCTTTCTCAGTGCATGTAACCAACAAAGCTCCAAAATTTGATCATAGCAATCCAATTCTTCTGCAATACGCTCATTGATATTAGAGTGGAGGACACAGAGGTTGCGGTCGGATCCATGGCCAAAGTTGTGGTCGAGGACGAGGACGATGCAAAAATAGTCTTAACTACGAACATTTTCCTCAAACTTGCTATAAAAGATTTGATTCAAATTTTCCAGGTGGACTTGCATCATCAAATCAAGCTCGTTCCACCTCTTAGCATTCACCATGTCAGTCATCTCAATCTGGAACATTCTCCCTCTTTGTTTCACCTAATCCAGTTTCAGAAACACATAGAACTCCCGGATGGCATCTAGATTCTGGAGCAACTCATCTTGTTCCGCCTGAGTTTGATATTCTTATAGAACTGTCACTCCTATTCTTATGCAGATTGAGTAGGATCTCCTGAAGATAGGTGTTCTACTAGTTGGTATGCCATATTTCTTGGACGAAATCTTATTTCTTGGCTTTCAAAGAAACAACCTACGGTACTCGGTCAAGCACTAAAGTTGAATACAAAGTTGTAGGTAATGTGACATCTAAAATTATTTGGATATTATCTCTTCTTTCAGAATTACATCTGTAAAATACGAAAAAAAAATTATTATTTGGATTAACTCCTTTAATTAATTAGGTTTAATTAGTAGACTAATTGGGTTGATTAGCTAAATGGGCTAATGGGGTTAATTATCTTGTTGGGCTGAAATTGGGCTTGGGGTGATTGGGCTTAGAATCAAGCTTAGCTAAACCCAAATCAAAGTTAGGTTTGATTTGTTAACCAATCACTCGAACCGCTGTAAATTCGCTAAATCAGATCGCGAAACCATTTCTTTCTCACGCGATCGCCGTCTTCCCTTCTCCGCGATTCTCTTCTTCTTCGCGCCTCTTCTCTTCACTCGGCGCCGTCGGCAAAGGCTACCCAACGAACTACGGCAAATAACCTCACCGATCGTCGCTAGCCCCACCATCGGCCACCACTTGCCGATCGGGTCATCTCCTCGAGGTGGGCGAGCACCGACGGTGAATGTGGTCACCGCCACCGCCGCTCGGCGGCGATTTGCTCCTCTCTTCTCCGAGGCTAGCTTATCGCTGTCATCTTCTACAAGCTTCGCGCCAGAGATCTCCGATTGACGATCAGCGATCATCGCTGAGGTCAAGGAGGAGCCGGTCCTCACCGTGAGCTCGGTTTGCCACAGAGCTGATCGCCTTCTTCTTCTACGTTTTCTAGTGAGTTCACTTCGATTCCTCTCCTTCTTAGTTTTCTTTTGGATGCAATTTCTGAAGTGGATCATTGTCGTTCGTGAATGGATCTGGATGTGAATTGGGAGAGGTTGCTGTGATTGGCTTAGATTTAGATGTGGGATTTCTATGTGAGCTTGGATCTCGTGGTTTTGGGTAGTGATTGGATTTTGGCGTTGGATTACTTTGAACAAGGGAGGAGCCGCCGAAGTTTTGGCCAGAGGTTGTGTTTATTCCTTTGGTTTCCTCTCAGAATCGCTGTGAATGCTGTGAGGATTTTGTTTGACCTACGCCGATGGGTTGTTTGGGTGTAGGGATTGAATGGTGGAGTTTATGGTATAATATCTATTTTCCTTTTGTTGATTTGTGTAGGAGATCGATTTGTTATGGTGTTGAGCTGTAATCGGTTTGGTGTTTGTAGATGATTAGAGAGCCGTAGATGATGAAGTTACCATGGCAGTGAAGAAGGTAAGTGTGAATTGATTGGAGGCAGTGATTTGGAGATTTAGGTCAGCTTGGATGGTTGTGAGTAGTGTTTAGATCCATATATTTCAATTGATCTATATAGTGTATTCGGATTGGGATAGTTGGAGTTAACACGATTGGAGGATGCGAATATAGAAAGAATTATTATTTTGTTCGTATAATTATCGGAGACGTGTACTTAACCATGATTGTTATTATTGTACAGGTTTGGGATACGAAGCGGGTCCGCGGCCATGAGGATTAGTCGAGCTTCGTATCAGGTGGGTAATATCTACCTGGTCCGGTAGTTTTGATCAAATTCTAGTTCATGAATTTGGATATATGTTTATACCTGTTTACGTTAAATCCACTCTTATTTAATCATATGCTTGTACTGTCTTGACCTTTGAGATATATACTCTGGTACTTCATTGATTATCTAGCTCGGATATGAACTATAAACCCTATTATGTATTAGCTGATGGATGTTCAGTAAGTACAGGTGGTTAGGGTTATATTTGTGACCTCAGATTGGGTTACTGTGTTACATCACTAGGGTTAGGTGAGGAATTGGATTATGGAGTCGATTGTTGTATCGTACATATGTTAGTTGTGCATCTATGGTGGATCTAGTTGTCCGTGCATAGGCAAAGGTGTGTGGTTGTCAGTATGTGGTTACGGACTAGAGGTCCTAGCATGATTGTATATCCATTATGGATCGTATATCTGTGGATGGTTATATGGAGGGTCGATAGTATCTCGCTACTGACTAGAGGTCGTAGCGTGGTTGACTGTCAGATGAGTATGACTCTTTATGCGATAGAGAGTCTAGTGGATTGTAGTCATTGCATAGTTGACTTTTGGTTGACCAGGACTCCCCGTGAGATAGGGAGTGTTGCGAGGATACTTGTGTGGATCTATGCATCATTACATTTGCATGCATGTTGTTGACTGGGTCTCCCTTGTGGTTGAGACGAGTCGTCAGTCATCCTGCCTCCCTGGCCACTCGGGGTAGTGGTTGTAGGGTTGAGGGCAGAGCATTGTTGTGCATGCCGTTCTCGGCCACTATGGATGGTGGTAGCTGGAGATGTGCATTTGGCCACCGCTGCGAGTGGTAGTTAGCGCGACTCACCCACTATAGACGGTGGTCGTGTGATGTGTGCGATTGTCTGGGTGCGATGCTGCTCGTCTACTCATGGGACTGAGCTAGCAGCAAGGACCCCCGTGTGGGTAGCATATAGCTCTATGGCGGGCTAGCTACTGTTTCATACTACCCAACTCGGTCACTCGAGAGTGGTGGCGGCTGGAGTCGGGATAGTTGTCATGTCGTGCCACCTAGGCCACACTGGGGTCGTGGTAGCGAGTTGGGTCTTGTAGCATGACCATGCATATGCATTGCTGATATATATGTATGCATGTATTTGATATATGTTTTACATATGCCTGTGAGATGCTGCATTTGATTGAGCTATGATTGCTGCATATGGGTGTTCATCATGATACATGTCATCTGCATTTTATATACTGCTATGTGTTGAGCATGATACATGCGTTGATTCAGACTGTTATATGCATTTGATTAGCATCATGTCATTGTGTGGTACGGACCGGGTTGTTATTACAGGTGATCATATACTGTTCATATGTTGGAGTATTGGTCAGGTATGAGATTGACTTGGTACGTTATATGAGTTATGTTATTGTAAATCTGTTCAGGATGATCTAGCATCTGGTGTTACAGACCGTCAGGTACGTTGGTACATTACTTCATGTTCAGTTGATCAGTTTAGTATATACACTGAGTATGACTTTACTGTAGTTACTTGTTATTAGAGTTGGATAGGACTGTATGTCTATTGGACTCATGTTGTATACCTGTAGATCTTCACATGTATACTTGTAGATCTATCCTTATATGTTGTTCATGCACTTTCTATATATTACCCCTGAGTTTATACTCACCACCCCTGGACCCTGGGCTTCCTGTCGCCCAGATAACAGGTAGAAGATTCCTTGGACGTTCGGAGCTCTGCCAGCTGATCCCATCTCACACCGGACGAATGGATGAAGGTGTATTTACGCTTTGTTGTATTCTTGTGGATTGATGTATTCCATATTGTTGTTTTGGGTTTTAGTTTGTATTGTTTCCGTATTTGCGACATACGGATGTGTTGTATATATTTGGTCTTTGATTCGATTTCTGTTATGATTCTTGTTGTGTCAAGTCACTCCGGAGTGCACAGTTTGGTCTTTGTATCTTGGTTATATATTTGTATTGTTTCCATTGTATAATTGGTATGTTGGTATCTTTATATATTGTGTTGTTGTTGGGCCTACAGGCCTTGTATTAACCCGATATATTGCCACGTACAGGGTAGATGTCGTCCGTTTACTTTTCGGTACGGCATACTCTCGGGGCGTGACAATTTTATTGGTATCAGAGCCCTAGGTTGCGAAGTCTACTTTCGGATTTTATTCCGTTCGGACATCGAGTTTTGCTTTACTCAGTTTTGGTTTCGTGAGTTCTGGGATCTGGCTGTTGCGGACATCTCCGAGCTACAAGGTTTAAGGTATGATAATTGCTATTACATATCCTTCTATTGGTTATGCATTTAGTTGCTTATAACATGGATGACTTGTAGAATATTGGTTAGTATTCATAACCGTGGTTTGAGTTTGACCACGGGAACGATATGTTGAGGTTATTAGATATGTACCTGCTATCGAAAAGATAATTACCTTTGAGAGCCGACTGATACCGAGTCGGAAAGCAGGGATTAGGTTGTCACATCTCTTGTGGAGATCAAAGATTACAGTCTTATGATTTTCACTAATTATGTTAGTCAGATCATTACCCATGGGGTAATGGACAAGCGAGTATACTATTGCTGATGCAGATAGTTGAGGATTATTTTGGTGATATTCATAGGGATTTTGATCCCTGAATTGGTCATTCTAGGTTGTATAACGTTGAGGGTACTTTTGTGTACTTAACTCGTGTTATACAAAGGAAGCTAAGTTAGCTGCATACCATTATCCGGATTTAGCCGGTACTTAGTGTAAGATATAGGAAATAACCTATGGGAAATAACATATCACTTAGTCACAGTTCAGTGATGTTGTGAGACAGTATTTTCCCACGTCATCTTCTTTGACTCATTGTCAGGGAATTCTTGGGCATCGTGTAGGGTGATCGTTTGGTTACGAAGGTACCATGCAGAGTTGTTAGACTTGCGAAGGTTACGACTATTTAATAGCCCAAGAATGTGATTGGGTTGGTTTTGACCACCCATGGGTTATCGGTTGACATCTTGATCAGGATGTTTGGATCTCCTACCATATCCTACCGGAAGTCCTTAGACCGAGTCATGTGTATAGAAATGACTCCGTAGTAAGTGTTTTAAAGAGTTGGAGATTTGATAAGCAGATTTTGCGAGTCAAATTATTGGAATTAGAAGTCTCCGAATGGTTGATAAAAAGGAGCAAGATTGGAGTTATGGGTCATGAGCTACTATTGGAGAGTTTTCCGATTATAGAAGACCGATTGTAGATCGACATCACCTTTTCATGTTTATCAGCGAACTCAGAGGAAAGACTCCGAAGGGAGATTATGTGTGTGCAGTGCGGGTCACGACGACACCAGAGTCAGATTATTCGATGGACCATTGTATCTGTTTCTACTATAAGCAGCCGGTATCTACGAAGAGAGTATGTATTTTGAAGACTCAGTTGAAGACTATGGATGATGCTTTCGAGCGGACGATCCACAACCTCGAAAGCTGAGATCATTACAGAAGATTGGGTTATCACATCAGCAATGATTTACTACCTCAGATATAGTTGGAGCTCTTTGATACTTTCATCCGGAAGAAGTAAGTTACTCAGCAGTATCAGCCGAAGACATCTCAGAAGACTCAGACGTTCAGACAACAATTGTTACCTTCCTGCGACAAGAATCAAGTACCTTCGAGCGTAGTTGTGATTTATGCAGAGGAGAGAGAGTATACGACGATGGTCGTATCTATGCTGTATTCTTCAGACGCAATTATACCTTTCACAGAGATGGAGCGTGCTATGATGTTGACAGTTCTTCAGTATTTTACAGCCAGATGTGTATCCTTTGCCAGTACAACAGTGTTTAGCATCTCCATTGCGGTTGTTTCAGTTGTACCTCAGTTTCGGCAGTTGATTTCAGTTCCTCCATGATAGTCTTTGCATCTACATGAGCTCAGCCGTCCAGAACAGATGTTGGACAAGTTTACATGATTATTCGAGAAGAAGTATAGAAGACCGAAGGATCGATCCTTCGGGGTATTACTTTAGGTTATCTTATTTGCAGATATATCGAGAGATACTGGTAGTTTACAGGTAACTTTGTCTAGAATATTCTTGGATAGGGTTCGAAGGGTTCCTATCGACTTGTGGGTTGGTGATTTTCTCTACCGTCAGGTGAGATGTTGATCAACAATCAAGAAGTCAAGGGATACCCTTAGCCTTTGCTAGACATACCTCCACTATAGACATATCCTTACGGATAGTTGGATTGTTGGAGTGTGGGTATACTAGATCTCTCGGATGTACGTATAATCCGAGGGTGTTTGGATGTAGTTTCAGATGAACTCCCAGGCTTGCCACTGCATGGGCAAGTGGAGTAATCGATTGGAGTGGTTTCGGAAATAGTTCCGATATTGAGACCTCATACCGGGAGATGATTTTATGGGTATCAGTGTTGCTAAACACTATGGGAGATTTATCTGCCTCAGTGTTCTTCTTGAGAAGACTTGTAACTCTTAGTTAAAAGAGAGAAGACCTTTGAGGTTATGAATTGATTATCGATGATTGGAACGCAGTAGTTGAGAATGAGTATCCTTCGTTAGGGATAGATGATCTGTTTAGATCAGTTAAAGAACACCTGTGTATACCCTAGGGTTGATCTACGACTGGAGGGTTGATATTGTAGTGACTTAGTGTCATACAATTATCATTGTCGGTGTGATGATTGAGCTATCTGTAGCTTAGAGTAAAAAAGGATGGAGGTGTATAGGAGACGACATTTCATACTTAGTATGAATTTTACGAGTTGTTGATAATGTCGTTAGACTTATTAACGATTTAGTCGTTCATGGATTTGAGGAAGCAAGTACTCTTGGAAGTATTTGAGATCGATTGTCGTCATATCTGTAGAGGATATAGGATTATGGATATATTCCCAATCTTGAGGGAAATTGTGGGTTCCCTAGATTGATTTGGTATTTACCGTAGATGTGGATAGGATGCTCTAGAGTTACTATACCGCAGACTTGTTGGACTAAGGAAGTGATGGGAATCACTTAGTGGAAGTTGGGAAGCTAGGTTTGAGGCCTAGAAGGTGGTGACTTTTGTGTCGTTGTTAGTTAATCCGTCCGATATGGATGGAAGGGTATTGTACGTAGATGCATCATTTCAGGGATTAGGAGCGATCCCGATGCAGTTGAATGAGACGTATATTATGTGTATGCTAGTTGAGAAATTGGAGAGATTAGTCATTATAGTCTTCCAGTTACTTTCAGTTCTGTGTGACAGAATGAATTTTGGATATTAGATTAATTTCTCTTGTGAGAATAAATCTCTGTCTCTGGGAAGGATAATCGTTCCCAGAGTTGCATTCGTTTTAGGAAGAGTTGTTCCAGGAGACTCTTCATTCGAGAGTAATGATTTATTCGGAGTGTATCCGAAAATAGTGAGTATTGAGACGTTCCAGTTGGTGGAATGATATGTGGGGCATGGATGATTCCGTAGGTTGATGTTGGGTGTGCCAACAAGCAAAGGTGGAATATTGTGATCGGTAGGGTTACGTACCGTGATGGAAGTGGTAGCCTAGTACGATGGACTGTGTTGGGGGATTATCTAGAATTTGGAAAGGACTTGATAGGATTTGGGTAGTCGATGATCGATTAGCTAGGTCCGCTCATTTTCTTCCGAGCTGTAAGATGGATTTCGTTGGATCGCTTGATGGAATTATATCCATGGAGTAACCTTGAGTATCATTTCTGATGGTGATTCATGATTCACCTTACGATTCTGGCAAAGTCTCCCATCAGTTACGGGTATAGAACTCCACTCTGGTACAGTTATTGACCTCTTAATAGGTTGGCTGAGAGCGTATAAGAGCTGGAATATTATATTCGAGCTCAGTACTTCACTTGGTCACTTGAGGTGTTACTTTGCTCCGGATACTTGAGATGATTGTTGTGACATCTCGTACTCGTACATGAGTCAGAAATTTGGAGACCAAATTTTTATAAGTGGGGGAGAATGTAAAATACGAAAAAAAAAATTATTATTTGGATTAACCCCTTTAATTAATTGGGTTTAATTAGTAGACTAATTGGGTTGATTAGCTAAATGGGCTAATGGGGTTAATTATCTTGTTGGGCTGAAATTGGGCTTGGGGTGATTGGGCTTGGGTGAATCATTGCCGTGAACCCAAATCAGGTTAGGTTTGGATTTGGCTGGGTTAACCGAATCACCCGAACCGCCTGTAAATCGCCCAAATCAGATCGTGGAAACCATTTCTTTCTCCGCGATCGTCGTTTTCCCCTTCTCCGCGATTCTCTTCTTCTCTTCGCCCGTCGCCTCTTCTCTTCACCTCGAGCGTCGCCGAAGCAGTGGCCAGCTCCAACGAACTATGGCAACAGTCGCACCTGATCGTCGCTAGCCCCACCAGCTCGGTCAGCCACTTGCCGCATCGGGTCATCTTCTCGAGGTGGGCGGAGCACCGGGGTGAACAGGGTCGCCGCCACCGCCTGTCTCGGCGACGATGCTGCTCCTCTCTTCTCTGAGGCTAGCTTACTGTTGTCATCTTCTACAAGCTTCATCGCCAGAGATCTCCGATTGAACAGCCGCGCGATCATCGCTGAGGTCAAGGAGGAGCCGGTCCTCACCGTGAGCTCGGTATGCCACAGAGTTGATTGCCTTCTTCTTCTACGTTTTCTAGTGAGTTCACTTTGATTCCTCTCCTTCTTAGTTTTCTTCTGGATGCAATTTCTGAAGCGGATCATTGTCGTTCGTGAATGGATCTGGATGTGAATTGGGAGAGGTTGCAGCTAGTGATTGGCTTAGATTTAGATGTGGGATTTCTATGTGAGCTTGGATCTGTGGTTTTGGGTAGTGATTGGATTGGCGTCGTTGGATTACTTCGGTGAACAGGGGAGGGGCTGCCGGTGAAGTTTTGGCCGGTAGGTTGTGTTTATTCCTTTTGGTTTCCTCTGTAACTGTTGTGAATGCTGTGAGGATTTTGTTTGACCTACGCCGATGGGTTGTTTGGGTGTAGGGATTGAACGGTGGAGTTTATGGTATAATATCTGTTTTCCTTTGGTTGATTTGTGTAGGAGATCGATTTGTTATGGTGTTGAGCTGTAATCGGTTTGGTGTTTGTAGATGATTAGAGAGTCGTAATGATGAAGTTACCATGGCAGTGAAGAAGGTAAGTGTGAATTGATTGGAGGCAGTGATTTGGAGATTTAGGTCAGCTTGGATGGTTGTGAGTAGTGTTTAGATCCATATATTTCAATTGATCTATGTAGTGTATCGGATTGGGATAGTTGGAGTTAACACGTATTCGGAGGGGGATGCGAATATAGAAAGAATTATTATTTTGTTCGTATAATTATCGAAGACGTGTACTTAACCATGATTGTTATTATGCGGTTTGGGATCAGCGGGTCACGTGGTCCGCGTGAGGATTAGTCGAGCTTCGTATCAGGTGGGTAATATCTACCTGGTCCAGTAGTTTTGATCAAATTCTAGTTCATGAATTTGGATATATGTTTATACCTGTTTACGTTAAATCCACTCTTATTTAATCATATGCTTGTACTGCCTTGACCTTTGAGATATATACTCTGGTACTTCATTGATTATCTAGCTCGGATATGAACTATAAACCCTATTATGTATTAGCTGATGGATGTTCAGTAAGTACAGGTGGTTAGGGTTATATTTGTGACCTCAGATTGGGTTACTGTGTTACATCACTAGGGTTAGGTGAGGAATTGGATTATGGAGTCGATTGTTGTATCGTACATATGTTAGTTGTGCATCTATGGTGGATCTAGTTGTCCATGCATAGGTAAAGGTGTGTGGTTGTCAGTATGTGGTTACGGACTAGAGGTCCTAGCATGATTGTATATCCATTATGGATCGTATATCTGTGGATGGTTATATGGAGGGTCGATAGTATCTCGCTACTGACTAGAGGTCGTAGCGTGGTTGACTGTCAGATGAGTATGACTCTTTGTACGATAGAGAGAGTCTAGTGGATTGTAGTCCTTGCATAGTTGACTTTTGGTTGACCAGGACTCCCCGTGAGATAGGGAGTGTTGCGAGGATACTTGTGTGGATCTATGCATCATTACATTTGCATGCATGCTGTTGACTGGGTCTCCCTTGTGGTTGAGACGAGCCGTCAGTCATCCTGCCTCCCCGGCCACTCGGGTAGTGGTTGTAGGGTTGAGGGCAGAGCATTGTTGTGCGTGCCGTTCTCATCCACTATGGATGGTGGTAGTTGGAGATGCGCATTTGGCCACTGTGCGGAGTGGTAGTTAGCGCACTCACCCACTATAGACGGTGGTCGTGTGATGTGCAGTTGTCCTGGGTGCAGTGCTCGTCTACTCATGGGTAGGGACGGAGCGGCTAGCAGCAGGGACCCCCGTGTGGGTAGCATATAGCTCTATGGCGGGCTAGCTACTGTTTCATACTACCCAACTCGGTCACTCGAGAGTGGTGGCGGCTGGAATCGGGATAGTTGTCATGTCGTGCCACCTAGGCCACATTGGGGTCGTGGTAGCGAGTTGCGTCATGAGCATGACCATGCGTATGCATTCGATATATATGTATGCATGTATTTGATATATGTTTTACATATGCACGTGAGATCTTTGCATTTGATTGAGCTATGATTCTTTGCGTATGGTGTTCATCATGATACATGTCATCTGCATTTTATATCGCTATGTGTTGAGCATGATACATGCGTTGATTTGATATTATATGCATTTGATTAGCATCATGTCATTGTGTGGTACGAGGGTTGTTATTACAGTGATCATATCGCTCATATGTTGGAGTATTAGTCGGTATGAGATTGACTTGATGTACGTTATATGAGTTATGTTATTGTAATCATCGAGGATGATCTAGCATCCGGTATTCTGACGTCAGTGCGTTGGTACATTACTTCATGTTGATTGATCGATTTACTATATACACTGAGTATGACTTTACTGTAGTTACTTGTTATTAGAGTTGGATAGGATTGTATGTCTATTGGACTCATGTTATATACCTGTAGATCTTCACATGTATACTTGTAGATCTATCCTTATATGTTGTTCATGCACTTTCTATATATTACCCCTGAGTTTATACTCACCACCTCGACCACAGGGCTTCCGCCGCCTGATAATGTAGAAGATTCCTTGGACGTTCGGAGCTCTGCCAGCTGATCCCATCTCACACCGGACGAATGGATGAAGGTGTATTTACGCTTTGTTGTATTCTTGTGGATTGATGTATTCCATATTGTTGTTTTGGGTTTTAGTTTGTATTGTTTCCGTATTTGCGACATACGGATGTGTTGTATATATTTGGTCTTTGATTCGATTTCTGTTATGATTCTTGTTGTGTCAAGTCACTCCGGAGTGCACAGTTTGGTCTTTGTATCTTGGTTATATATTTGTATTGTTTCCGCTGTGTTTTGTATAATTGGTATGTTGGTATCTTTATATATTGTGTTGTTGTTGGGCCTACAGGCCTTGTATTAACCCGATATATTGCCACGTACAGGGGAGATGCCGTCCGTTTACTTTTCGGTACGGCATACTCTCGGGGCGTGACAACATCTCTCTTCAACCACTACTCCAAAAATTTGATGTGACAATATTGGAGCAACATATCTCGCTGTCAATCCAATTTTTCGTGCTCTCACGAAACATATGGAGATTGATTTTCATTTTGTCAGAGAACGTGTGGCGACTTGACAACTTTCAGTTTCTTATATTTTTACAGAAAATCAAATTGCTGACATATTTATCAAGTCATTTTTTAGACAATGTTTTACTAAATTGGCTATCAAACTTAACATTCAGATAATATTGTTGAATTTGTCGGGGAATAATGACAGTAATAATACCAATAAAGGAAAATGTCTCTATTGATTTTGATCAATTAACGATTTTTCATATTTGGCTTCATGATCAAAATTATTATAGCAACTGATAATATTATGCTACTGTTATCATTTCATACCTCAGGTAAATTTATTGTTGTAAATATTTGTATAAAAGTGTCCTTCGACTCCAATAATGATAGATGAAGAAACGTTTATTTTCCTATTTCTTTTTGAGCTTTTACAATTTAACCATTGGCTCGGCTAGAAGCTAAAACAACTCATCTTCTTATTTCAGATCGGATATGGATCAATGTGAATATAGATTCAACGGATATGTAGTCGTCAAGAGCATTGTCTTTCTTAATAGAATCTTTCTAGAATTTTTAAACTCAAAAATTAATTATTTAATTATAAAGATGAGATATCATGTGGATGAATAATTTATTATTGTTTTAAAAAAACTATTTTATATTATCCTTTAGTCTCAATTCAAGGAGGGATTGGAAGGATCATGGATTTTTTTTTTAAAAAAAACTTTTTTAATTGTATTTTTGACCATGTGATAATTGAGTGTGTATCTTCAACCACGCATGTTCGTTAAATGCATGCTGACTATCTCTCATAATATTTATATTTTTAATTTAATTAAACGATTGATTAATTAAATTAGGGGAAGTTGTTGGCATATATAAATAATACAAAGCAAAGTCAATTGCAGCATCCTAGGCATCTACAAAACGGCAGTCTCATAAAACCGGTGGCAATAATTTTACCAAGTCTTTAACAAATGAATATATATTGTTTCTAAATTCGTATTGACTTTGACTGACGTCATGGAAGTGACGTAACGATCAATTGGCAATTAATATATTTAAGTTTAGCGACGATATTTAAAAATTCATCGCCAATAATTAATAACAGTTGACTAATATATATATCACTAGTCGACTGATACTTAACGACGAAATAAATAAATATTCGTCGCAAACTATTCAATCGATTGGCCAGTCGAGTAAACTTGATTCTGTGGCCGACCAAATTATTAGCAATGATGTGGATACCATCGATCTAATATTTAGCGAAGAAATATATATTAATATTCGCAAACAATTCAATCGATTGGCTAATCGAGATCGATTCTCGTAATTGGCCACAATTATCGATAAATCAATTGGTGGAACCCACCGATCGATATATACAAATATCGTGATGAAAATTTAAATTTTCGTCGCTAAAATAATAAATATTAGCAATGAATAAAAATATTTCATCGCTAATATCCACGTAAAAAACCCTCCATCGCGCCGATGTTGGGAATCCTATGCGAAAAATAAGAAAATCGCAACGGGAAAAGGATCTCTTGAGTGATCCATGCGAAAGAAAACTCATACAAAGTATAGATCAAAAGGTCCTAACTTATAGAGTATACTTTTGATACGTGCCCTTTGTCTATCCCGCTCGTCCCATCTTGTCGGATCTTTAGCGATCATCCACATGAACACTATCTTAGAGAAGGAGATAAAATCTTTAGTTGTGCTAGCAACAACACAAAGGTTTTCCACACAAGAATTAGGCCAAGAAGAAAGAAGAAGAGAAAAAGGGATGCTTAGCTAAAATGAGATCACACACCAAAAATGAAAATCAACTTATCATTCACGTTAATCCCAAAAGTTTATATCCCATTTACATCCATTAAATCCCTTTGCATGCAACATTGAGCATTAAAACTCATTTCATGCATTAATCCCATTGCATGCAACATTAACTTTTTACATGAGAATCTTCATGAAATTTCATTTCATGTAATTAATCCATTTCATGCATTAATCCCATTGCATGCAACAGTAACCTTTTTCATGCAACGTCCATTTGCATGCATTACTCCCGCAAGTTTCAAGAATCTTCATGTAATCCATTTGCATGCAATTAATCCATTTGCATGCAACAACTCTCATTTGCATGCATGATTAATCACCATTAATCATGCTAACCTTCTTCAATTGGTTTCACTTGAGTCTAACTCAAATTAAACCAATTTGAGTCCAACTCAAGTTTTGCCAAGAAATGAGTCCAATTCATTCTTGTCCATTCAATTAACTAATGATTCATTTAGTCAAACTAAAATGATCCTATCTCCAAAATAACATGTTCTTTGTGTGTGACCCTAGAGGTTTTCGTAACGTTGACAATGTATCTAAACCACTTTAGACACATAAGCAATGGGCGGCATCTAGCAATGCATCATTGCTACCCAAGTTATGAACATGTCAAGATCCAACAAAACCTTTCTATGACTACTATCTTGTAGAACCTTGTCCTTCTATCCTCGATATCTAGATTTATCAATAAGGCATAGACCGTGTCATCCTCTTATCAATCTTTGTGTTTCTTGATCCCCAAGTAGACTCACTCAAAACAAATGATTTCAATATCTCATTTGAGCATGGTCATGCATTTCGTGGTCCTACTCTATCAAGAGACCTAAAGATATCACTCCCGTCATATGGGAGTTATAGATCTCATCTACATCACTCACATCCCTCCGCATAATTTATTACATACCCAGTGATCACTTTTATAGTTCACCCTGTTATGAGTGACGTTTGACGATACCAAAGTACATAACTTCTTATGTAGGGAACCGTAGTGATTTCAGGTCTAAGGACTATTCATACTAATAGTCACATGAGAAAGTTTATGACACTCATATAATGATCTATGAAACTTTCTCATGGTGGGTCATTTCAGTATATATTCTCTAATATATATCCATGTGTCAACGTGATATCACATATCCATGATCTGTGAGATCAAATCATCAATTGATCTACAGGCTAGTCTCAATGCATTAATATTGCCCTTGTATATTAATACTTGATTAGGAATATTTAAGAATAGTGTTCTTTATAGCTTCTCACAATCAATTCTACCAATTGATATGTTGCAGATAAGAATCTATACTTTCTAGGACATTATTATATTTATTCAGATGGCATAAAGTAAATATAATAATCAAACTTTGCTTTTTATTAATGAAGTATAATACATATGATCCCTAATCAATCATCCCATGATTGACACTAAGGACTAACACTAACAATCTCCCACTAGCTAGCACTAGTGACAATCACTGTAATCTCTAAGATCCAGTGACCTAGTATTACCATCATGCTTCCTCTGTGCCAAAGCCTTGGTCAAGGGATCCGCAATGTTAGTATCAGTATCTACTCTGTATATCCGCATATCTCCTCTATCGATGGTCTCTCGAATGAGGTGATACCGCCGTAGTATATGTTTGGAACGCTGGTGAGAACGAGGTCCCTTAGACTATGCTATAGCCCCATTGTTGTCACAATAAAGCTCTATAGGGCTCACGATGCTAGGAACTTGATTTGTTGTTGACTTGACTCGACCACGTGGTCATACCCTATCATACATAATTTTGCCTACTCTATAAAATTTTCAACTGTTTCATATCGACCTACTAAATAATAAATGATTTTGCATGAAAATATATATAGCGTACCGGTCTATAGGAATAAAATGAGGAGTGAGGAAATTCTTAATGCTATGATCTTTCCACTCCAAGTTGTCCCACCAAATTTGATCACCTTCAATCTTTTTTAATCTGCTCTTGGATATTTCAGTCTCAAATGGTAATTTTTTGAGCAATGGAAAATCACTAATATATATATGTTCCAAGTAGGGAAAATGGAATGGTGGATTGAGGTTCTCCATGAAAGACAAAGTCAAGCTCTGGATGCTAGAGAAAGTGCTGGAATTGGAGGTCCCTATGTCACTTATTAGTGACTTCATATATCCCAAGTAGATCGAAAATGGAGCAGTCGGTTTGCTATGCATTTGAGGTAGACCTAGAGCTAGAGTGTCATACACTTATGACTAGAAAATTAAGGCATGGTGTGCAGTTGTAGAACCTAAGAAGCGTACTTCGATGATCAACAACCATTAATATCAAATTTGAAAGTACCAAACTCACATCAAAGTCGATTAATCATCCAAATTTATTTAAAATACAACTATCAAATTTATTTAAAACACTTCCACGATATATCAAAGTTATTTAAAACACAACTACCAAATTTATTTAAAACATTGCCACGAGACATCGAGACTCGATTCCAAATTTATTTAAAACATTCCCACACTACATCAAACTTGACCGATCATCCAATTTTATTTAAAACACAACTACCAAATTTATTTAAAATACTCCCCCGATGGAGCAAAGCGAAGATGACAAGATGGATGATCGAAATACTGAATAGATAGATGGCCAATTACTTAATAATCACACTTGCATCGTTGCTTACGGCAGCCAAATAGAATCCGATGGAATTAATATATGGGACGGATTTGCCAAAAAACCCAACAATTTTACCGCCCGCGAGATCAACAGTGAATTCTTTTGGACTCTCTGTAGCAATCTTGTCACATCCACACCCAAAAGGCCCATACGTACTCGGCTTGTTTGTCTTAAATATGAGGTTAGAGATGCAAATTTGGTCGTCATAATTTATGTAGGACCCACTCACGCCGTCGATATATTCACCACGGGCTAGTTCGATCTGCATGCATGTAACATCTCAAAATTGTTATGTACATATATAATAATTAAGACTAATTAAGATTTATACATGTATATGTATATAACTTGTAATGAAAATCCATATATATATGTTATGTAGCTAGCTATAGAATGTCGGCCATTCGTGCGTTTGGCGTACCTTCTTCGATTTACCAACCATGCTGCCTGTTTTGTATGTTAGGATATTTCCTTTGGCGTCATAATAAGTGATCACCAAACCATTGACGACTGTTTCCGCGTAGACTTTGACCTCTATGATCTCCGCACACTGGACGTCATAGTTTGGGGTTCCGTCGTCTCCCCATGGCCCAATCTTGATGCTATCAACTAAAGCTAAATATCATGCAGAATGTAAATTGTGGTCATTATAGAAATTGTACAAGAATTAATTAATGTTGGGAGTTGAAAGAGTAAAATTAATTTTCTACAATCCATTAGAGTTTATTATTAAAGTTTGATTATCAGAGCCGACCCTAGATCCATATTGTACTTGAACTTTCGATTCCTTTTCTTGAAAGGAAAAAAAAAAAAAAACCGCTGAGATGCATAGGTTATTGGATTGGCGCGGAAGGATGTAAATAATTTAGAGGATAAAGGCGTAGGAGAATACTACTTATATAGATATACTCACCGATGCTGAAGCCGCAGGCAGCCATATATACGTAGCGTTGGAGCTAGGATTGAAAAGGCTGAAGGAGAGGATCGGAGAGAGAGAAAGACTATTGCATGCATTCAGGAGTGACATCCATTTCCTTCTTTTATAGACTGCTGAAGAGTCAATATAATTAATATAATCCAGTTCACAGCTAACAAAAAGGACAATTAAATTAATATTGCGAACAGCATCCAACATTTACGTCACTTCCATGACGTCATCGATATAATTTGTTTTATGGGACAGTCCTTTTGTAGATGCCAAGGATGCTGCAATCAATTGACTTTGCTTTGTATTATTTATACATGGCAACAACTTCACTTAATAATTTAATTAATTAATCAATCGGTTAATTAATTAAAAGCATAAAAAACTATGAGAGAGGACGAGGATGCATGTGATGAACATGGTTGACTACGCACTCTCACATGATCAAAAGCACAATTAAAAAAGGTTTTTTTTTCTAACTTGATCGATGATTCTTTCGATCCTTTCGAGAATTGAGACTATAAAATAATAAATTATTCATTCACATGATATCTCATCCTTGTAATTATATAATTAATTTTTGAATTTAATTATTATTTTATATTACAAATCAAGATCATGATTATTTGGGAAATATAGCGAAATTGAAATTACTTGCTTCTCAAGAACGAATGAGAGCTCGCTGTGTTAGTTTGAGTTTCGACTGAAATGTACCAAAATATTCAACACGCACACTTAATTTTCATATTTATTAAAAAACATTTATTTTCAAAAATATATTTCCTAAATTGCCCTTAAAAGAATATTAAAGGATGTCTAAGTGTTTGCATAGTTACACATTATAAACTATTTAATTTTGCTTGTTTCATAGAATACTAAATCATTTAATTCCATTAAGCATCATATTTGATTGGGACCCTTATTTCACATTTACATTTTAGAACACTTTACAGTAGACTCTGGGTGGGTACTAAGTTATGTTATAGCTATTCTTTCCACCTTTAAATGGATGGTCAATCAGACAGTCTTATTCATATCTTGAAGAATATTTTGCGAGCTAGCTTGCGTATTAGGTTTTACGGATAGTTGGGAGGACCATGTGCATTTTGTAGAAATTCGCTTATAACAATATTTTTCATTCAGCTATTCAAATGTCTCCTTTTCAAGCACTATACTCAAGAGCATGAAAATCACCTGTGTTCTGGAATGAAGTAGGCGAAATTTACTATTTGGTCCACAGTGAATTTAGAGAGATGTAGAGATGGCGAAGATGATTAAATAAAGAGATTGACAACACATTGTTCAAAGGAAAGCTATGCAGACAAGAGATGTAGAGAATTAGAGTTCTCTAGGGAGTGCACATATTCCTTCGTGTATCATTTACTAAGGGCTTGAAAAGATTTGTTGTTAAAGGAAATTTAACACCTAGATTTTTTTGTCACTGTTAGATTCCTGAATGGTTGGACCTAGTGACTTATAGGCTTACTCTATCACCATCACTAGCAAAAGTACATATTGTATTTCATGTGTCGATGCGGCAAAAATATACTCCATATCCATCTCATATGCCCGAGTGTTTAATGACACCTTTGTATCTTGATGCTATTTAAGAAGAGTATCCAAGTCATATCTTGGAGTACCAACTTCACAAGAAAAAAAGTACGTTCGGTAAAAGTGACATGACAATATCTCTTTGATTGGAAGGCTACTTGGGAAAGTGAATAAGACAAGCAAAAACGATATTTATACCTCTTCCTATCACATAAACACCTAAATTTGGAGGACCAAATTTATTTTTAGGGGGTAGGTTGTTATATTACTGAAAATTCAAGATGGCCTAATAATATATTCTAAAATATTATGTTTTTTTTTTGCTGAAGTGCCAAAAAGAATAAAGATATAATCCTATCTCTTTCCACGCATCATCTCTTCTTATATTTATTCTCCCAACCTAATTCCCTTTGAACAAAAAAAAACTCTGAATCCTTCTTTCTGTCATCGTTTCTCCTAGTGTTACCATCTCCATTACTATCGCTAACCTTGTGGTATGTCGTCACCACTATTGCTTGTCGTCAAAGTTACTATCATCGCACTATTGAGACTTCACAACAAAGGCCTTGGATTTAGGTGGCGAGTTCTCCGATTTGTTTCTCTTTTAACTACTTTATGCATGATCAAATGTACACTCTAAAAGAAAAAAAAAATAGATTGTTCGATAGAAATATTTTTTGGTTATAATATATGTGTTTGATTATTTTTATATATGATGTTTGAAAATGAATAACAAATTTAAATTGACAAAGAGAAATAAATTAGATCCTTGTTAGAAAAAATTAGGTATAGATTAATTCTTTAAAGTTTATTTCTGGTCGTTAAGAAGAAAAAAATCATTATATATTTTTACATCTATGCTTGATTATTGTAAAAATCATCTTAGAGCTCGATGATAATAAATAAATAATAATTACATTGAGCATTAAATTAGATCCCTTTTAGGGGAATAGTAGAGATGGATTTATTGAAAATTTCTTTATGTCATAAGAAAAAAAATGTATAAATTCCACGCTTTTATATATCTCTATTTGCTAGCTTGATCTTGTCATTTATATTTGCTTGTCCTTTTCATATCTTATTGATTGTTACTCTTCCAAAATAAATTGGTTAATGAAATTTACTAGAGTTGAATTGAATTATTATGAGAAAAAAAATTGGACCAATATCATAATAATTACATCAATAAAATTCCTATAACTAGAAAAAAAAATACAAGAGGGCTTTATCTCAACTCTAGTCTAAATAAATAAATTTTACATAGTTTCTGAGCTAGATAAACGAAGAGATGAGCTTAATTCTTGTGTCATAGAATTTTGGTTCTATGATTTATAAAAATTATGAGGTCATTTATATCAAATTAGTAATAAAGTAATTTTCTATAAATATAGAGTTTTTGCTACGTGTTTTTTTTTTTCAAAACTTTATCTCTTGAAATGGATTTCATGTCTTTCACTCTATTTTCATGTGAGACCCATCATGGAGTAGATTGTAGGTTGTATATTCTATTTTTATGTGGAACATTTCGGATGAATTGTGAGTTGTTCACCCCATATATACATGTATGTATATGTGCATACATTTGATGTACTTCATATTAGATGGATTGTGGGTTGTTCATCCTGTGTACATATGATACATCTCTATTGAATGGATTGTAGGTCTCTCACCTTTATTTTATATTTATATATAATGTATTTCATATCAAGTGGATTGTGGATCATTCACTTTGATATATATACACATCCTAAAAGGGTAGGTGGCAAGTCATTCACCCATTTACTAGCTATGTTGGACTATATATTTAAGTAAGAGTATGATGTGTCTAATATTGAAAATGAAAAATTGAGGGGAACTGATGAATTTAATTAAAGAGTTAATAAGAATTAAATTAGAGAGAAAGGAGTATTAATCAATGGTGTGTGAAAACTAAAATTATCTCTTTTGTTATTGACCTCTTAAATTATATATTTATGTATGTCTTTCCTTATTTCACTTTGTACTTTGTGCTTACTCTCTTTTCCTTTGACATCACATTTGCAGAATTGAAGTGATTGTTAAGATTCGATTAATATTATAATTTGTTGCTTAGAATTGTTCAGTGATAACTTTGGAGATAGTTTTTAGATAGTCCATTTGATTAATGGGTTTGAGAGTGCTCTGAATACTCTATAAGTGGAATAGGGATATGAAAACCATGTGCTCCAAGTGGAATATTTTCAAGCCATTCTAGTGCACTACTAAAGTTGTCACGCCCCGAGAGCATGCCGAGCCGAAAATCAAACGAACGACATCTCCCCTGTATGTGGCAATATTTCGGGTTAATACAAGGCTCGTAGGCCCACAATAACAACAACATATAAATATGTATGAAAACAACCACAACCACATAACAAATTTACTACAACAACTACACAGCGGAAACATAAAACACAACAACAATATCACAACTACACAGTGCATACCGGTATGACTAACAAATCACAACATAACAGAATAGCAATAAAATCCGAATCCACAAGTCCACAACATAGTACATCAGGAAAAACTCCAAATACATAACACAATGTACGAAAAGCCCAAAACAAACATGGGAGCCTCGAAGGTGAGATGAGATGTCAGCCAGTGGTGCTCCAAGCCGTCACGAAGACTTCTACCTATTACCTGGGCGACAGAAAAACCCAGGGTCCATGGTGGTGGTGAGTAAAACTCAGTAGGTAATAGAAAAATATGTATATATGTAATATCATATGTATTTCAATAACATAATCTAGAGGTACAACAGGTATATCAGTATAGTATATAAATACAAGCATATACCGTCTAACCAAATGAACAACGTAAAATGCAGACATACCTGAAGTCTGCTACGCTACTCTGATCTAACCTGAACATATATCCAACATATATATAACAGGAAGAGTAAGATCAACTCACAATATTCTCAAGCTACAGGTCAAGGTATCTAATGGTCTGTCCAACACATACCAGTATCCGACACAACCGTATAACATATGCAAGAAGCATGCATAAATATGATGTATAATCAAATGCAGCATATATATATATATATATATATATATATATATATGGTAATATGCAAAGCGCCATCAGATACGGCAATGCAGCATGCATGGTCATGTCGGCTCACCCTAAAGCTCCTACGACCCCAGTGTGGCCTCGGTGGTTCGAGCATGATAACTATCCCAACTCAACACCAACCACTACTCTCGAGTGGCCGAGTGGGCAGTATGATCGAGTAGCATATAAGCGTAAAGAGCAAGCTATACGATGGGGGTCCCTGCTGTTGGCCACTCCGACAGTCACTACCCATGAGTGGTCGAGTGCCACACACGCAGGACTACGACACGCAAATCCAACTATCACCGTCTATAGTGGTAGAGTGCGGCACCACAATGCTCTGCACTAACACCAGTTACTCCTCCTATGAGTAACCATGGAGGCAGGATGACTGGCGACACTCTCAACCACAAGGGAGACCTCGTCGCCAGCGTGCATGCAAATGACATAACTCTCTATCCAATAGAGAGTCGTACTCAACTGATCGATGCACTCTCTATCCTGTAGAGAGTCGTACTCAACTGATCATAACTCTCTATCCAATAGAGAGTCATACTCAACTGATCGACACACTCTCTATCCTATAAAGAGTCGTACTCGACTTGTCACGCCCCGGGACCCATTCGCCATCCAAATGACGGAGGAGCCCCTTAGCGACAATTATTCCGATATACATCGCTGGAACCAAATCAGATAAAACTTTGAAATAATATAGAAATATAAGTATTTTATTAACCGCATGCATGCACGACTAAAATATAAATCAATTAAAAGTAAATTAGTTTTATGCCACCAAATCAAACTGCGACCAAAATCTAAAGTACATAAACAAAATGCAATAACAAAAAGTAAATAAAACGACATCTCGATGATGCACGAGTGGGACCCACGACAAGGGACTCTCTGGCGAAGGTAAGCTAATGGACATGTCCTCTACTAGCTAACTGAAGGATAAAAGAAGAGGGGTGAGTACAACCACTCAGTGGGTGGATAGAAAATAGTGCATAATCATAATGGATATAATGGACATAATGGAAGTCAAAGGAAACAAACTAGAGTAACCCAAACCTCAAGAGTACCAATATCACCTGCGCAACTAACTCGATCAACAATATATGTATACACATGCAACATATACAACCAACTGCAATCTATAAGCAATACATACCAAGATACCGCGACAAAGCCTCGTGGCTCTCGAGGTAATACAAAGACACTATCTGCGCGCAACCACATGCTACCACGACCGGGACTCGTGGGCAGATAAGCAATAAAAGACTCCATGTCTGCGGGCAACGACATGCTACCACGACCTGGTCTCGTGGGCAGACAGAGTATATAGCTATCTAGCTATGGACTACACGCAACAACATGCTACCACGACTGTCTCGTGGGCAAGATGTAAGGTAGCTATCTAGCTACATACGATACACGAATCCAACTATCACTAACTTCGAACGAGTAGTCCAAGAGTATAACTCCGCGGCAGATCCTCTCAACCACGAATGGGAGACATAAGCGACCACAGGTATACAAAGCAACCATAGTTCAAAAGTAGAGAACCTCTACTGCAGACCCTCTCAACCACGAATGGGAGACATAGCTAGCAGCCGAGATAGAAGAAAAGTTATAAATCCTCTACTGCAGACCCTCTCAACCACGAATGGGAGACATAGCTGGCAGTCGAGACAGGAGAAAAGTTATATATCCTCTAACAATTAATCTTATCTTAATTATACTATTTCACTAGTTCATTCATAATACCAATCCAACAAAATAATAGGTAAGCATCTTCCAGCACTATCTACCTATTTATATCTCAGCACTAAATAGACACCTACAACAGTAATATCAATCAATAACTACATGTTAATGATGAGCAAGCAACCTAGAATACAAGGGTTCAGCGAACATAGTATCAAAGTAATTCTAGCAATAACATCAGTAAATCAAATAACCAATAAAATCATGCACTAAATTCTAAAGATGTAAAAGATCCACCCACCTCTGATGGCAGAACGTCTTAATTATCTCTAAATCCGAGAATGTGCTTCCGCTTCCAACCCTGCTAAATAATTTAACCATTGTAAACTCGACTATCAGTTATCTAATTTAATTCTCAAGCTTTTTAAATAAATCTGCCCCCCCCTTAATTAACCTAACGATATCCATTTAATTATTTTAGCCCAGTCCAATCAATTATTCAAGTTTGAATTAATTAATCTTAAGCTACTTATTTTTTTTTTTTATTGATCCATCACCTAAGTCAAAAAGGGAATTAAAATCCTTCGGTTTACCTAAATAACTTAGCCCAGCGGAACGGTTCCTTGCCCTATTTCGCAGCGTCAATCGGCGATCGCCGAATACCAGTCTTCAGCTGAGCGGGCGAAGACGGTTGAGTTCCTGGCAGCGCCCGGAGTGGCTTCGACGGCGAAGACGACCTGCACGCCGGCGATTTCGAGTGGACTCAGCGCGGTGGAGGCGCGATTGCCGCGGGTCGACTACAACTGCCGCGACTGCGTCGGTGATTGTCTGCGAGGTCGACGCTGTCCAGAGGTGACACTGGCAATGCGAGGTCGGCGATCGTCTGCGAGTTCGGTGTTGGCGGCCGTGACGGCCGGCCGTGTAATCTGACAGCGCGCCAAGTGTTCCATGGGGCGAGGATAGGTCGCGGTGGCGATTTTTTTGGAGTATTAATCTAGGGCTTATTTATAACTTAGGGTAGTATTGAATTAATCAGCCTTGATTAATTCAATTAACCAAGTCCTTACAAATTTTTATACCAAATGCTTATAAATAGACTGTCTCAAAGTCTAATAAAATTATCCGAAGCTTTTCTTACTTAAATATCAATAACTAAATCTCCGTTTTTGAAACAATAACTTTATTATTGGATAAAACTAATTAAACTTAGTCCAATCTAATAAAAACTTATCTCAAAATTATCAACTAAAATACTAATAAATAACTAATTTCCATTTAATAAAATAGATAAATAAATTTACTTTATTTATCTCGTAATTATATTATTATTATATTATATTATTTTAATTTGTTTTATATATATATATATATATATATATATATATATATATATATATATATATATATATATATATACATTCCGATATATTACACGACTAATCATATCAAGCTGGGACCACCGGTCCGTAGTGACACACTAATCACCCTTCACTTAACCATTACACAACACATGGTTGGTAACAAGTATACAACATATGGGTATTGAAAATAAATCCTACATTTAGGGCATTACCTACCCACGGATGACCTTTTTGCCAATTTATAAATTGGGTCATCACCCGTACTAACATTTACACCCTACTAAACATCTAGGTCAATTTACATCACATCTATAACTCCTAAATCATGATAGGGAATATGTGATATCAACAATTGAGCATAAAAACATCCAACGATAAGTTCAAGCATAAGATAACGTTGTGCACTGTGTAGTCACATGAGAAAGTTTATGACACTCATATAATGATCCATGAAACTTTCTCATGACGGGTCATTTCAGTATATATTCTCTAATATATACCAATGTGTCAACGCGATATCACATATCCATGATCTGTGAGATCAAATCATCAATTGATCTACAGGCTAGTCTCAATGCATTAATATTGCCCTTATATATTAATACTTGATTAGGAATATTTAAGAATAGTGTTCTCCATAGCTTCTCACAATCAATTCTACCAATTGATATGCTGTAGATAAGAATCTATACTTTCTAGGACATTATTATATTTATTCAGATGACATGAAGTAAATATAATAATCAAACTTTGCTTTTATTAATGAAGTATGATACATATGATCCCTAATCAATCATCCCATGATTGACACTAAGGACTAACACTAACAATCTCCCACTTGCTAGCACTAGTGACAATCACTGTAATCTCTAAGACCCAGTGACCTAGTATTACCATCATGCTTCCTCTGTGCCAAAGCCTTGGTCAAGGGATCCGCAATGATATTGATCAAGATATCTACTATCTACATCTCCTCTATCGATGGTCTCTTGAATGAGGTGATACCGCCGTAGTATATGTTTGAAATGCTGGTGAGAACGAGGTTCCTTAGCCTATGCTATAGCCCCATTGTTGTCACAATAAAGCTCTATAGGGCTCACGATGCTAGGAACTTGATTTGTTGTTGACTTGACTCAACCACGTGGTCATACCCTATCATACATAATTTTGCCTACTCTATAAAATGTTCAACTGTTTCATATCGACCTACTAAATAATAAATGATTTTGCATGAAAATATATATAGTGTACCGGTCTATAGGAATAAAATGAGGAGTGAGGAAATTCTTAATGCTCTGATCTTTCCACTCTAAGTTGTCCCACCAAATTTGATCACCTTCAATCTTTTTTAATTTGCTCTTGGATATTTCAGTCTCAAATGGTAATTTTTTGAGCAATGGAAAATCAATAACATATATATGTTCCAAGTAGGGAAAATGGAATGGTGGGTTTGCAATGCAATTGAAGTTCTCCATGAAAGACAAAGTCAAGCTCTGGATGCTAGAGAAAGTGATGGAATTGGAGGTCCCTATGTCACTTATTAGTGACTTCATATATCCCAAGTAGGTCGAAAATGGAGTAGTCAGTTTGCTATACATTTGAGGTAGACCTAGAGCTAAAGTGTAATACACTTATGTCACTCGGTGGTATATGCCTCCTCAAATATCTTCTATAGTAGCACCACTGTAATGATGAGATTTGAATTTCTAGTACCACGATGATGGTGCAATCCCAGCACCACCACTGTGGTGCTGGGATTTAAAATTCCAGCACCACTGTGGTGCTGGAATTGCAAATCCCAGCACCACTATGGTGCTGGGATTTGAATTCCCAGCACCACAGTGGTGGTGCAATTCTAGCACCACCACTGTGATACTGGAAATTTAAATCTCAGTACCATTGTGGTGCTGGAAATTCAAATCCCAGAATCATTGTGGTGCCGGGATTTAATTTTTCGACACCTGTGTTGATGCAATTCGGCACCACTCTGTGGTCTTTGGGAATTCAAATCCCAGCACCACGTTGGAAAATTAAATGCGTTATTTCTGAAGGGTAAAAAGGGAATTAAGTGCGTTATTTGGTAAATCTGAAACTATGATGCGCTTTTTGGGCAATTCCAAATTTCAGGAGCGCTGTTTGGTAAATCGCCGTAGATTTTTTTGTCACTGTTAGATTCCTGAATGGTTGGACCTAGTGACTTATAGGCTTACTCTATCACCATCACTAGCAAAAGTACATATTGTATTTCATATGTCGATGTGGCAAAAATATACTCCATATCCATCTCATATGCTCGAGAGTTTAATGACACCTTTGTATCTTGATGCTATTTAAGAAGAGTATCCAAGTCATATTTTGGAGTACAAAGAACACCAACTTCACAAGAAAAAAAGTACGTTTAGTAAAAGTGACATGGCAATATTTCTTTGATTGGGAGGCTACTTGGGAAAGTGAATAAGACAAGCAAAAACGATTTTCATACTTCTTCCTATCACATAAACACCTAAATTTGGAGGACCAAATTTATTTTTAGGGGGTAGGTTGTTATATTACTGAAAATTCAAGATGGCCTAATAATATATTCTAAAATATTATGGTTTTTTTTGCTGAAGTGCCAAAAAAAATAAAGATATAATCCTATCTCTTTCCACGCATCATCTCTTCTTATATTTATTCTCCCAACCTAATTCCCGAACAAAAAAAAAAGCACAATACTTCTTTCTGTCATCGTTTCTCCTAGTGTTACCATCTCCATTACTATCGCTAACCTTGTGGTATGTCGTCACCACTATTGCTTGTCGTCAAAGTTACTATCGTCGCACTATTGAGACTTCACAACAAAGAAGGATAAAAATTAATGAGACTCACATGCTCAAAAGCACAATTAAAAAAAACTGGATGATTCTCCAATAATATCTCCGAGAATTGAGACTAAGTGATAATATAATTTTTTTTAAATAATAAATTATTCATAATCTCATCCTTAATTTTGAGCCTAGAAATTCTAGAAAGATTTGGAATTGAGAAAGACAAGGCAAATTGGAAGTCGAACGACTTGGGAAAAGTATAAGACAGAAGCAAATCAAGTCGAGAGTCGGATGACTCTGGAAGAGTAAGTCCAATCGGGAGTCAGACGACTCAGGAAGAGCATAAGACAAAATCAAGTCGAGTCGGGAGTCAGACAACTCGAAAAGAATAGAAGACAGAAACAAGTTGAGTCGAGGGTTAGATAACTCGGAAGAGTAGAAGATAGAAGCGAGTCGAGTCGGGAGCCACGTGACTCGGGAAGGGGGGGGGGGGCAAGGACCATTGAGAAGATTCTTGCTCCATGCGGTTATGTTTTGTCCCTTAAAGACCACTTATGATGATACTTCTAGTACATGTGGTGTGCCATGAAAGGGCTCCTGTCTAGGGTTGTCTCCTAATCACCTAGCAAATGTCGTTATCGGTGGATCATCTAGGTGTTTGGGGAACCTCAAATGATGCTATATAAAAACAAGGTTAAAGTAAAAGGAGGGAGCTCTCTCTCTCTCTCTCTCTAACAACTTGCACTACTTGCATTGCTACTACTATTTCACCTTCAATCTGTCTAACTTAAGCATCGAATGGTATTTGTCCGAAAGTATCGACGACCATCTAACATGTGTTAACCTTGGCAAATTGAGTTATACTATTACGGTCATGAGAATTCTACCTCTCTTGAAAATTCGATAAATGATTTCCAGAAAAATGACCAACGCATAAGAGTATGGCGAAATTGAAATTACTTGCTTCTCAAAAAGGAGAATTTGCAGTACAGTTTTAATTGCAATTTATCGAAATACACTTAGTTTTCATATTTATCAAAAAGACATTTATTTTTTAAAATAGATTCCCTAAATTGCCCTTAAAAAATAATAATGGACGTCCTTGTGTTTGAATAAGTATGAATCTTAAACAATTTAATTTTACTTATTTGATATAATACTAAATCATGTTCAAATGTTCGTTTCTTTCATATCATATAGATAATGATAAAATATTACGATATACAACTCGTCCGTAGCATTCATGAGCACATTCATTATTCTTCATCCGATTATGTAGGATTCAATAATTGAACTATAATGCATATCGATCGGACAATGAATAATAAAATTGTTCACAGATAAATTATATAACATAATATTTCTCTAGATAATAAATAATTTGATACAAACATATATGTCAAAAATAAGTATTATCAAAAATAAAGGGTAAGGGAATCCCTGTTATTCTTCCTCTCTATCCGAGCTGTAAAGGTTAATCAGATTTTAAATATAACTATAAATTATATTAGACATTTATTTTATTAAAATAAAACAAATTTATAATTATTTAAAAAATTTATTTCTAATTGATACAAATAAAAAATCTATTTAAATTTTATTAACAGATTTTTTTTGACAAATAGATATCTATATTTATATTTATCTATAAAAATTTATTTACAATTTCGTGTCGAATTCATTTTCTTGCAATATACTTAGCAAAATATATTGGAACAAATATCTTTAGTCGTGTCAGATCAAATGAAAATTGACATTGAAAATATAATTAAAACTCATATGAGAAAAACCAACAATATAATTTATTAAAGCAAATAGAACTACAAAATTTGAAAACACCAAACGCACATCAATTAGGTTGATTGATCGTGCAAATTTATTTAAAATACAACTACCAAATTTATTTAAAACACTCCCACGATACATCAAACATCCAAATTTATTTAAAACATAATTACTAAATTTATTTAAAACACTCCCACGACAAAGCAAAGCGAAGACGACAGGATAGAATCCGATGGAATTAATATGGACAGTTAGTTAAGAGTCACATTGTCGGGCCACCGTGCCACCACCCAGATAGAATCCGATGGAATTAACATGGCATTGAGCCAGGCCAAAAAAATCCAATAATGCTACTGTCCGTGATTTTAACAGTGGAGTTCTGACTCCTGTTTTCCGATTCGGTATCAGTCGACTCTCAAAGATAATTTATCTTTTCGAAAGTAGGTACCTGTCTAATAGACTCAATATGTTGTTTCCGTAGTCAACTCAATTCACGATTATAAATAGTGACCAACATACTGTTAGAAATGTGAATGGAAACAAAGAAATGGAAGGATGGAGAAACCCTCTTGTAGAGGAGTTTAGTCCCACATTGGAAGTTGAGGGGCAACTTGGTTAGTTTATAATGTATCAAAAGTATTGTAGTTGTGAACATATGCAAGGGAAAAGACTCTCTCTTACGCGTGGGTGCGCAGGAGGGGTGCGAATCCAGGGCCCGGATTGCACTATCGCAAGGCGACTCGTGTGCGAGCGCGACCTGCGCGCGTCGAATGTACGACCGATCGAGGCATAATTTGCCCAAGTGGATCCAACCTTTTGCTAATTCGTTCCATTTTTTGTAACGTATGCATTGATGCTTGGCATTGAAACGTAAAGTTTTTCCTTTCCTCCTCCCCCCTTCTTTGGCGATAGCTCTCTGTGTGCGCTCAGTTCGCCGGAAAGATGACCTGTGCTTGATCGCTTCCCTATTCCGTTATTGTACTATCCTGGGAAACAGTCGTCCATCGCCCTCGAAAGCACGGAAGAGGAGACGAATCTGTTTTAAGGACACTATTGAAACCACAGGTCTCGACACCGAACGGTGCTGCGGAACAACCGACCGACTCACCATTCTCACAAGATCGTTCTCGCTTAACCGCTTACAAGACCGTCCGCGCCATTCGCGCTCTGCGACTCTACCGAACTAGCTCTATCAAATCGGCTCTGCAAAATCGACTCTGCATAACCAGCTCTGTGAATCGGCTCTGTCGAACCAGCTCTGCAGAATCGCCTTTGCAAAATCGGCTCTGCAAAATCGGCTCTGCAGAACCAGCTCTGTCGAATCGGCTCTGCAAAATCGGCTCTGTCGAATCGGCTTTGCCGAACCAGCTCTGTCAAATCGGCTCTGCAGAACCACCTCGCGATCGGCTCGCAAATTCGCTCACAACCAACTCGCAAAAATCTGGCCTCAATTTTTATACAACACATACTACGTGACATTCTCTATTATAAACAACTACATGTATAACCAATAGAGGAATATATGATAACTTTTAACATACCTTAAACCTTATAGCTCGGAGATGTCCCACTACAGTTAGATCTCATAACTTACAAAATCAAAACCAAGTAAAACAAAATTCGATGTCCAAACAAAATAAAATTCGAAAGTGGACTTCGCAATCTAGAACTCTGGTGCCAATAAAATTATTGCCGTTTAATTTTAAATATGGCGAACACCATATATATATATCTAATTTACGTCACTTCCACGACGTTGATCAAAGGTTGAACGTAAAAGTCAATAGGAATTTAGAAACAATATATATTCATTTGTTAATTAAAGACTACTTCCACCGGTTTTATGGGACAGTAAAAGTACAATTAATGCCGTTTTGTAGATCCCTGCAATTGACTTTGTTTTGTATTATTTATACATGGCAATGGCAACCACTTCGCCTTATTTAATAATCAATGGGTTAATTAATTAAAATTAAAGCATAAAAACAATGAGAAAACGAGCATGCATGCATGTGATTATCATGGTTGACTAGCACTCTCACGCGATCAAAAGCACAATTTAAAAAGTTTTTTTTTTAACTTGATGATAAATTCTTCCGATCCTTTCCCGAATTGAGATTAAGGGAATATAAAATAATTCTTTAAAAATTAATAAATTATTCATTCACATGATATCTCATCTTTATAATTAAATAATTAATTTTTGAACTTACAAAATCTAAAAAAATTATGTTGAGGAAGACAATACGTTTGACGATTATATTCTAACTATATCAATTGTATCCGTCTTCTTTCTATTCACGCTGTTTATAATAAATAAATTACTAGCCAATTTTTGTTTTTCAAACATATACAATAGATATCTAAATTGCAACCATCTAATTGAAACCGTAGTAAACCTGACATGAGCCAAAAAAAAAATAAAAAAATAATAATAAAAAAACAGTAACCAAAAATAAAAAGTAGACATTAAAATTAAAGTATTGGCACGATCAAGTAGCCCATTATTTTTTTATATTACAAATCAAGAACATGATTATCTGGAAATATATGAGGTGAAATTACTTACTTCTAGAACGAAAGCAAACTCGTCGAGGTAGTTTCAACTGCAATTTACCAAAATATTCAAGACACACACTTAGTTTTCATATTTATCAAAAAGACATTTATTTTCTAAAATAGATTTCCTAAATTGCCCTCAAGAGAATATTAAAGGGCGTCTAAGTGTTTGCATAGTTATGCATCTCAACCTATATTTAATTTTGCAAGTTTCATAGAATACTTATTATTAAATCATTTTCATACGTTCATTTCTTTCATATCATATAAATAGAATGATTGACGCAACTTGCAGTGCCACCATTTCTCTAAAAGAGATTTGATCATGGACTTGGCAAGAAGACAATCCATTCTCTGATTTTTCAAATCGGAACTGGATCAGTATGAATATTGATTCAATGGATACGAAGTCAACAAACGCATTATCTCAATAGAGTTTTTCTAGAAATTTCAGACTTAAAATTAATTATTTAATTATAAAAATGAGATATATATCAAGTGGACCAATAATTTATTATTTTTAAAGAATTATTTTATATTTTCCCTTAGCCTCAATTAATTGGCGGAGGGATTAGAAGGATCATCAAGTTAAAAAAAAAACTTTTTAAATTGTGTTTTTGATCAATGCTAGTCTCATTGAGCGCGTAGTCAATCATGTTCATTAAATGCATGCTCATTCTCGGTCATATTTTTTGTGCTTTTAATTAATTAACCGGATTAATTAAATTAGGCGAAGTGGCCAGTTGGCATATATAAATAATACAAAGCAAAGTCAATTACCGACCAAAGACGGCATCCAAGAAGGCATCTATAAAACGGGCAGTAATTGTGTTGTCCCATAAAACCGGTGGCGATATTTTTACAAAGTCTTTAACAAAGGAATGAATAAATATTAATTGTATCTAAATTCCTATTGACTTTCTGTTCATTCTTTCATTGACATCATGGAAATGAGGTAAATTAGGTGGAGTTCGCCATATTTAAAACTATTGTAATCGTCAAGGCTAGTGTTCAATACTATCTCTTTAAAATGATATTGCTCCGTTAAAGATTATGGATAGCAGCAATTCGTTTCTCAAAATACAACGACAATATCTTAAAATAGTAGCACTTCAAATTTTGCCATATTTCACTCCAAGGAAAAGAGTTGCTGTCGTCCACTCCAATGGATCAAAGAAAACTTCCACGAAGAGGCAGCCATCATCCAACTTGCACCATAATTAAGAGACAAGTGATCAATCAATCAAAATTACAAAACTCTCTTAAATAATTATTAGTTAACTTTAAAAAATTAATTACATTGTTTATACTTAATTGAATGGTCCAAGATAAGTTAATCAAATACACGTTCGAAGAAGAGATTGCATTAATTAAGCGAGGATTGGAAAGAGAGAGATTCACGTCGTCTTCCCCAACAAAATGTTTCTTGCCATTTCGTGCAACTTGAACAGATTTTGTGGGCTCAGAAATTAATTATTTAATTATAAGGATGAGATATCTGAAGGAGCAATTTGAGATTTAAATATTTTGTAGCGTCTTCTTTTTAAATCCGTAATCATCATTGATCATCATTTCCATACAGGCAGGCAAATTAAATTTATGCTTAATTTGACTTAGTAAATCAAACTTGATTTCGTGAATAATTTTATTGGGATACAATTAGATAACAACTTGCCTTGCCAATAGATAGATCCAACTAGACAATTATGAGGCAAATAAATTGATTGTTGACTGAGCAAGAATAGAATGAATCTATCATAGTTTACGCAGGATGAGGCTACTTTTCTTCGTGGAAATCTGGAACATTTCTATCGATTAATGTTCCTCCAAAATTTCATTTGTCATTCACAATCATGCATATTGCACCTTTGTGGACAAATATATATGTAAAGATGTACGATGCCATCTGAGAGATGGCACTATCGATGGTCTCTGGGTCGGAAGCAAGGGAATGCAAGGAAATGGATTGTAAATGCTGGAATTGGTTTCGTGTATTTGCCTAGACAAGAGGAATGGCAGGAGGCACAACGAACATCATACAACACCCATGTAAGTCAAGTATGCCTCTTTTAACATTTGTGGATTTTATAAAAGAGAACTTCATTCCAAACGAGATTGGTAGCTTAATTAATATTCAAACTGTCCTTCAATATTATTACAAGCCTGCCAAACTACAAAAAAATGCAGTGATTAGTGACGGAAATTTTCAACGCTAATCGATCGTTAAATCCATTTAGGGATCAATTAGTGATGGAAAAAAATTGTCAATAATTTTTTGGTCGCTAATCGAATTAGCGACAGAAATTTAATTCCGTCACTAAATTTGTGATGAAATTTTATCGTTGTCACGAAATTTAGCGACCAAAATTAAATTCTGTCACTAAATTTATGACGGAATTAAATTTCTATCACTAATTTTAGTGACGGATATTAAATTCCGTCGTTAAATTTAGTGACGAAATCAAAATTCCGTTACTAAATTTAGATCAAAATTTTCACAGCCATTTTTAATTTCATAATTTAAATTCTATTTACATCAAATTTTCAATTTAATATATATTTAACATTCAACGATACATTATAATCATCCATTATACAATCGACATTCACAAACTATTTAATTGGTCTTTCAACATCTACAAAACCACCATACATTCAACATTCACAAACCATTTAAGATAATAATAAAATTTTATTCAACGAAAAAGTGTCATTTATCAACAAAGCAACATTCAATAACATACTCATTTTTTTAAAAAGAACAAGATTAAAAAAAAAACTATATTAATCACTTTTATCACAAAAATACAAGCATATATATACTTTAAATCTCTAACATTAAATCCGACTGAAAAACTAGTACATCCATCATCATTACATTGTTGTACATTTTTACAGTTGCTAAAACAAAATTTGAAAAAAAAAAATACAAAGTAGTTCCAAAGAATGAAATGAGAGCATATAGTGGATCATTAAAAATAACAAATGGTCTCTTCATTGCTAACTTGTAATTATATATTGGTCTACATGCCTCCATGTAAACCCAGACACATACTGACGTTCTTTAAATTTTTTTAATTATGTACACAGATACAGTAGACCATTGGGATTAAAATTGCACGCACTACAATAAAAATACTAAAAGACAACACCACAAAGACAACGGATTTTGGAGAAACTATTGTGATTTTGATAAAAGACAATGATTTTTGACAAAACTGTTGTCTTTGAGGGCCCATATAATACAAAAGACAACGGTTTTACACTATCCGTTGTCATTAACTATATTTTTTTAATCAACAATACATTTTATAACGGTTTTCTAGAACTGTTGTCTTTAAGAATTTTTTTTTTATCTTAACAACAGTTGGGACAATGGTGCAATCATCCGTTGTCAATGAGAATATTTATTTTGATGATATATTTTTATAAAAATTTAACTATTTTAAATTTTTATTTTAATTTTTAAAAATTTTATGACAAATTTAAAGTTATATGGTTAATTGAGGAGTAAATTTAGTTAATTAACATAAGATTATATGAGTATATATATGAACCATATGTTCTATTTCCCTCATTCTCCCTCCCTCGTGCTCTGTCCCCTCTTCCACCGCCGCTCTCCACTTCTTCTCTCAACCGCGCTCGTGCACTGCCGTCGAGCGGCCTCATGCCGCCGCTTAGTAGTGCGCCGTAGGGAGGTCGGTTCTACTAGGGGAGGTCGGAGGCGAAAGGGATGAGAGAAGAACCTAAGGCCCCTCGCGATCTCATCTCCTCCGATCCACCTGTCTCCTCCGTCCAACGCCTCCCATGATCCCCAGGTGATTCTGATCCCATCTTTTTCATGCTATCTCCGTCGTTTTAGATCACGAGGTGGCCGATCTGCTTCCTCCAAATTAACAAGTGGGTTGATCTTTCTATTGTCGGATTGGCACTCGGATTGGGATTGTACTCATGTAGATCTTTTGTCTTCAAAGTTTCACCTTGTTTCAGTCTCAATTTTTTTGTCATTTTTTCCTGTAGAAATACAGAATTTGCAGAGAAAAATGGAGTTCTTTATGAATGAAGTTGGATTTGCTTCGTCTCTAGTGTAATGTGTCCAATAATTTGACATTTAGTGTAAGATACGGAAAAAAAATAACCCTTGCTAATTGAGAATTAGCTCATGGAATTTTTAGGAATTTTTAGAAATTTTTCCGGATTAAAAAGGAGTTCATATGAGGAAGATTTAAGTGTAAATGGGGAGTTGGGTCGACTTGAGTTAACACGGAGTTAACCTAGGTTAGATTTGGGTCAAGCTTGAGCCAACCCAAACGAATCGGTTAGCTTATAAGAACCCGATCCCAATTTCCTCAGATCGTGATTTCTTCCTCCCTTCACTGTGTGCCGATTTCCTCTTCCTCGCCACAATTTTCCCCATTTCTCGATCCCGATTTCTTCTCGCGATTTCTACAGCTGACGTCACCGATTCTTTCTCCGCTGCGAGGCCTTTTCCCGATCGCCGCCTTCCCCATCGCAAGCCACAGCCTCGCTGCCGTCACCTGGTCATCAGAGGTTGTCGGAGGTTGCCTCGAGCGGAAGACCGCCGACCCTTGACCCTCGTGAGTTAGATCTACCACCGATGCCGTCGCGAGCTTGGACTACCCTCAACCTCGTCAGTGAGCTATTCAGTTGGTTCTTCTCTTCCCCGTGTGCAGTCTCATTGTCGCTTGAGCTCAGGTCGTCGTCGCCGTACGAGCTCAGGTCATCGCCGGCTTCACCTTCAGTCACCACCACGGGAATACATCTCAGATTGGTTATTGGACTCTCATCGGTTGGTTGGGTCTTCGTTTTCCTTTGATCACGAGCTGCTATTTTGGATTTCTGTTTATAGATTGAGAAGCTAGGCAGTGAATCGTTGAGGGGAATGTGGATCAACGAAGCGGTGGAAGTGAGGCTCGGATGGGTAAGCTTGAAGTTGGAAATTATGATTTGTAATTGATATGGATATTATGTCATTGCCGTGTGGTTATTGGTGATTGTGAATCAATATACTTCTAAATTTTGAAGGTTGAAATGGGTTACAGGTGAACGAGGATTACTATAGTGGATTGAATCTTCCGGATGAGGATGTGAGGTAAGTTTTAATTGGTTTGGATGATGGTTTTGATTGTTGAGGGGTGGTTTACCTATAGATTATGCAGTTTGTAATGTTTTGGTTTAAGATTATTGGAATTGTGGTGGATGTAGTTCACAAATTGATTTAGATTTGCTATGCGCAATTTGTTATCCTAAGATTGTGTAACATTCTGGTCGATAGCTAAATGTGAATTTAGTTGGAATAATATTGTTTTGTTGGAGGATATGATTGTAGATTTATGGAATTTGGTTTATCTGATATGGTGGTTGGCTGATGATGCAATATGTGGATAGATGTGAAGACTTGATTAGGATAATTGGATAACTATATCAATCTAGTTGATCGAGATACGGAGTCGATGTAGGATTTGATTCGATCATTCATTGTGTAATAGAACTTAAACATAGTTTTCTATTATGTGTAGGTTTGGGATACGAAGCAGCTCCACGCCCGTGGGGGTTATTCGAGCTTCGTATCAGGTGGGTAATATCTACCTTGGTCAGGTAGTTTTGATCTGAATCTGGTGCATGAATTGGACTTATGCTGTTACTTTGACCTTAGATCCACTCTTATTTATTCATATGCTTGTACTGCCTTGACCTTTGAGATATATACTCTGTTATTTCATTGATTATCTAGCATGGATAGGAACTGTAGACCCTATTATGTGTTAGCTGATGGATGTTCAGTAAGTACATGTGGTTAGGGTTATCTTTGTGACCTCAGATTGGGTTATTGTGTTACATCACTAGGGTTAGGTGATGGATTGGATTATGGAGTCGATTGTTATATCATACCCGTATTAGTGGTGCATCTATGGTGGATCTAGTTGTCTGTGAATAGATAAGTGTGTGGTTGTCAGTATGTGGCCATGGACTAGAGGTCCTAGCGTGATGGTATATCCATTATGGATTGTATATCTGTGTATGGTTATATGGATTGTCGATAGTATCTCGCTACTGACTAGAGGTCTTAGCATGGTTGATTGTCAGATGTGTATGACTCTATGTGCGATAGAGAGAGCCTTGTGGATTGTAGTCCTTGCATAGTTGACTTTTGATTGACTAGGACTCCTCGTGGGATAGGGAGTGTGGCGAGGATACATGTATGGAGTTATGCATCATTACATTGCATGCATGCTGTTGACTGGGTCTCCCTTGTGGTTGAGACGGATCGTCAGTCATCCTGCCTCCCCGGCCACTCGGGGTAGTGGTAGCAGGGTTGAGGGCAGAGCATTGGATGTGCCGCGCTCGACCACTATATATGGTGGTAGCTAGAGATGCGCACCTGACCACTGTGCAGAGTGGTGTTAGCACTCGCCCACTATAGACGGTGGTTGTGTGACGTGCAGTTGTCTTGTGTGCGGCGTTTGTTTACTCATGGGTAGAGACGACGTGGCTTGCAGTAGGGACCCCTAGGAGTAGTTAGCTCTTTACGCTTATACGCTACTCAGTCATACTACCCAACTCGGTCACTCGAGAGTGGTGACGGCTGGAGTCGGGCTAGTTGTCATGTTGTGCCACCCTGACCACTCTGGGGTCGTGGTTGGACGGGTCCGCAGACAGTGATCATGCATATGCATTGCTGATATATATGTATGCATGTAAAATACGAAAAAAAAAATTTATGGATTAACCCTTTAATTAATTGGATTTAATTAGTGGATTAATTAGGCTTAATTAGTGGATTAATTGGGCTTAATTAGTGGGCTAATGAGGTTGATTAGTTAATTGGATTGAGTCCATTGGGCTGGTTTCGGATTGGGTTGGAAATGGGCTTGAAATTGGGCTGAACCCATTGGGTTGAATTCATTGGGTTAGACTTGAGTTGACTGAACCCATTCCACCGGTCTTAAAGGCTGAACCCGACTTGATCTGCGCATTTCCTCTCTTTTCTTATCGCGATTTCTCCCTTTCCTCTGTTCGGCGCGATCCGTTTCTTCACCGCGTGATCTCTACAGCCGACCATCGCCGATTCTTTCTCCGCTGCGATGCCCTTTCCCGATCGTCGCCTTCTTCGTCGCAAGTGATGGCCTCGCTACTGCCACCTAGTCGTCAGAGGACGCCAGAGGTTGCACGAGCGGAAGACATCGATTATTGGTCAGCGTGGTTTTCTCTTCTGTCGGTGGTCATCGTCGCGTCGTCACCGGAGCAACTCGTTGAACACCATCGCCCGATCGCCGCCACGGATGGGCTGGTGAGTGGCATAGCTGAGTTGTTTGGTTTCCTTCCTCCTTGCAAGCGGCGGCGACCGGATCATTCCCGATGGTCTCCACGGACGAGCTGGAGTGCAAGTGGTCGGGAGCTTGGATCGACAGTGGTGTCACTCTGCCAGATCGTAAGCTGCTTCGACTGATAGCTAACTGTGTCCTGCATCGGGTCATTTCCTCGTTTTCGCAAGCTCTTCTTCCCTGTTTCCAGGTCACGCGACTTCAGTAATTTTCGTTGAAGTGGTGATCTGTATGTCTACAGTCAACAACCGGATCTGTTATTGGGCCTTTTCTTTACGGTGAGTTGCTGTGTACCATCACCTCCATGCTCTGCTCCGTTGATCTGGATGGCAGCGAGCTCATTGTTATAGCTTAGATAGTAAGCAACATTGTGAGGTGATTACTTTGATCTATCTATTGCTCTTCATCTGCTTTTGTTTAATCTCTGTGGATTGTCGATAAGCCAGTAGGGAAGAGACGACGACCTAACATTTTTCGGATAATTGTGTCTCTGGAATGCAACCTGCGTTGGTATCGACGATTGGGATTTCTGTGATTTCAACGAAGCTATCATCGCAATTGGGGAGGTAAGGTTTTCCGATGTTGATTAAGTTAATGGATTGCTATGGGATGAGCATATTTGTTTTATTTGAATAAGGATGTTGGAAGTGAGGATCGGATGGAAACAGATATAAATATTGTGATTTCGGAATTGAGTTTGGTAAGCTTGATCTAGTGATGGTATAGTTGGAGAACAATCATGTTTATTCGTGATCATTAGATATGTGATGGTACTTAATGGTGTCCTATTGTTTCAGGACTTTGATGGTGATGGATACATGAACGTGGAGATGAATAGCACGGATTATATATCAGGTGGGTAATATCTACCTGGTCCGATAGTTTTGATCAAATTCTAGTGCATGATCTTGGATTTATGTTTATACCTGTTTACCTTAAATCCACTCTTATTTAATCACATGCTTGTACTGCCTTGACCTTTGAGATATATACTCTGTTACTCATTGATTATCTAGCACGGATAGGAACTATAAACCCTATTATGTATTAGCTGATAGATGTTCAGTAAGTACATGTGGTTAGGGTTATCTTTGTGACTTCAGATTGGGTTACTGTATTACATCACTAGGGTTAGGTGATGGTTTGGATTTTGGAGTCGATGGTTATATCATATCCGTATTAGTGGTGCAATTATGATGGATCTAGTTGTCTGTGCATAGATAAGTGTATGGTTGTCAGTATGTGACCCGGGACTAGAGGTCCTAGCGTGATGGTATATCCATTATGGATTGTGTGCCTGTGTATGGTTATATGGACGGTCGATGGTATCTCGCTACTGACTAGAGGTCTTAGCATGGTTGACTATCAGGTGTGTATGACTCTTTGTGTGATAGAGAGAGTCTTATGGATTGTAGTCCTTGCATGGTTGACTTTTGGTTGACTAGGTCTCCCCGTGAGATAGGGAGTGTTGCGAGGATACTTGTGTGGATCTATGCATCATTACATTTGCATGCATGCTGACGACTGGGTCGCCCTTATGGATGAGACGGGTCGTCAGTCATCCTGCCTCCCCGTCCACTCGGGGTAGTGGTAGCAGGGTTGAGGGGCAGAGCATTGGATGTGCCGCGCTCGGCCACTATGGATGGTGGTAGCTGGAGATGCTTTTGCGACCGCCAGCAGAGTGGTGTTAGCACTCGCCCACTATAGCGGTGGTTGTGTGACGGGCGTCAGTTGCTGTGCCGCTTGTCTACTCATGGGTAGGGACAGCGTGTCTTGCAGCAGGGGCCCCTAGGAGTAGTTAGCTTTTTACGCTTATACGCTACTCAGTCATACTACCCAACTCGACCACTCGAGAGTGGTGGCAGCTGGAGTCGGGCTAGTTGTCATTTGTCGTGCCACCCTGGCCACTCTGGGGTCGTGGTTGGACGGGTCCGCAGACAATGACCATGCATATGCATTGCTGATATATATGTATGCATGTATTTGATATATGTTTTACATATGCCTGTGAGATGCTGCATTTGATTGAGCTATGATTGTTGCACATGCTTGTTCATCATGATACATGTCATTTGCATCTTATTTACTGCTATGTGTTGAGCATGATACATGCGTTGATTCAGACTGTTATATGCCTTTGATTAGCATCATGTCATAGTGTGGTATGGACCGGGTTGTTATTACAGGTGATCATATACTGTTTATATGTTGGCGTATTGGTCAGGTATGGGATTGACTTAGTATGTTGTATGGGTTATGTTATTGTAAATCTGTTCAGGATGATATAGCGTATGGTGTTGCAGACTGTCAGGTACATTGGTACATTACTTTATGTTCAGTTGATCAGTTTAGTATATACATTGAGTATGACTTTACTGTAATTACTTGTTATTAGATTTGGATATATATGTCTATTGGACTCATCAGTATAGTAGATCTTCACATGTATACTTGTAGATCTATCCTTATATGTTGTTCATGCACTTTCTATATATTACCCCTGAGTTTATACTCACCACCCTTGGACCCTGGGCTTCCTGTCGCCCAGATAACAGGTAGAAGATTCCTTGGACGTTCGGAGCTCCGCCAGCTGATCCCATCTCACACCGGACGAAGGGATATGTTTTTCGTGTTGTTGTATCCTTACGGATTGTTGGTTTGGGTTTTTCCCCTGTATTATTTTCGTATTTTGGATATACGGGCATATTGTATGTATTTGGTCTTTGATTCGATTTACATTATGATTCTTGTCGTGTCAAGTCACCCGAGTGAGGTCTTTGTATCTTGTGATCCGCTTTGTATTGTTTCCATGTTTAGTATGTTTGATATGTTGATATCCTGTATATCATATTGTTGTTGTGGGCCTACGGGCCTTGTATTAACTCCGATATGTTGCCACGCATGAGGAGATGCCGTCCGCTTTTCGGCACGACATACTCTCGGGGCGTGACAATGCATGTATTTGATATATGTTTTACATATGCCTGTGAGATGTTGCATTTGATTGAGCTATGATTGTTGCATATGCTTGTTCATCATGATACATGCCATTAGCATTTTATATACTGCTGTGTGTTGAGCATGATATATGTGTTGGTCCAGACTGTTGTATGCATTTGATTAGCGTCATGTCATAGTGTGGTATGGATCGGAATGTTATTACAGGTGATTATTGTTGGTGCAGTAGGCACCTAAGTCGAACCTGAGTTTTGATTATAGCAAACGATACAAAGTTAAGCTCATGTTGTTATCTCACGAGCTGAATCGAGTGTGCAGAAGATTGCTATAGCTGGAGCTGAAGGCTAGCGACACCCGGAGGAAGCCGCGGTGGTCGGGCGACACTCGAGTGACTTCGGAAGGAGCCGAAGGAATCGAGTGGAAGGCCGGAAGCAAAAGCAACATGTAAGTATCGAGGTAAGCTCGTGTGTGCGAGCGTAAGTGAGGTCGTATCCTCGTTACGGGGATGATCTTAAGCGTAGATCCGACCAAAGACATCCTATAGATGGTCTAGGTCGAGATCAGACGGTCGACGACCATCGAAATTATGTTTTTGTTGAGCTAACTTTGACTTGCATTAGCATCGACCGGATTGGAGGACTCGATCGGCCACGTCAATGATCATTGAGAAGGTCGGCCTCGATCGATCGCCAAATGATGATGATGGCCATCACGGATGGTCAATGATCTTATCACCTAATTTCAAGGAGATTGGTGCTCAATTTTGATTGGCTAGGGTTCCTCTCGAAAAGGGGCTAAAAGGCTATAAAGGAGGGCTTGTCTTAGGGTTTTCATCAATTAGAAAAGCTTCCAAGTGCTTAGATGCGCTCAGACTCTCAGACATCCCTACGACAAGCACTGCGAGACGACTAGCTTCAACCTCCATCCTTTGAAGTCGTCGGTAACGAAAGTTTGAATCATATTTCAGTTTATAAGTTGTTCTTATTTCGAGCTTTAAATTATATCAAGGAGAGGAGGAGTGTCCCTCTACCTTGAGCTTTTATCATCTTTGTATATCCGTCTAACTCCTACCTCCAACGAGAGGAGGTTTTTAGTAGTTGCCCTCCGTGCGTGGTCAAGGACCACTAGGGCCTTAGAGTAGTAGCCTCGACTCTGAACCAAGTAATTCTCTTGTGTCTATTGTCTCGTTTACTTTTTTTGTTTTGTTTATCTTTCCGCTGCATATAAGTTTTCTTTTAAAATGAATTCGTACGAAAAAATTTCTATCGCTATTCACCCCCCCTCTAGCGATCCGATCGATCCAACAATTATTATCAGAGCCGGGGGTTGCTAAGATTTGGTGAAACCACCAATCTAGCCATTTTTACAGATTTATTTTTCTTTTAATTCTGTTTATTTCAGATTTATTTCGTTTGTTAAGTTTTCTCCTTTTACTAATCCAAGGCGAGTCTTGGTACTTTTTGTGTTTTTATGCGTTGCTAGTTTTTTTTATCTTCGTCTATTTGTGTCTTTTGTTCTAATGGCCCATCTCGAGGATTTTAGCACCGTCCGACCTCCGTTTTACAATGGAGATGACTTCCGTTATTGGAAGGGTCGGATGGAATGCTTTCTCAAAACCCAAATCGAGATGTGGATCATAATCCAAACGGGTTTTACACTTCCGATTAATGAAGTGGGTGACTCCTTGGATTATGATCAATGGACCATTGCGACAAAACGACAAGTTGAAGCCGACGCCAAGGTAACACAAATCCTCCAATGCGGCCTATCCAAGGAGGAGCTAAATCGCGTCGGCCCCTTCATAAGCGCAAAAGATCTTTGGACAAAACTAGTGGAGCTACACGAAGGGACCGATGAAGCCAAGGTATGTAAGCGTGATCTTCTTTTCAATAAACTATATAACCTAAAAATGCAGGAACACGAGTCCGCGACGCAACTCCACGCCCGTGTCCAAGACATAGTCAACAACCTACATGCAATCGGGCAAAAGGTCGAAAACCGCGACCTTATAAGGTATGTTCTAAACTCTTTTCCGAGGACTACCTTGTGGGCATCCATGGTCGATGCCTACAAGGTCTCAGATCTTTCTAAAATTAGGTTTGATGAACTCTTTTCGATTTGAATTACATGAAGCGATCCAACTCGGAACCGAGAGTATAGCCTTGTTTGCGAGGTTCAAAGAAGAAGAAAATCGCAAAGCAAGCCACCACCAACCGAGGAGGAAGGCGAGTCAGAAGAAGAAGTTGACCGGAGTTGGTATCGAACTAATGAACCTAGCTCGAAGGATAGCCAAGGGACGAAAGCGAACCACGACTCGACCCAATCAAGGTAAGCCTAAAAGTTCTAATATTAGGTGTTATGAGTGTAACAGGTTTGGACATATCAAGTCCGAGTGCCCCAAGCTCAACCACCAAGCACCTAAGCACAAGAAGGCCCTCAACGCGACATGGGAAGAAGCATCATCCGAAGAAGACGAAGACCACGTCTTCATGGCAAAATCGATTGAGTCAGACACGAAGACCGAACCTGAACTTGAGTCAGAACCTGAAGATGACTCGGACTACGAAGCTACCTTCAAGTCAAGCCACGGATACGCATCCGGTTCAAAAGATACCCTTAAAGTGAGTCGAACTTTATTTAATACTTTACATAATACAGTTAGATTTTTGTCTAGGAAATTAGTTAAGTCCGAGTCCAAGGTCGAGACCCTGGTTGAGGAGATCAAACTCCTCAAACACAAGGTCTCCCTAACCTCTTCGACTAGTCAAGTTCGAGAAGAGGACCCAACTCGAGCTGAAAAGCTCGAAGTTGAGAACTCTCTCTTGAAAAGTCAAGTTGAAGATCTTAGGAACACGTTGGAAAGGTTCACTTAGGGATCCAAAGGACTTGACCTCCTACTTGGATCTCAAAGGGCCGTGTACAACAAGGCTGGACTAGGGTTTAACTCAAACACGACTAATAGGTCATATATGTCGATTGTAAGTCGACATAGGAAACATGTCCAAGCATGGGTCCCTAAGAACTTTTTTATTTCAACTCTAGGATCCAACCCGTACTGGGTTCCCAAGGACCAAATCCACTATGTGGATAGACCGAACCGATTCAACGGTCTAGGGGGAGCCAGTACAAAACATGTTTGTGCTTTAACTTAGAAATTGCATGCTTAGAATTTTTTTTAAAACTTGTGAACTCACTTAGAACACGTACATAACCAACTAAAATCCTTCGAAAAGATTGAGCCTCGGAGAGCCTCTTTTCAAAAATAACCAGTTAGACTAGGAAATAGTCTTAGGTGAGTCAAGTCATCATTTTCTTGAAAATGGCTTTGTCTAAGGAAGTGGTCGATGATCCGATAAAAGAAGGCCCCTGTGCCTCGCCACGACCTGGAAGCCATGATCTTGAAAAGGTAAACTTGACAAGCCTAGGGTCAAATCCAAATCTAACATAAAATTACTTGAACCTAAATGCACTTAATCAACTTAATTGGAAGTCATCTCACAAAAAAAAACACATAAGTATAACATGCTTGATCATATAGACACAGGTGAGATGACCTAGGTTTAACAACTTACAACCAATTTTTTTTTAAAAAAAAATCTAACATCCAATCCAACCACCTTGTGTGTAGGATCAATGGATGTTGGACAGTTGTTGCTCCCGACACATGACCGGGGATCAACTCAAATTCACAAAGCTTCGATTCAAACGACAAGGATCGGTAGCCTTTGGGAATAACGGCAAGCTCAAAATCATCGGATCAGGTGATATCGAGCTTAACTCGAATTTTGTTATTAAAAATGTATTACTTGTAGAGAATTTTGAATATAACCTGCTTAGCGTAAGCCAATTATGTGACAATAACTATAAGGTCGTATTTTTAGAAAATGAATGTGTAATTAAAACAAATAAAACAGCTAAAACAATACTCAAAGGAACTAGGACAAATAACATTTATACAATTAACTTAATCAAATCCTCAGCCAAATGTCTTATGACACAAGAAGAGGAATCATGGTTGTGGCACCGACGACTCGGTCACTCGCACCCAAGACTCGTCCACAAGATGAGTCAGAGTGGCTTAGTCAGAGGCTTACCCAACCTCAACAATTTGGTTAATAAAATCTGTAATGCTTGTCAACAAGGAAAACAACCTAGGACACAACACAAGTTAACTAACCAGAGCAGAACCTCAAGTGTACTTGAGCTCCTGCATATGGATCTATTCGATTCACATGGAGCCAAGTCACTCAATAGAAGTCAATATTGCTTAGTCATAATTGACGACTACTCCAGGTTTACATGGGTTAGGTTCATCAAACATAAAAATGATACCCTAGATCAATTAATCAATCTATTCAAATTAATCGAGAATCAAAAAAACCTTAAGGTTAAAAGACTTAGAAGCGATCATGGTGGTGAATTCGAAAATCAAAGGTTCACCGACTTCTGTAACCTAAACGGATACCACCATGAATTCTCTTGCCCTAGGACCCCTCAACAAAATGGCCTAGTGGAGCGGAAAAACCGAACTCTACAAGAAGCCGCTAGAACCATGTTGAACGAATACGACCTACCCGATAGGTTTTGGGCAGAAGCCGTTAGCACGGCTTGCTATGTCCAGAATAGGATCCTTATGGTAAAGAGGCACCTTAAGACCTCGTACGAGATTTATCACAATAAAGTACCCAACATCAAGTACTTTAGGGTATTTGGATGTAAAGTACATATCTTAAACACTAAGAACCATCTAGGGAAATTCAAATCCAAAACCTCCACCGGAATCTTCTTAGGATACTCAACCACGAGTAGGGCCTATAGGGTATATAACCACGATACCCTTAAAGTCGAAGAGACTATTAATGTAGTGTTCGATGAAGTACCCGAACCTACAAAACCCTTAATGACCCCAAGTGTTGAGCCCACTGATACCAAACTCGTCTCCGACCCTGAGATCGAGTCTAATCCACATCAACCAACTTCTCTTGTCGACCAAGTGACAAGTGATCCGAGTCAAATTAGTGTTCAACCAAGTCACCCCATTGATCAAGCATTAGGTGACACAAACCCAACCCAATCTAGGATTCAGACTAACCACCCTATCGATCAAGTGATAGGAGATCCTAATCTAGGAGTTCGAACTAGAGCATCCTATAGGAACCTTAGTCAAATTTCCTTAATTTCAAAGATAAAACCCAAATCAATTGAACAAGCTCTTCTTGATCCCGATTGGATTATTGCAATGCAAGAAGAGCTAGCTCAATTTACTAGGAATGAAGTGTGGGAATTAGTACCACCACCTAAAGACAAAATGATAATTGGAACAAGGTGGGTGTTTCGAAATAAGCTTGATGATAAAGGTGAAGTAGTTAGAAACAAGGCTAGGTTAGTCGCCAAAGGGTTTAGTCAAGTCGAAGGCTTAGATTACGATGAAACCTATGCCCCAGTAGCTAGACTCGAATCCATTCGAATGTTGCTAGCTTATGCCGCACATCAAGGATTTAAGCTGTTTTAAATGGATGTTAAGTCGGCATTCCTAAATGGATACATTAAAGAAGAAGTTTATGTTAGCCAACCCCCCGGATTCGAAAATCTAGATAAACCCGACCATGTTCTAAAACTTAAGAAAGCTCTCTATGGACTTAAACAAGCTCCTCGAGCTTGGTACGAGAGACTTTCAATCCATCTTAAGTCAAAAGGGTTTAACCAAGGCTTAGTTGACCCAACTCTCTTCGTAAAAACCTTAGGTAAAGAAATAGCTCAAATTTACGTAGACGATATAATTTTTGGAACCTCTAACTCAACCTTACTAAACGAGTTCGTTTCACTCATGGAAAGTGAGTTCGAAATGAACTTGGTAGGCGAGTTAAGTTTCTTTTTAGGTCTACAAATTAAACAAACTAAGGATGGTATATATCTATATCAACAAAAATACACTAAGGAGTTAATTAAAAGATTTGGAATGCAAGACGCCAAGATAATAAACACCCCAATGGCGATTAATGTTAACATAGGAGAAGACCTATAAAGTAAGTCCATTGACTTAAAGTACTATAGGAGCGCGATAGGAAGTCTCCTATACTTAACTGCGAGTCGACCCGATATCCTATTCGCAGTAAGTATGTGCGCCAGGTTTCAAACCTGTGCTAAGGAGTCTCACCTAACCCTAGTTAAGCATATCCTTAGATATCTTAAGGGTACACTTAACGTTGGTATTTGGTACCCTAGATCTACGGAGTTCGAACTAATCGGCTACTCCGATTCGGATTATGCCGGTAGTAAACTCGATAGAAAGAGCACGAGTGGTTGTTGTCAACTACTCGGCTCGAGTCTAGTGAGTTGGTGCAGTAGGAAGCAACATTGTGTTGCCTTATCTACCACCGAAGCCGAATACATCGCGATGGGTGAGTGTGTCACTCAACTTCTTTGGATGAAGCACACCCTCCGCGACTTTAAGTTAGACTTTACGAATACTAAACTTCACGTAGATAATATTAGTTCAATTAATCTTACTAAGAATCCAATATGTCACTCTAGGACCAAACATATAGAGGTCAAACACCATTTCATTCGAGAACATGTGGCCAACGGAGCCATACAACTCGAATACGTCGAATCAAAGTCTAACTTAGCAGACCTATTTACTAAACCCCTACCCGAAGCCGAATTTAGTCTATTAAGACGAAAATTGGGCATGTGCGTAGTAGAATAGGAACTTGCAAATTATATTTTCTTACTACTATTTCTTAATTTTCATTTTTTTTATGGAACTAGCATAGGACATACCTTAGATATCATGCACCTATAGATTTAAGGAGCCAGTACATCTCACAACACATAGGACTAATGTGTTTGTGTACTTAGCCACGTAGATGGGCGTGAGATGTTAGGACCTTACTCCTGGTTCCAGATGTAGAGCTAGTGCATCGCTATGAACCACGGAGTATAATCATACATACTAACCGACTTTGACCAGGACGGGTTGATCCTTCATATCAATCAAGCCAAATATGAGTCGAACACTTTATAGATGAACTTATTTTTAGTATATTATTTTCAAAATAATGTGGAACATGCTTGGACTTTAAAATTAAAACTTATTTTTTATTCCACTTAGGTGCCTCACTCTTTTCGATATATGGTAAAAGGGGGAGAAAAAAAGGCCAAAGTTAAGGGATCAATTTTTTTTATGGCCAAGGCTTACTTAACTTTAAGTTAACAAAACAAGTTAAGAGAGTTCTTAACTTAAACACATTTAGTTAACTTGTTTTCGTTAACAATACAAAAAATAATTTACTTAACTTTTAGTTAACTTGTTAACAAAATGGAAGTAAAGGCCAAGGTTAAGAAATCAATTTTTTGATTTCTTAACTTAAAACTTATTTTAAACACTATGGCCAATATTAATTAATTTCGGTCACTTAATTCTTTTTTAGTGGCAAATATCAAGGGGGAGAGTTAAAACCCTCTCTCAAGTACTCACCCTCGGTCAAGGGGGAGGATTCCTCAAGGGGGAGCACTTGAAAAAGAGTTTTTATATACTCCTACACATTCATGCATATCTCTTGCTCATTTTACTTAATGCACTTAATTTGTTTTTCTTAACTTTGTAAGTGGGTTTGCCATAAATCAAAAAGGGGGAGATTGTTGGTGCAGTAGGCACCTAAGTCGAACATGAGTTTTGATTATAGCAAACGATACAAAGTTAAGCTCATGTTGTTATCTCACGAGCTGAATCGAGTGTGCAAAAGATTGCTATAGCTGGAGCTGAAGGCTAGCGACACCCGGAGGAAGCCGTGGTGGTCGGGCGACACTCGAGTGACTTCAGAAGGAGCCGAAGGAATCGAGTGGAAGGCCGGAAGCAAAAGCAACATGTAAGTATCGAGGTAAGCTCGTGTGTGCGAGCGTAAGTGAGGTCGTATCCTCGTTACGGGGATGATCTTAAGCATAGATCCGACCAAAGACATCCTATAGATGGTCTAGGTCGAGATCAGACGGTCGACGACCGTTGAAATTATGTTTTTGTTGAGCTAACTTTGACTTGCAGCTAGCATCACGATCATTGCCGGACGGAGGACTCATTGCCGTCAAACAACGATCGGCCGAAGGTCATCACTGATCGATCTTGCCATCATCGGTGATGATGGCCATCAGTCGACTGATGATGGCCATCAGTCGACTGATGGTCAATGATCAGATTCGAGGAGTCAAGGCTTATCACCTCATTTCAAGGAGATTGGTGCTCAATTTTGATTGGCTAGGGTTCCTCTCGAAAAGGGGCTCAAAGGCTATAAAAGGAGGGCTTGTCTTAGGGTTTTTCATCAATTAGAAAAGCTTCCAAGTGCTTCCGATACGCTCTAACTCTCCGACATCTCTACGACGAAGCGCTGCCGAGACGACGACTAGAGCTTCAACCTCCATCCTTTGAAGTCGTCGGTAACGAAAGTTTGAATCATATTTCAGTTTATAAGTTGTTCTTATTTCGAGCTTTAAATTATATCAAGGAGAGGGGGAGTGTCCCTCTACCTTGAGCTTTTATCATCTTTGTATATCCGTCTAACTCCTACCTCCAACGAGGAGTTTTTTAGTAGTTTGCCCTCCGTACGTGGTCAAGGACCACTAGGGCCTTGGAGTAGTAGCCTTCGGCTACGAACCAAGTAATTCTCTTGTGTCTATTGTCTCGTTTACTTTTTTTATTTTGTTTATCTTTCCGCTGCATATAAGTTTTCTTTTAAAGCGAATTCGTACGAAAAAATTTCTATCTCTATTCACCCCCCCCCCCCCCTCTAGCGATCCGATCGATCCAACAATTATATACTGTTCATATGTCTGAGTGTTGGTCAGGTATGGGATTGACTTTGTACATTATATGGGTTATGTTATTGTATACCTGTTCAGGATGATATAACTTATGGTGTTGCAGACCGTCAAGTACGTGAGTACATTACTTCATGTTCAGTTGATCAGTTTAGTATATGCATTGAGTATGACTATACTGTGGTTATTTGTTATTAGATTTGATTAGGACTGTATGTCTATTGGACTCATGTTGTATACCTATAGATCTTGACATGTATACTTGTAGATCTCATTATCCTATATGTTGTTCATGCACTTTCTACATATTACCCCTGAGTTTATACTCACCACCCCGAACCCTGGGTTTCTTGTCGCCCAGGCAACAGGTAGAAGATTCCTTGGACGTTCGAAGCTCCGCCAGCTGATCCCATCTCACACCGAACAGATGGATATGTATTCCATATTGTTGTATTCTCGTGGATTGATGTTTTGGATTTTATCCTATATTGTTTTCGTATTTAGTGATATACGGATGTGTTGTATATATTTGGCCGTTGATGTAGTTTATATTATGATTCTTGTCGTGTCGAGTCACTCCGAAGTGCACAGTTGGGTCTTTGTAGTTTGTTTTATCTGTAGTATGTTTCCGTTGTGTTTGATATGTTGATATCTTTATATTATATTGTTGTTGTGGGCCTACGGGCCTTGTATTAACCCAATATGTTGCCACGTACAGGGGAGATATTGTCCATTTGCTTTTCGGCATGGTATACTCTCGGTGTGTGACATTTAGCTTGAAGAAAAAGTTGATTCTGAGATTTCAGGTTTTGACATGCTTGAAGTCCAGGGGATACTGCAAAATTGATGGCAAATTATCAACATACTTGAGAATTTCATAGAAAAGATTCTTGAAGAAGTATATCCTCTCTTATAAGGATGAGTGTCCTGATCTGATTGAATTATATCCAAGCTTAAAAAACACAAATGCTTCTGGACTTCAATAAGGTAAGTCATTTTTTTTGTGCAAATTATCATTCGTGTCACTAATATCAAACCGTGTAGCTAACTTGCATGTCAATCTGCATGAAGTTAAGAGCCATCCACATGGTCATGTCCTTGAATTTGAATGAAAATGGAGTTAATAGCTAGCAGATTCATTGTTTTTTGTTTATGTTAAATTACTGTATTAATGTTGACAACTCCTACAAGAATGGCATTCGTCCTTTCTGAAAATAGTTTCTCATCGACACATTCTTTTAAATGCTCGTATCACTCAAGATTCAAGGCGTCGCACAACTTGCTAAAAATGGCACTGATTCTTTGCTCTTTAATTTACCATCCATAATTAAGTTTAGATATGCATTATTTCATTATGCATTTGTTAATTAAGATGTGTCTTAATCAGAGGATTCGATGTAGGCTGTTGAGTACAAGAACATTAGTTTCCTTGTATGGAATGTTAGTAGTGGGGACAAGGTAGCGTTCCACT
>JAKLTH010000232.1:0-103690 GCA_025175895.1 Wurfbainia villosa | reverse complement strand
AGGCCCTTCGGTGAGAGCTTTTGATAGGCATGTGGAGGAATGGGGATCGGATGTATGACACTTTGAGACAGCCATAGTCTTTTAGTATAAGTGGGAGATTGTAGGGATGTATCTTTGAAAAGTCTATCTTTTGTATGAACATCTTTATTTTGGAATAAGAATCACATGATCATTGTTTGCATATTTTTTATTTATTGTCTAATACTTTACATTGTAGATAACATGGTGTGTGGTGTCACACAAGAGACCATGTTATCTATGAAAAATATAAGCAAAGGCTCACAACCGAGATGGCTTTGGTTAAACCATCGGAATGGTTGTAGTGTGATTAATATGTCTTGAGCATAGAATCACACTAGTGCACTTTGTATGTATTGAGCAGGACTGACTTAGAGGTGATTCGATTTATTGCTGACTACATAATCGAATCGGATATGAAATCCTTCCATTAGGATGGATCATTCCTCAAAGTCCCTCATCATCAAGAAATCTTCAATTCTTGTCTTCCATTGCCTAAACCCTTCTTGTCCATAAAAGGCATATGGAATTGGGTTGTTGATGTCCCAACCCAATTGTTCTTCAACTTCCATCTTTCCCTCTAGCGTCTTTGCTCCTGGTGGTTAGTCCGTAGAAGAGTCCCGGGCTCTGATACCAATTGTAGAGGATTCGGTGGCCGCTAAAGGGGGGTGAATAGCATTTTGAATGCGTCGATGGAATTTGTTGTGTGCTTTCTACAAAATGTGTTATATGCAGAGGAAATAGAAATAATAAAACAAAAACAACACAAATACAAGCACTAAACAAGGATATAACATGGTTCAGAACCGAATGGTTCCTACTCCACGGATTGGACTCATAAGAGCCCTAGCAATGCAAATCACACACCACTACTAAGTAAACTCCTTCTCGGAACAATTCGGAGGTGGAGAAACCTCGTACAATGATTACAAAAGTAATACAATAAGAATACAAGCAAGATATAAATGAAATACACAAGAACATGTAAAGAACACTTTACAAATTCGCTTTTGGATGCTTGATTCTTTGGTTGCTTGAAATGCACTTGGAGACCCTGAATTACACCATCAATTCGCCCTAAAAGCTCCCAAGAACCGGTTGCAAAATCCTCCTCCACGAGATTCCTTCATAGCTACTTCCTAGGCTAGATTTCGCCTATCAGTCGACTGATCATGACCATTAGTCGACTGATGACACTGTTGCTGTGAGACAACGGTACAATCCACGCTGAAAAAATCCAACGGATAGGACATCAGTCGATTGATCATGTCCATCAGTCGACTGATCGAGCCTTCACTCGACTGCTAACCCCAGTAGTCGAGTCCGACTCCATTTTGTGCCCAAAATATCGAGCACCAGTCGACTGATCACAAGATCAGCCAAACAGTCGACTGCCCACCTCTGGTAGTCGACTGCTAGGGCACTCCCCACAGTCAAACCCTAGTTGACTCATACTAGTCAACTGCCACATGGTACCAGTCGATTGATACACCTCAAACATGAGGTTTAACCCAAGTGTGGTGCCCCCATACTTGCTAGACCACCCGTAGCCTAGACCTAAGCCTTCTAGTCACCTCCGTTAGTCTCGCACCTATCGAATCCCTCCAAGTCATCCATGACTTGTTCATCCATATGCTAGCCTTCAAGTGCTTCCATCGGCTATGTCATGCTAATGGTGTCTACACCGCCAAGGCACATTGGACTTACGCTGCCAAGACTCCGCTTGGACTTTACGTCGCCAACCATTGGACTTATGCTGCCAAGACTCCCGTTTGGACTTTACGCCACCAATATCAAACCCCTTGGACTTGTCAAATGTCAAGACTCAAGCTTGGACTTTCCCTTGCCAACCCATGTTGGACTTTCCATGCCAAGACCCATGCTTGGACTTTACATGCCAAGACCCATGCTTGGACTTTTCCTTGCCAAGACCCATGCTTGGACTTTATATGCCAAGTACTCAAGACTTGGACTTTCCATAACATGGTCAACCCCAGTCAACCATCAAAATCCCTCTCGAGTCAAACTCGAGTCCAGTCAATCATGACCCGAGTCGATTGCACTAACAATCTCCCCAAAACATTATCAGACATCAATGTCAAATATCAATGTCAAATTTCCATGTCAAACATCAAAACATCATCAAGTCAAACTCGAGTCCGGTCAATCATAACACAGGCGATTGCACCAATATTTTGGGGGATTACATGATGAGTACATTGTCCAGGATGGACAAGTTTAAGTGTGGGAGAGAGTGTTATGTGTGAAAAAAAAGTGATGAAATATGTGTTACATTATATTGATTTCATGTTGAGAAGAGATTCCACATGTTGAAGGATAGGAAGCCAAGTTTATCATCATCACAGTCATGTATTTTGTTAATGCAAAAAAAACATGTTGTATATTTGCAAAACATGTATCTTTGCATGTTGAAAAAAAAGAAAGAAAGAAAAGGAAAGAAAAAGAAAGAAAAAAAATAAAAGTTTCAAATGTTGTATCTTTGCATGATATGTGATTGATGAATATAAGCATTGCTATGGTTTCTAAATTATCTAGCATTAGTGGAATAGAGTTTTTGAATATATTATTCCTATTCATTTGATTTTGCCATGTGAAAGTACTTTTGGATTGAGAGCTTATTGAAGATATGTATTTTTGGAGATGTAGGAATATTTAGTTTGTGTATTACATTGAAAAGGTACAAGGGAGTTGAGTGTTGGATGTTTTGAGTGATTTCATGCTTATTATTTTATTGTAGTCATCATGTGATTATTCCAATGCTCTCATGTTCTTTTGTTCTTCCTTATTGCCTATCTTTCTTGTTCTTTTGAATTTATCTTGGCTTCATTGCTACTCTTGATAAGTCCTCTTGATTTATGTGCACTTATGTTCATAGTAGTGGAGAATTAGAAGATAAGCAAGCGTATGGTAGTGCAATATCATAAGTTGTTTTGAGTGAGCTCCATTTTCATATTTATTATGTGTGTATCAGTGCATATATCTATCTTGTGAGATTCCATCATGCTTAATCTATTCAAGCTGATTGAAATTACCTTGCTTATTGACTTGTGTGGGAAGTGGAAATATGAGTACCTAGATTCTCAAAACTTGATGATCCTAAGTAATTATGCTTTACTATTTTCAAAATATTTTAGGGGATGATAGGGATATGCTTTGGTTATCTTTCAATTTTCTTTACTTGCTCGGGACGTGCAAGAATAAGTGTGGGGGAATTGATAACTGTCATTTTATCGTATTATTTTGGTCCTTAATCTCAATATTTTTATCTTCTCGAGTGATTAATTATCGATTATTTGTATGTTTTATGAGTTAGATATTTTTGGACCTTATTGTAAATTATCCTAAATTTTGGACTTATATGCAAATTTTATCTCTTGTTTGTAGGAGATCAAGATGAGCCAATGGACTAGACTCAAGTTGGATCAAGTATGACTTCATTTAGGGTCATAAGGAGCATTTTTAAGCTGGATCAATTTGAACCGTTCATCAAGATCAAAGGCAATTCAATAAAAGGTTAAGATCTAATCAATCTGAATCGTCCAATGAGATCGTCTTGATTCTGCACCATCCATCTAGATCTGAAGAGAGGAGAGATCTGGTCCATACATTAAGATCCACACATCTTGATCATTCATCCGGACCATTCGATCTCGACCACTCATTCATATCTGATCAGATCCGTCCATCTTAAATCGAAGCAATTTTGGTCAACCAAATCTAGAAATTAATTATAAAAATCAAAAATTTCCCAACGGATTGGGGCCTTCTTCTACGAATGCAACTTCTTCCGCCTCGATCTCCGTCGCACTCTTCCACTTCCTCACCTTCCCATCGGTCGCCATAGAGAAAAGGGGATTCCCTCCTTCTCGAGTGACCAATCCTGAGCCACCTCCATCGATCCATCGATTAGGCTTTTCCGGATCAACATTTCTCCACCGCTCCAAGCTTTACCTCCGCCGACCAATCGGAGAAGGGGTTTGTCCTCTGATCACTCCATTCCTCTTTTCCAGTTGATCAGCTCCATCATAGCTCCTTCGGCCACCAGCCACATCTTCCTCACCAAGCTCCGCCGCCAACAGCCAATCGGAGAAGGGTTTCCCCTCCAATCGATGGTCTTCTTCCTTCCCTTTTGGTTCATCCAGTGTCGGACAACCACCATCCTCCTATTTCAGCTCATCCAGTACCAGCAGCCCTGTTTCATCTCCGATCAGCAGCATCTTCACTTCCAATCAGCTCTGTTTCTCTCGGATTTTGATGCAATTTCAAGCTTAGGGGATTTCCCGAGCTTGATTTGTGAGCTTATTCAAGTTGGATTTATTTGAGTTAATTTTTTTGTGTTGTATTTCTTTTGAATCGAATTCCTCTGCTATGTTTTGATTCTATTTGAAGATTTCTTGATTTTAGCTATTGATTGTCGTTTGTTCAAGTTGTTGTTGTGTTATTCTTAGGATTATAGGTTGAATCAGAGTTGTTATAGGATTGAATTCTTGTTTGTGCTAATTAATCAGTGTTTCATCCTAAAAATTATGTTAATCTATGTTTTCATATGTTGCTATTGTCCAGCTTCAATGGTTTTCTTCATTAGGTGTTTAAGCTTTGATAGATAAGTTACTACACAATTAGTTGCAATGAATTTTAGTTGTTAATTTCTTTCTTTAATAAGATTAGTTAATTCAGTTAGGTTCTTTGAAATATTTCTCTCCGATGGTGATCCGATTTCAAGCTAAGGGGTTGCCCTAGCTTGACTCTTGAGATGCTTACTTGCTTTAGCATGTTTGGTTTGTTAGAATTGTAGTTTAAATTCTTGCTTCTTGAATTGTTCTTGTTCATGGTGTGTTTCGCATGATTTGATTTGTTTTTGTTCATTTAGTGAAATGAATCTTTGACTTACTTGATCAATGCATTAGAGTTAGATTGCATTGTTAATTTCAAGTTTCATGAATTGTTTTGGTTGTTTAGATTTTCTTTAATAGATTGTCTTTAATTCTTGTTTCAATTGTTCATTTTATGCCATTGAAACCCCCCCCCCCAAACCTTTGATCGTGAATAATTGATCCTAAGATTAATATCCTATCGTTACATTCGTTGGGTGATGATCTAAGTTACCCTATACTGCATTAATTAAGGGGTTCAGTAATCTGTTTTGATATATCATATTGCGACAATGCATTATCAGGCCTCCTTCGTGACCTTGGTTTTCCTAGACCTAGAAAGAGTTCCATAGTATAATGGAATGCTATGGTAGGTTGACATGACTACCTTGGACTTAAGTTTGTGACTCAAACCTTTCCTATCTTTGGAAGAGTCTTGCCTCCTAACACCTAAAGTTTGACTACTAGATCCTTTAATTGAATTGGTCATTTTTCCAAGGATCTTTTCTAATTTATCAAGTCATGACCTCAAGGCTTGGTTTTCCTTTTCTAATACCTCAATTTTTGAATTTCCATCATTTCTTGAGATATTCTTCTTCCTAGGTATGTGTCTAGATTTCATGGGATTTATGCCTAGGTTCTTGTTATTCTTAGGTGGGATTGACCTAGAATTGTCCTTAGGCAAATTAACATGCTTAGCACATAAACAAAAATATTTATTACTATATTGATCCTTAGGCTTACTATTAGCATGATTCTTATGGTTAACAAATGCAAGTAAATTAAAATCATTATAGCATGCTTTCTATGATTACGTAAAAGATGAGCATTATTCAATGTTACCATGGGGTTTGCCTTAGCTCCCCCTACATGTGATGCTCCTTTCTTGTCCTTCTTAGGGCGACTCCCCCTTGGACATTGACTCCGGTAGTGCCCTCTTAGATTGCACTTCATGTTAGTGAAAGCCCTAGAGTCAATCATGTGATGATTGTTGTATGGACTTTATTGTATCATATTCATATTTATAAAGGCATGGTTATTATATTTACTTGTATTGGTGCCAAATAAACTAAGTATAATAACGTCCTTGAGTAGAAGGTTCTTATCTATATCAATCGATTGGTTGAATCGATAATGAGATGATATAGAGAACACTACTCTTAATCATTCCTAGTCAAGTATTAACATTCAGGGACAATGTTAATGCATAGAGATTAGCATGTAGGTCAACTCGATGACTTGATCTCACAAGTCATGGATATGAGATATCAAGTTGATACATGGGTATGCATTGGAGAATGTATACTGAATGACCCGTCATGAGAAAGTATCATAGATCATTATATGAGTGTCATATACTTTCTCATGTGACTATTAGTATGACTATTAGTTCTTGGACTTGAAGTCACCATGGTTCCCTGCATAAAGAGTTGCATACTTTGGCTTCGTCAAACGTCACCCGTAAATGGGTGGACTATAAAGGCGATTACTGGGTATGTAACAAATTATGCGGAGGGATGTGAGTGATATAGATGGGATCTATCCCTCCTATATGACGGGAGTGACATCGTTATTCTTGATAGAGTGAGACCACGAAGTGCATGGCCATGCCCAAATGAGTCAATATGAGATATTGAGCTCATTTGATTAGAGTGAGTCTACTTGGAGTTCAAGATATAGATTGTACCGAGGATGACACGGTCTATGCCTCAATTGGTCAATCTAGATGTCAAGGATAGAGGGACATTGTCACATATTGTGAGAGTCACAATTAGTAGTTACAAAGGTGATGTTGGATCTCAACATTCTTGTAACTTGGGTAGCAATGATGTGTTGCTAGATACCGCTCATTGCTTATGTTCCTAAATCGGTTTAGGAGCATTGCCAACGTTACAAGAACCTATAGGGTCACACACAAAGGGCAATTAGATGGAGATAAGATTCATATGATGAACCATGAGGATTAGGTTCATGGGATGAACCAAATTGGATTAAGAGTAATCCAAATTAGACTAATTGAGTTAGACTCAATTTGATTCAAGTGTTGAATGAGTCTAATTTAGATTTGATTCATTGAGTCAATTTAAATTAATGAATAGAGATTTATTAAATCAAATTGACTTGAATCAAGTGGTTAGATTTGATCAACCATGGGAGATAATAGGTCAAGTTTGACTTGACTTGAGAGGGAAGATGAATGGTCAATTTTGACTTGACCAATTGTCATGTCATGGTGACTTGGCATGGGGGTCGGCCAATGATGATGCTCCACATCATCATGGACTTATCATATGGTGCCACCTCATGAGGGAGACCATTGGCTCTTGGAGTTACATGCATGCATGTAACCTCCCAACTTGAAGTGGTCGGCCACTATTATTCATGGTGTGAATTGATTTGGTGAGTAACTTCATCTTCTTCCTTTCTCCTCTCAAGCTCTCTCCCATTCCTCATCTTGTCGAAATTTCCAAGGAGTGCTAGCACACTCTAGGTTGTTTTTCTCCACCATTTGTCCATGTGGATACCAATAGAGGAGTGTACACTTGACACTCTTGAGTTCCGGCAAGCTATTTGGACGAGCGGGATAAGTGAAGGGCGTCGCATCGAGGGTAACGCTCTCATCATATAGATCTAAGGTAGATCTAGGTTTACTTAAACACATACATGTAGTTTTATTTTTATATCTTCGCAGGGATCCGTGGCCAGGCTTCAGAGGTTTCCGCAACGCAAAAAGTGGTTTTTGCGGCTCAGAAAGTCCAACACTTCAAACATACTACGTGCTTCTTTCTCTTCCTTATCGGGGCTCCGACCTCCTTTGACTTTTCCTTGACCTTTGGCACTTGAGTTTTCTTCTTGGCCAATTTTGGGCATTTACTTTTGTAATACTTATATTTCCTACACTCAAAGCACATAATATCTTTTTTATTTTTATTTAGAATTCTTGAGTTACCTTCTTGGTTCGTAGGAAAATGGTGGATCTCTTCTTCATTTCTTCTTGAGGTAGAGGGTTCCTCTTCTTGCTCTAGCTCCGTCATCGAGGATGATCTCCTTCCCCTCAATTCTAGAAGTGGAGACTTCTTCAACCTCCTCTTCCTCGGATGTTGAGCATCTCTCAAATTTCATTCCTCAAGCTCTTGAGATGATGATGTGCTTTCTTCTTGAGCTTGAGAGGATGAACACTCCTCTTTGGACTCCTCTACTACTTGTGTCGATGAGGGCTCTTCATGGAGCTTGGCTAGCTTACTCCATAATTCCTTAGCATCCCTAAACTCACCTAACTTTGCCAAAATATTTTTAGGTAACAAATTAACTAACATTTTCATTATCTTATTATTTATTTTAAAAAATCATATTTGCTCCTTGGTCTACTTCTTCTTCTTGAGTATTCTTCCCTTCTCATCCTTTAGAGCATTGAACCCTATTATAATGCTAATCCAATTATCAAAATCACACATAAAAAATACATCATTCTACCTTTCCAATGTGCGAATTTTTGTGGTCAAGGAAAGACGAAACCGATGTCATCCCTAATCTTTCTTGAAACTTCATTTCTTCTGGCGTGTGCTCCTTGATTATTAATTCTTGAAGAGCAACCTTACTATGATACCAATTGTAGAGGAATTGGTCATCACGCTAGAGAAATGGCGAATAGCATCTTTTGTTATTTCGTTGATCATGATCATGTCGTGTTTGTCTACAAAAATGTTATGCGCAGCGGAATACAATACAAATAGAAATAAAGGCAAAACACATGCACAACACAAGAGATTTAATGTGGTTCGGAACTTGGGTTCTACTCCATAGGGCGAGCTCTAATTGAGCTCTAGTGATGCACACTACCACTATCAAACTTCTCCTTCTCGGTATGACAACGGAGGTGGAGAAACCTCATACAATAAGTGTTTACAACAATAAACAAGAAGATACAATCAAATACAAGGATGAAGCAAAAAAATAAAAGTAAAGAACACTTTACAAAAACTTGATTGCTTGCTTGCTTGCTTGTTGATTGCTTTGAATTGCTCTTGAAGGATTAAAATGCAACAACACTTCTCCTTTAAAATTGCCCCAAAAATCTTGGCCAAAATCCTTCATGAGTTGCTTCTTTTATAACCTGTAGTTAGTTGATTTCGCTCCCAACAATCGACTGCTAGCCTATCTGTTGTCTCACAATGACTCCATCCATATTGGAATCTGCCCAACAGATATATCAGTAGTTGACTGCCCATACTAGCAATCGACTATTGCCTAATAGTCAACTGGTCAGTTGAATACGCAATAATCTATGCACTGCTACAATAGTAGTCGACTGCTCAAGGCTAGTCAGCTGCCCATACATAGTAGTTGACTGCAACAACCTTAGCCAAGAAGTCCAGTCTCAGTCATTTCTTTGACCAGTCGGTTGTGTTGGATCGAAGCGGATCGCTAGAGGGGGGGTGAATAGCGATAAAAACTTTTTCTTTTAAATCGTTCGGTAGACAATTAAACGCAGCGGAAATGTAAATAAAAACTAAATGAGACAAATAGTTTTTTTACTTGGTTCGTAGCCTTCGGCTACTACTCCAAGGCCCTAACGGTCCTAGACCGTGTACGGAGGGCAATTCACTAAAACACTCCTCCTCGTTGGAGGTAGGAGTTTTACGATTACAAAAACCTTCGAAGCACAAGATAGAGAGACAAACCCTCTCTTCTATTAAAATGAAATGCAACGGTAGAAAGCCTCGATTAACAAACGAATTGCAAGATTAAAAGAAATGACAAAACAAGATTATACCAACAACTCGAAGATAGGACTTAAACTAGGGTTGTTGGCAGCACTTCGTTGTCGTAGAGTTATCGGAGAGTCACAGTGTTGTGGAGGCTTTTGAGCACTTAGAATTGATGATGAAACCCTAGGTTAGGACCTCCTTTTATAGCCTTTGAGCCCCTTTTCGAGAGGAACCCTAGCCAATCATATTTGAGCACCACTCCCCTTGAAATTTGGTGATAAACCTTGACTCCTCGAAGCTGATCCTTTGACCATCAGTCGACTGATGGCCATCATCAGTCGACTGATGGCAGCATCAGTCGAGTGCTAACCTCCAAAGAATGATCGATTGGACGGCAATGAGTCCTCCAAGCCGGGCGATGCTTGCTGCAAGTCAAAGTTAGCTCAACAAAAACATAATTTCGACGGTCGTCGACCATCTGATCTCGACCTAGACCATCTATAGGATGTCTTTGGTCGGATCTACGCTTAAGATCATCCCCGTAACGAGGATAGAAACTCACTTACGCTCGCATACACGAGCTTACCTCGATACTTACGTGTTGCTTTTGCTTCTGGCCTTCCACTCGATTCCTTCGGCTCCCTCCGAAGTCACTCGAGTGTCGCCCGATGACCGCGGCTTCCTCCGGGTGTCGCTAGCCTTCAGCTCCAGCTATAGCAATCTTCTGCACACTCGATTCAGCTCGTGAGATAACGACATGAGCTTAACTTTGTATCGTTTGCTATAATCAAAACTCAGGTTCGACTTAGGTGCCTACTGCACCAATAGGCTGGTCATAATCCTAGTCAACTGCTCTAAGTTGACTAGGCTTCTGAGTGTCAAACACTCGATCAGTCGACTAACCCAAAGTCCCAGTCAACTAATAAACCTCAACCATGAGGTTTAACCCAAATATGATTCCCTCAAACTTGATTGACCACCCTTAACCTAGACCTAATCCTTCTAGCCACCTCCATCAGCCTCGCACCTCTCGGATCCCTCGAGTCTGCGACTCTTCATCATTCGCGTTAGCCTTCAGGTGCTTCCATCGACTATGTCATGCTAATCGGGTCCTTTGCCAAGGTTCATTTGAACTTATGCCGCCAAGACCACATGCTTGGACTTTACACTACCAAAATCTCACCCTTTGACTTCCTTGCCAAGATCTATTTGGACTTACACCGTCAAAACCCATGCTTGGACTTTACGCCGCCAAACCTACACCCTTGGACTTTCACATTACCAAGATCTATTTGGAATAACACTGCCAAGACCCATGCTTGGACTTTACGCTACCAAACCTACCTTTAGACTTCCCAATTGCCAAAGCTCACTTGGACTTTATGCGCCAAGACTACATGCTTAGACTTATGCTGCACTATATCTTTGGACTTTATCATTGCCAAGTACCCAAGACTTGGACTTTCCTTGCCAAGACCATTCTTGGACTTTTCAATTGCCAAGACCATGCTTGGACTTTTCTATGCCAAGACCATTCTTGGACTTTCCATGCCAAGACCATGCTTGGACTTTCCATGCCAAGTATCCAAACTTGGACTTCCAAGGTTGATTTCTCTAACAATCCCCCCTAAATAATCTTCTTCCCTATATGACTTTGGATATCCCATCATCCACTAGTCATATGGTCAAACCATATTGTCAAACAATGGTCAAACCCATTTGTCAATTCATTATCAAACATCAAAACACTACTCGAGTCCCACTCGAATTTGGTCAACATTGATCCGGGGTTTATTGTACTAACATGTTCCACTTTTCACTCCAAACAAACACTTCTTTGGATTTAGCTTTATATTATAACGGCTGAGTGTAGCAAACATTTCTTCGAGGTCTTGTATTAAATTTTGACTAAGCCGAGATTTTACTAGGATATCATCAACAAACACTTCCGCATTCCTTCCCTTCTGCTCGACAAATATCTTTGTCTATAAGCCTTTGATATGTGGCTCCTGCATTCTAAGTCCGAAAGACATTACTACATAAGAATATCTGCCATCACAAAGCTAACTTTACCTTGATCTTCTCTAGCTAACGGAATCTGATGATACCCCTTGATAAGCATCCATGAGTGAAACAACTTTATAGCCTACTATGAAATCAATTAACTGATCAATACGAGGCAAGAGGTAGCAGTTTTTAGGGAAGGCTTTATTTACATCACGAAAATCAGTACACATGCGCAATTGCCTGAGGGCTTGGGAACCAAAACTTCATATGACACTCATTCATGAAATTGAATTTCTTTTACATGACCTGCTTGCAGCAACTTCTCCACTTCTTCAGCATGACTTTGTCTTTCTCCGGCCCAAAGTTTAGCCTCTTTTGTTGGATCGGTCGAGCTCCTTTAGCAATGTTCAAATGATGCTCTACAACTCAGCGTTCATTCCCAGTCAGGTCATGTACATCCTTAACAAAAATATCTTCATTTCTTCGCAAGCAAGCAATGGGCTCCTCCTTCACCTCAAGCTGCTTGGCCACCTGAGTCAGTTTTCTTGCAGTTATCTCCACTTTCTCTTTCCTAGGTGCAGCCTCCTCCAACACATATATCTCAAAAATTATAGGTGTTTTCCTTTGGAATCATTCACCTGAGCTCTCTTTCTATCATCCCAAACCATCTGCACATAACAGCTCTGAGCTGCCTTTTATTCTCCCCTGACCTCCCTGACTAGTCGACCCACCAAGAATTTTACCTTTTGATGATAAGGGGAAGGCACCGCCTGAAAAGATGCTAAGAATGGATGACCAAGAATGGCATTGTATGCTGAAGGGGCATCCACCACTAGGAAAGGAGTCATGTTGGTCTTCTGACTCGGCTTCATTCCTAGGGTAAGGGGCAGAGATATTTGACCTAAAGGTTGCACCATATGCCCTGCAAACACAAATAGAGGGGTCGAAACCTCCTCCAACTATGCATTCCCTATTTGAATCTAGTTAAATACTTCCTAGAAAACAATATTAATAGAACTTTCATTTGAAATATCCAACCATGATCTTTGGGCAATATGTCTATGAATTAAACATTTGCTTTCCCCATAGTTGGTCAATGATTAATCTATTGATACACTTAATGACCCATCTAAATGTCATAAGCATTAGTGAACCATTTGTATCATCCTATCATCTCACCCATTGCTAAGTTTTCAATCAAAGTACCCTTATAGTGGGATGTGAGATGTTCCTAAAGGTATTTACACTTAACCAAAATTTCATGCATTTCTATCCATGGTTAAGTATCATCCTAAAAACCCAATCATGAACATGCATCAAGAATTATCAATCATGATCATAAATCATCAATCATTGCATATCATGATTATAAATTATAAAATTGAGCATGAATCATGATTTAAACATTCAATTTATGGGTTATGCATTATCATCACCCAACACTATGTTAAAAAATTTATAACCCACACCATCCTAAGTCAACCATATGATATGATATAAATAAAATCTACTTATGGTTGACTAACCTAGGGTTTTCCTAACCCTTAAGGATGGATTTAGGAACCCAATACAAATTCTTTCCTATAGGGTTCACCAAATATTCTTTAGGGATCCATTTTTAGCTATTATTTTATTTTTGGCTTGACCCTTAGCAATTAGGCAATGATAGGCCTTTTCATTTTTATTTCCTTTATAACCTAGGCCTTTCTTATTAAAGCTTGCCCTTTGGCTCCCTATGATCATGTTCAATGTGTTGGAGCCTATAGTGAATTTTTCTAGGGTCTTAGTTAAATGGTCTACCTTTTCTCTTAAAACCCTATTTTCCTCAATGCATGCATCATTCACATCAAAAGGCATGTAATTATCATGTGAGCATGTATTATCAAAACTAGAAGAGACATTATCATTAATATTTAAACATGATTTTTCTAGCTTTTCTTCTAGGGTCTTAATTTCATTTTGCATGCTTTTGTTTTTCTTTTTAGCCCGAAGTAATTCCTTAGTTAAGCTAGAAATCATAGACATAATTTTCTTGGGAGGGAGATTTGTTACCTCACTTACCAAATCCTCTTCCGATGATGAGGATGAAGATGAGGATGCTCCCCCTTCACTCGAGCTCTCCTCCTCACTTGTGTTGGAGTATTGGGAATACAATCAATGTCCCACATTGGTAAGACATGGAAAAGATCATGTGCTTATAAGATGAAAAGATATCTCCATTGTTATGAGGCCTTTTGGGTAAAGCCCAAAAACAAAATTATGAGGGCTTGGGCCCAAAGTGACCATTGTGGAGATATGTGGATCTTATATGCACCAACAATTGGTATCAGAGTCATGGTCCATGTCAAGCCATGAACCTTGAATAAAGGAAGTTGAGCTCCCATGTCCGGATCAAGAGAACCAGACATCAGGCAGGAAGTCCAATTGGGCTAGAAGGGCTGGACAACTGGCAAGAAGTCCAGCTGGGTCAGGAGGATCACCCAGTTGACAGGAAGTCCTAGTGGGTTGAGATCGGACATCAAGTAGAGGATGTCCTTTGAGGACGGATAGGCTTGAGGGGTTAATGTGGTCCTTCGTTTGAGGGGGGGATTGTTGGAGTATTAGGAATATAATTAAAGTTCCACATTGGTAAGACATGGAAAAGATCATGTGCTTATAAGATGAAAAGATATCTCCATTGGTATGAGACCTTTTGGGTAAAGTCCAAAAACAAAACCATGAGGGCTTGGGCCCAAAGTGGACAATATCATACCATTATGGAGATATGTGGATCTTATATGCACCAACAACTTGTGTTTCCTTCTTGTTCGGAGGATGAGGTGGAGTCCAAGTCTTCTATAGCCATAAGGGCAAAGCTTGTGAAGGCTTCTTCTTCTTCCGATGAGGATGATGGATCATCCCATGTCACCACTTTGTGTGCCTTAGCCTTCCCTTTCTCCTTGGTTTTCTTTTCATCCTCCTTCTTCTTGCTCCCCTTCTTCTTTTATTCTTTCTTCCTCCTTTCTTCTTTGCTCTTGTTCAAGAGGGGATAATCATCCCTTATATGTCCCTCTCCTTGGCAATTGTAGCAAATAATTTTTTGCCTCGGCCTTCTCTTCCTATCATTAGATTTGTTAAATTTAAAACTTTTCAAAGCACGTCTTACCTTCCTTACCATGTAGGCTTCTTCCGTGTTATCCATGGAGGAGGAGGAGGAGGAGTCTTCATCCGATGATGAAGGTGGCGTCTCCTTCTTCTTCTTCCCCTTGTTGGCTATCAATGCAACTCCCCTTGTCGGCTTGATTTGGTCTTCTACTATTCCTTCAAGCCTAGACTCATGTAATTCCATAGTGGAGAAAAATTCATCTAGAGTACTTACCTCTAGATGTTTTGAGATATAAAATGAGTCCACCATGGAACTCCACTTTGATGATCGGGGAAAGGCATCAATTGCCTTCATGATCATGTCCCTATTGAAGAGCTTCTCCCCTACACTAGATAAACCGTTAAGAATTTCTTTAAACCGAGAATGTAAAGATGTTACCTTCTCCCCTTTATCAAGTTTGATATTATTGAGTTGGGAGCGGAGGACATCTCTTCTTGCTAGCTTGGCCTCGGATGTGCCTTCATGAAATTCTATAAGCTTCTCCCACATCTCTTTAGCGCTTGCACATTCTCCGATCCGATTTACTTCTTGTTGGGGGAGCACATTGTACAAATGATGCTTTGCCTTTGAGTTTGCCAAGTACTCCTCTCTTTGCTTCTTAGTCCATCGTGATTTATCTATAGGCTTCCCCTCTTCATCCCTAGGTATATCGATACTGGATTCCATTATTAACATGATATCAAAATCCGTTTCGAAAAATACCTCCATTCGCTTCTTTCACCAAGCGAATTCCCCCTCAAACTTGGGTGGATGGATGTTTGAATCGGCCATCTTTGTTGTCATGCTTGTTGCAGCGGTGAGTCCGGTGACAAGCAACCTTGGCTCTGATATCACTTGTTGGAACTTCGGTGGCCGGCTAGAGGGAGGTGAAAAGCCCTCTTTCGTGTACGATGGAAATCGCTCGTTGATTACTCGTCTACAAAACCGTTAGCACAGCAGAATAAAAAAACTAAAGACAATTAAGAATAACAAAGAATACAAACGCTAACACGAAGTTGTAACGTGGTTCACAACCTTGCCGCTAATCCACAGACCGATTCGTTCAAGGTGAATCATGCCTAAACATTCACAATTCTCTCCTTGGCACCAAGAAAGGTGGAGGTAACCTTTTCTTACAAGATCACACTTCTTACAATAGAATTTAGATAAAAGCAAGTAAGAAGAGTAGGGAAGCATTTTGGTCACTTGGGTGTTGATTGGAGTTAAAGCATTTTGCTCCCTAAGTGTCCAAAGGCTCATTCTTATAGAGAAGAGCCCAATCTTCCCGTTAACACAGTAGCAAGCGACTAATGCCCCGATCAGTCGACTACTACTGTAGTCGTTGCCCAATAACAGCTTCATCCACGTTGGTTTTCGTCCAATGGTTCCCACATCAGTCGACTGATCCTCCCATCAGTCGACTGATGGAGCCAACAGTCGAGTCCCGCGAGCGAGCAATCGACTAACAACCATTCTGTGCCCGAAACCCTCGTGACCAGTTGACTGATATCATCATCAGTCGACTGATAGTTTTGACAGTCGACTGCCAATCCTTGACAGTCGATTGTTGGGACACAAACCTGACTCGAACACCAGTAGAGTCTAAGTCGACTTGGAGTAGTCGATTGTCATGGCATGGCAGTTGACTGATGTCGGAAAATCCCATCTGACACTTAGCCAATCGGCCAAGTTTCACCTAAGCGCTACCCTGTCCCGGATTATAATCGCTCACTCTCATTCCCTTGGAGTCCCCCGCCTTTGAAGTTATCTTCGTCCATCCACGTCCCTCGGATGCGCCCAGCGCACGGCTTTTCAGCGTCATCCTTCGCGTCTCGCCCTGAAGTCTACTTCCTCTGGCTTCACTCCAATGCTCCTCGTCTAGTGGTCCCTCAGATGCACCAAGCACACGGCTTCCACAATGCATTTTTCACCTACTCAAAGACCGAGTCATGAGAGGTGAAACTTGCCAATGCTCCATGTGCAAATTACTAAGTCCTGCATGAATTCAACGCACACATCAAATCCAATACAATCCTAACTTAATCCCTTTGCCACACACATCAAAACCATATCACATGGGTTGATTGCCCTAACAATCTCCCCCTTTTTGATGTGTGGCAATCCGTTTAAGTTAGGTAAAAATAATAACATAAAACATAAGGCAATCAAGCATGTAAGTAAAAACATGAGTATCAAACTCCCCCTTAAGACATGCTAAATTTTCCCTTTTAGTATGATTAACTTAAACCTATTAATTCTCCCCCTTTGACACCATCAAAAACATTATGCAAATGTTATATACATATGACATCAACTCTAATGGAAGAATATACCAAAATCCACTCAAAACCTGATAAAAATAGGTTACTATGCTCGGGCACAGTACATCAGTCGACTGAATCAGACTATCAGTCGACAGGCAACAGATTTCAGGTTTTTTTGATTTTTCGAATAAACTTCAGAAATGCATTAAAAATTCTAGGAAATTCAAAAAATTATGAAATTTGAAGTACATATTTCTAGTGAGTTCCTTTATCAGTGAAAAATAAGTTTTCATGAAAATTCATTTTAATTTTGAAAGTTAGCCAAAAACTCAAAAGTTGTAAAAAGTCTAAGGTTTGTATCAACTTTAAAGCCTAGTTTTGCCTTGAAGCTTTTCAAAACATGAACTCACTATTTATGAAACATAAAATGGTTTTAAAATCATTTGAAATATCCAACCATGATCTTTGGGCAATATGTCTATGAATTAAACATTTGCTTTCCCCATAGTTGGTCTATGATTAATCTATTGTTACACTTAATGACCCATCTAAATGTCATAAGCATTAGTGAAACATTTGTATCATTCTATCATCTCACTCATTCCTAAGTTTTCAATCAAAGTACCCTTATATTGGGATGTGAGATGTTCCTAAAGGTATTTAGACTTAACCAAAATTTCATGCATCTCTACCCATGGTTAAGTATCATCCTAAAAACTCAATCATGAACATGCATCAAGAATTATCAATCATGATCATAAATCATCAATCATTGCATATCATGATTATAAATTATAAAATTGAGCATGAATCATGATTTAAACATTCAATTTATGGGTTATGCATTATCATCACCCAACACTATGTTAAAAAATTTATAACCCACATCATTCTAAGTCAACCATATGATATGATATAAATAAAATCTATTTATGGTTGACTAACCTAAGGTTTTCCTAACCCTTAAGGATGAATTTAGGAACCCAATACAAATTCTTTCCTATAGGGTTCACCAAATATTCTTTAGGGATCCATTTTCTAGCTATTATTTTATTTTTGGCTTGACCCCTAGCAATTAGGAAATGATAGGCCTTTTCATTTTTATTTCCTTTATAACCTAGGTCTTTCTTATTAAATCTTTCCCTTTGGCTCCCTATGATCATGTTCAATGTGTTGGAGCCTATAGTAAATTTTTCTAGGGCTTTAGTTAAATGGTCTACCTTTTCCCTTAAGATCCTATTTTCCTCAATGCATGCATCATTCACATCAAAAGGCATGTAATTATCATGTGAGCATGTATTATCAAAACTAGAAGAGACATTATTATTAATATTTAAACATGATTTTTCTAGCTTTTCTTCTAGGGCCTAAATTTCATTTTGCATGCTTTTGTTTTTATTTTTATCCTAAAATAATTCCTTAGTTAAGCTAGAAATCATAAACATAATTTTCTTGGGAGGAAGATTTGTTACCTCACTTACCAAAACCTCTTCCAATGATGAGGATGAAGATGAGGACGTTGTTGGATTTTTTGAGCCGCAAAAACTGCTTTTTGCGTTGCGAAAACCTCAGAAGCCCCGACCACGAATCCGTGCGAAGATGTATTAAAACTAAAACATGTATGTGTTTACCAAAAACCCTAAATCTACCTTAGATCTAGAAGGTGAGATCATTACCCTCGATGTGACACCCTTCGCAAATCCTGCTCGTCCAAAAGCTTCGCCGGAACTCAAGAGCGTCAAGTGCACACTCCTCTATTGGTATCCACACAAGCAATAAGTGGAGAAAACACACCCTTGAGTGTGCTAGCACCCTATGGATGGTTTGGCTAAAGAAAGGGATGGGAGAACAAGCTTGAGAGGAAGATGATCCAAGGAAGAAGATGAAGTTGTGTAACTCACACAAATAATTCTCATCTAATGAGAATAGTGGCTGGCCACTTTTCTTAGGGGGGTTACATGCATGCATGTAACTCCTCCAAGAGCCAATGGCTCTTGGTCTCCCTCATGAGGTGGCACCACATGCTAAGTCAATGATGATGTGGAGCATCATCATTGGCCGACCATGCCAAGTCATCATCATGACATGGCATTTGGTCAAGTCAAACTTGACCTTTCATCTTCCCTCTCAAGTCAAGTCAAACTTGACCTCTTATCTCCCATGGTTGATCAAATCCAACCATTTGATTCAAGTCAATTTAATTTAATGAATCTATATTCATTAATTTAAATTGATTTGATGAATCAAATCTAAATTAGACTCATTCAACACTTGAATCAAATTGAGTCCAACTCAATTAGTCTAATTAGGATTACTCTTAATCCAATTTGGTTCATCTCATGAACCTAATCCTCATGGTTCATCATATGAACCTAATCTCCATCTAATTACCCTTATGTGTGTGACCCTATAGGTTCTTGTAACGTTGGCAATGTCCCTAAACTGATTTAGGAACATAAGCAATGAGCGGTATCTAGCAACACATCATTGCTACCCAAGTTACAAGAATGTTGAGCTCCAACATCACCTTTGTGACTACTAATTGTGACTCTCACAATATGTGACAATGTCCCTCTATCCTTAACATCTAGATTGACCAATTGAGGCATAGATCGTGTCATCCTCGATACAATCTATATCTTGAACTCTAAGTAGACTCACTCTAATCAAATGAGCTCAATATCTCATATTGACTCATTTGGGCATGGCCATGCACTTCGTGATCTCACTCTATCAAGAATATCGATGTCACCCCCATCATATAGGAGGGATAGATCCCATCTACATCACTCACATCCCTCCGCATAATTTGTTACATACCCAGTAATCGCCTTTATAGTCCACCCATTTACGGGTGATGTTTGACGAAGCCAAAGTATGCAACTCCTTATGTAGGGAACCATGGTGACTTCAGGTATAAGGACTAATAGCCATACTAATATCCACATGAGAAAGTATATGACACTCATATAACGATCCATGATACTTTCTCATGGTGGGTCATTCAGTATACATTCTCCAATGCATACCCATGTGTCAACTTGATATATTATATCCATGACTTGTGAGATCAAGTCATCGTGTTGACCTACATGCTAGCCTCTACGCATTAACATTGTCCCTAAATGTTAATACTTAACTAGGAATGATTAAGAGTAGTGTTCTCTATATCATCTCATTATTGATTCAACCAATCGATTGATATAGATAAGAACCTACTACTCAAGGACATTATTATATTTAGTTATTTTGCACCAATACAAGTAAATATAATAACCATGCCTTTATAAATAGGAATATGATACAATAAAGTCCATACAACAATCATCACATGATTGACTCTAGGGCTTTCACTAACAATCTCCCACTAGCACTAGTGTCAATCACCGTAGTATCTAATACCCAATGACCTAGTGTGACCATCATGCTTTTTCTGTGCCAAAGCCTTGGTCAAGGGATCTGCGATGTTAGCCTCTGTGGGTACTCTGCAAATCTTCACATCTCCTCTATCGATAATCTCTCAAATGAGATGGAAGTGTTGTAGTATGTGTTTGGTCCGCTGGTGTGAGCGAGGTTCCTTAGCCTGTGCAATCGCTCCATTGTTGTCACAATAGAGCTCTATGGGATCTGCTATGCTAGGAACCACCCCAAGCTCAGTAATGAACTTGCGGATCCAAACTGCCTCCTTTGCTGCCTCAGATGCAGCAATATACTCGGCTTCTGTTGTAGAATCAGCAACTGTGTCCTGCTTCGAACTCTTCCAGCTCACAGCGCCACCATTCAAGCAAAACATGAACCCTGACTGCGATCTATAATCATCCTGGTCAGTTTGGAAGCTGGCATCGCTGTAACCCTTTACAGCTAGCTCCTCATCACCTCCAAATATCAAGAAATATTCTTTAGTCCTTCTCAAGTACTTAAGAATATTCTTGACTGCTATCCAGTGATGCTCACCTGGATCTGACTGGTATCTACTCATCATGCTCAAAGCATACGAGACATCAGGACGAGTACACAGCATGGCGTACATGATAGATCCTATAGCAGATGCGTAAGGGATCTTATCCATGCGGTCTCTCTCCTCTCTAGAAGAGGGACTTTGAGTCTTCGAAAGACTCACACCATGTGACATCTCGTGAAGTCCTTCTTGGAATTGCATGGAAAACCGTAGTAATACTGTGTCAATGTACTTAGGTCAAGCAATCTCTTAGATCTATCTCTATAGATCTTGATGCCTAGAATACAGGTTGCTTCACCTAAGTCCTTCATTGAGAAGCACGTCCCCAGCCAAGTCTTCACAGACTGTAGTGAAGGGATGTCATTCCCAATAAGCAGTATGTCATCCACATACAATACAAGGAAGACAATCAGATTCCCATTAACCCTCTTGTAGACACAGGTTCATCTTCATTCTTGATGAAATCAAACTGTTTGATTGCATCATCGAATCAAGATTCCAAATTCAGAAGCTTGCTTTAGCCCATAAATGGACCTTTGCAGCTTGCATACTTTCCCAGTATGTTGTGGATCTTCAAAACCCTCAGGTTGTGTCATGTACACATCCTCGAGTAAGTTTCCATTCAGAAACGCGGTTTTGACATCCATCTGCCAGATCTCATAATCGTGGTATGCTGCAATAGCAAGCAAGATTCGAATGGACTTAAACATCGCCACTGGAGAAAAGGTTTCATCATAGTCAATACCATGAATTTGCTTGAAACCTTTAGCCACCAATCGGCCCTTCTAGGTATGCGTAAGTCCATCCATGTCAGTCTTTCTCCTAAAGACCCACTTACACCCAATGGGTTTGACCCCTTCAGGTGGATCAACCAAAGTCCATACTTGGTTGGTGTACATGGATTCCATCTCGGATCTCATGGCCTCTAGCCATTTCTCAGAATCTGGGCTCATCACAGCTTCCTGATAGGAGGTAGGCTCATTCTCAATGAGCATTACATCATCATGGTCAGACAAGCGAAATGAGTATCTCTCAGGCTGACAATGTACCCTATCAGATCTGCGAAGAGGTAGGTCTACCTGAACAGGTGGTTGTTCCATAACTCTTTGTGTAACAATCTCATCACCCACAACACTTTGTGGTTCCTGTTCAACCTCCATCAAGGCCTCAGTGCTATGGTCCTTATCTTGAATTTCTTCAAGATCGAATATACTCCCACTAGTTTTTCTAGAAACAAAATCTCTTTCTAGAAAAACCCCAGTCTTTGCTATAAACACTTTGTGCTGACTGAGAATGTAGAAGTAATATCCCTTTGTATCCTTAGGATATCCAACAAAATAGCACCTATCGGATTTGGGTCCCAGTTTGTCTGAGACTTGACGTCGAACGTAAGCCTCACAACCCCAAATCCTCATGAAAGACATCTTGGGATTTCTCCCTGTCCATATCGTATATGGTGTCTTTATCACAGCCTTGGATGGTACACGGTTAAGGGTAAAGGCTGCTGTGTCTAGATCGTACCATATCTAATAGGGTACGATTCCTCCTTTCGGATACACCATTCCACTGTGGTGTTCCAGGAGGAGTGATTTGGGATAGAATCCCACACTCATCTAGATAGTCACAAAACTCATGGCTAAGGTATTCACCACCTCGATCTGATCGAAGTATCTTAATACTCTTGCCAAGCTGGTTTTGTACTTCATTCTTGAATTCTTTGAACTTTTCAAAGGATTCTGATTTATGTGTCATAAGATACACATAACCATATCTACTGAAGTCATCAATAAATGTAATGAAGTACCTATAACCACCTCTAGCTGCAACATTGAAAGGGCCACATACATCACTATGTATAAGTCCTAACAAGTCTGTTGCTCTTTCGCTGTGTCCACTAAAGGGAGTCTTGGTCATCTTGTCTAAAAGGCAAGACTCGCATGTCTCATATGATTCAAAATCAAATGAGTCTAGCAGCCCATCCTTATGAAGCTGAGATAAGCGACTCTCATTTATGTGACCTAAGCGACAATGCCAGAGATGGGTTTGGTTCAACTCATTTGACTTGAACCTTTTGGTACTTATGTTATAGATAGGTCTCTCTAAGTCTAGAAAGTAGAGTCCGTTCATTAGAGGCGCACTACAATAGAACATATCATTTAAATAAACTGAACAACATTTATTCTTTATTATAAATGTAAATCCTTTCTTGTCCAAACAAGAAACCAAAATTTTGTTCTTAGTTAAAGTAGGAACATAACAACATTCATCTAATTCTAGTACAAGCCCAGTGGGCAGAGATAGATCATAAGTTCCTACAGCAACAGTAGCAACTCTTGCATCATTGCCTACTCGTAGGTCCACCTCGCCCTTTGTCAATGCCCTGCTATTTCTCAACGCCTGCACATTGGTACAAATGTGAGATGCACATCCGGTATCTAATACCCATGATGAAGAAATAGATAGATTGACTTCTATAACATTTATACCTGAAGTAGAAGTCTCACTTCTCTTCTTCTTAAGATCTTCTAGGTATGCCTTGCAATTACGCTTCCAGTGTCCAGCTTCCTTGCAGTGGAAGCAAGTCCCTTCCTTGGCTACACCTCCTTTGGGTTTCAGTTCCTAACCCTTGCCCTTGGCTTGGGACTTTCCCTTACCTTTAGGCTTGCCCTTGACTTTCTTCTTTTGCACCATCAAAATGGTGTCAGATTTTCCCTTCTTAAGGTTAAGCTCAGCAGTTCTCAACATGCTGAGCATCTTAGGCAGTGGCTTATCAATTTCATTCATGTTATAATTCATGACAAATTGATTGTAGGCTTGTGGCAAAGATTGCAAGATCAGGTCAGTGGCCAGCTCTTGGCCAAGTGAGAATCCCAGCCTTTGTAGGTTTTCTACGTACCCAATCATCTTGAGTACATATGGACCTACGGGAGTCTCATCTTGCATTTTGGACCCAAACAATGCCTTAGAGACTTCATATCTCTCATTCCTTGCTTGTCCTTGATATAGTTGACGAAGATGTTCAACCATATCATAAGCATTCATGAACTCATGTTGCTTCTGAAGCTCAAAGTTCATGGTCGCGAGCATTATACATGACACATTTAATGCATCATCTTGTTGCTTCTTGTAAGCATCTTTGTCATCTCGCGAGGCAATGGCAGGAGGTGCCTCCGGAATGGGCTGCTCCAGGATGTACAGCTTCCTTTCTTGGGTGAGAACAATTCTCAAATTCCTGTACCAGTCCAGGAAATTTGCTCCATTGAGCTTGTCCTTCTCAAGGATAGAACGCAGAGAGAGAGTGTTCATGTTTGTCGACATAGTAATCTACAGCATACAATGCAGAGAATTAATATCATATTCCTTTTATCATTTAATTAGGCCTTTAATCAAATGATGCTCCCACTAAATTATAGAAATTTTATAGAATCAAGTTATGGATATGGTCAAACCACATTACTAGATTCATACAAACTAGCTATAATTCTTGCGAGATAAGATCCACATTATACTAAGCCTTGAGTTAGCTTTGGCTAAATCGCCCAAGACTTAGTATGATCGGTGGGTAACACATTACCGATTACATCTCTATGCAACTCTTGTTTATAGGATCAAGACCCACATTTACAAAAGACCTTGAGTTAGCTTTGGCTAAATCACCCAAGATTTAGTGTAAATGCGATCTTATCCTATCTTTCCAATGATTGGAATATGCCTATAGTTCTACTCGATCCAATTGAGTTAACTAGTTTTACTCAATCTAATTGAGCTTACTCTAACCCCAAGCCATGATAGGCGGGACCAAGATTGTCCCTCTGCACCCTACCAAGATAATATGCATTGCTCTGCTTTGGCAGATTCAACAACTACAAATGATCGAGGTAGTGATGGGTATCAAGGACCTGGTAGGCATTTACGAGTTGATTCGATTAAGATCTAATCTAATCGTAATGTGTATCATATACGCATTAAGGCCTTTATTATCCTATATTAGTATTCATCACATACATACATACATTATTCTAGCATGCATCATATACATACAAGAAAATTATCCTAGCATGCATCATATACATACGAGCATTATTCTACTAGCATGCATCTCATACATACAAGCAAAAACAAATATATATATATATATATATATATATATATATATATATATATATATATATATATATATATATATATATATATATATATATATATATATATATATATATATATATATATATATATATATATATATATATATATATATATATATAAACATATATATATATATATAATAAATTGTGATGTGGTCATGGCGCGACTACGATCATCTCAAGACAATAAGAATATCGGTCGGTCAACCTAGGGCTAGCCGATTCTCCAAGCGCTTCCTTTGACCGCCATGTGTCGCTTCTAACTTTGTCTACAAGTGAACTTTCCACAGCTCTATTTTGTACATTACAAATATGAAACTCGAGTTACATTCGAGTCTAAAACTATTTACAACTAGAATTTCAAAAGAAGAGGAACGACACGCAAGTCGCATACACTATACAACACACACAACCACAAAAGCGGCCGTGTAGTATTATGAATTACAACACATCATAATCCAATCAAATTGGGGTCATTGGGCCATGACAATCATAGAATTATACATAATTCTAAATTATGTATTTTTACAGAAAATTTCTACAATTTTTCCTATTTTTTTAAATTTTATGAGTCACCTATCCGTAACGGTCCCGCTAAGCGATTTACGGGCGCGATCGTGGGACAAGGCCCCTTTCGGGGATAGGGGCAGCGCCCCTACTCGCAAAATAAACTTTGTGAGTGTCCCTACTATGATCTTACAATGACTTAAGTCACTGTCCCAAAAACCTAAAGCGAGAACTCACCGTTTCGGAGAGTTTTTCTCAGTGGTTGAAGCCGACAAGTGTCCCAACACTCGTTGCTTCGACTCTTCGAGAAAAATACCCAAAAATTCTATAAAAATAGGAAATTTACAGAAACATAAAATTCTGTAATTTTTATATCTAATACAAAAATTACAAAAAACGAAACACATACATGCTTCGAACGTGGCTCTGATACCACTTTTGGATTTTCCGAGCCGCAAAAACTGCTTTTTGTGTTGCGAAAACCTCGAAAGCCCCGGCCACGGATCCGTGCGAAGATGTATTAAAACCAAAATATGTATGTGTTTACTAAAAACCCTAGATCTACCTTAGATCTAGAAGGTGAGATCATTACCCTCGATGCGACGCCCTTCGCAAATCCCGCTCGTCCAAAAGCTTCGCCGGAACTCAAGAGCGTCAAGTGCACACTCCTCTATTGGTATCCACACAAGAAATAGGTGGAGAAAACACACCCTTGAGTGTGCTAGCACCCTATGGATGGTTCGGCCAAAGAGAGGGATGGGAGAGCAAGCTTGAGAGGAAGATGATCCAAGGAAGAAGATGAAGTTGTGTAACTCACACAAATAATTCTCATCTAATGAGAATAGTGGCCGGCCACTTTTCTTAGGGGGGTTACATGCATGCATGTAACTCCTCCAAGAGCCAATGGCTCTTGGTCTCCCTCATGAGGTGGCACCACATGCTAAGTCAATGATGATGTGGAGCATCATCATTGGCCGGCCATGCCAAGTCATCATCATGACATGGCATTTGGTCAAGTCAAACTTGACCTTTCATCTTTCCTCTCAAGTCAAGTCAAACTTGACCTCTTATCTCCCATGGTTGATCAAATCCAACCATTTAATTCAAGTCAATTTAATTTAATGAATCTCTATTCATTAATTTAAATTGATTTGATGAATCAAATCTAAATTAGACTCATTCAACACTTGAATCAAATTGAGTCTAACTCAATTAGTCTAATTAGGATTACTCTTAATCCAATTTGGTTCATCTCATGAACCTAATCCTCATGGTTCATCATATGAACCTAATCTCCATCTAATTACCCTTATGTGTGTGACCCTATAGGTTCTTGTAAGGTTGGCAATGTCCCTAAACCAATTTAGGAACATAAGCAATGAGCATTATCTAGCAACACATCATTGCTACCCAAGTTACAAGAATGTTGAGCTCCAACATCACATTTGTGACTACTAATTGTGACTCTCACAATATGTGACAATGTCCCTCTATCCTTGACATCTAGATTGACCAATTGAGGCATAGACCGTGTCATCCTCGATATAATCTATATCTTGAACTCCAAGTAGACTCACTCTAATCAAATGAGCTCAATATCTCATATTGACTCATTTGGGCATGGTCATGCACTTCGTGATCTCACTCTATAAAGAATATCGATGTCACCCCCGTCATATAGGAGGGATAGATCCCATCTACATCACTCACATCCCTCTGCATAATTTGTTACATGCCCAATAATCGCCTTTATAGTCCACCCATTTACGGGTGACGTTTGACGAAGCCAAAGTATGCAACTCCTTATGTAGCGAACCATGGTGACTTCAGGTCTAAGGACTAATAGTCATACTAATAGACACATGAGAAAGTATATGACACTCATATAACGATCCATGATACTTTCTCATGGCGGGTCATTCAGTATACATTCTCCAATGCATACCCATGTGTCAATTTGATATCTTATATCCATGACTTGTGAGATCAAGTCATCGTGTTGACCTACATGCTAGTCTCTACGCATTAACATTGTCCCTAAATGTTAATACTTGACTAGAAATGATTAAGAGTAGTGTTCTCTATATCATCTCATTATCGATTCAACCAATCGATTGATATAGATAAGAACATACTACTTAAGGACATTATTATATTTAGTTATTTGGTACCAATACAAGTAAATATAATAACCATGCCTTTATAAATAGGAATATGATACAATAAAGTTCATACAACAATCATCACATGATTGGCTCTAGGGCTTTCACTAACAGACGCTCCCCCTTCACTCGAGCTCTCCTCCTCACTTGTGCTTGCTTCTTGTTCGGAGGATAAGGTGGAGTCCAAGTCTTCTATAGCCATCAGGGCAAGGCTTGTGAAGGCTTCTTTTTCTTCCAATGAGGATGATGGATCATCCTATGTCACCGCTTTGTGTGCTTTAGCCTTCCCTTTCTCCTTGGTTTTCTTTTCATCCTCCTTCTTCTTGCTCCCCTTTCTCTTTACTCCTTTCTTCCTCCTTTCTTCTTTACTCTTGTTCAAGAGGGGACAATCATCCCTTATATGTCCCTTTCCTTGGCAATTGTAGAAAATAATTTTTTGCCTCGGCCTTCTCCTCCTATAATTATATTTGTTAAATTTAAAACTTTTCAAAGCATGTCTTACCTTCCTTACCATGTAGGCTTCTTCCGTGCTATCCATGGAGGAGGAGGAGGAGGAGTCTTCATCCAATGATGAAGGTGGCATCTCCTTCTTCTTCCCCTTGTTGGCTATTAATGCAACTCCCCTTGTCGGCTTGATTTGGTCTTCTACTATTCCTTCAAGCCTAGACTCATGTAATTCCATAGTGGAGAAAAATTCATCTAGAGTACTTACCTCTAGATGTTTTGAGATATAAAATGAGTCCACCATGGAACTCCACTTTGATGATCGGGAAAAGGCATCAATTGCCTTCATGATCATGTCCCTATTGAAGAGCTTCTCCCCTACACTAGATAAATCGTTAAGAATTTCTTTAAACCGAGAATGTAAAGATGTTACCTTCTTTCCTTTATCGAGTTTGATATTATTGAGTTGGGAGCGAAGGACAACTCTTCTTGCTAGCTTGGCCTCGGATGTGCCTTCATGAAGTTCTATAAGCTTCTCCCACATCTCTTTAGCGCTTGCACATTCTCCAATCCAGTTTACTTCTTGTTGGGGGAGCACATTGTACAAATGATGCTTGGCTTTTGAGTTTGCCAAGTACTCCTCTCTTTGCTTCTTAGTCCATCGTGATTTATCTATAGGCTTCCCCTCTTCATCCCTAGGTATATCGAAACTGGATTCCATTATTAACATGATATCAAAATCTGTTTCGAAAAATACCTCCATTTCCTTCTTCCACCAAGTGAATTCTCCCTCGAACTTGGGTGGATGGATGTTTGAGCCGGCCATCTTTGTTGTCGTGCTTGTTGCAGCGGTGAGTTCGGTGACAAGCAACCTTGGCTCTGATACCACTTGTTGGAACATCGGTGGCCGGCTAGAGGGGGGTGAATAGCCCTTTTTCGTGTACGATGGAAATCGCTCGTTGATTACTCGTCTATAAAATCGTTAGCGCAGCGGAATAAAAAAAACTAAAGACAATTGAGAATAACAAAGAATACAAATGCTAACACGAAGTCGTAATGTGGTTCACAGCCTTGCCGCTAATCCACAGACCGATTCGTTCAAGGTGAATCATGCCTAAACTTTGTTGGGTTTCCGGCATCGCGGCGTGTGTATGTTCGATCATGTTTCGTAAACATGAGCACAGCGGAAGCAATTAAAAATAATAAATCTATATTTATTACAACACACACAACACACGCATGCATATTACAACAAGTGTAGACATAACCGTAAATTAAAATTAGCAATAAAAGGAAATTAAACTACGTTATACCTTTCGTATGACGTGTAGCGGGAACGGCATCAACCGGAACGATCCTCGTAAGAATCGTCTCTATCCGTATCCACGCCGAGCTCCTCGGGATGACTTCGCTAAGTCACGAGCTTCGTCTTCGTACGGGTTACTAGCCTCGTGTTGAAGACGACGTGATCGAGAGATGATCACGATCCGAATCCAAATTCGGATCCTCAAACGAGTTCTCAAAACTCGCTTCTCCGGAGAGGTATTCGTCAACCAATTGAGAATCGCTTCATCCCCACCTCAGAGGATTACCGGAGATCAAATCCCGGTAAGTTAGCCCTGTCGAGCACTAACCGTCGCCCAAAGCGGCGGTCCGACTAGGAGAAGCTGTCCAGAAAACTGGACAGCTTGGTGGAGGAGTAGGCGCCGGCCAAAACAAGGAGAGAAAAAGCTCACCTTGATGCCGAACCTATAGGAGATCACCGGAGGGTCGCCGGAGGTTCACGGCTGGAGCTTGGACGCCGACAAGGGTCTTGACTAGCGGCACAAAGCTGGGTGGCGGCTTGTAGTTGGGCGCCGAAATCACCAAGGGTGGGCGGCAACTAGGTTGGGCGGCCAAAATAGATTAGGGTTTTGGATTAGGGTTTAAGCCCTATTTTATAGAGAACTAATTCTCTTAATGGTTAATGGATCATATCCATAAAGCCCGTTAACCCGCTCCATTAAGATAAGTTAAAATAAACCAAACCATGATGGTTTATTTTAAGTTAAAACGAACCGAACCAACTTTTGGTTCATTCGTTTAAAATAAACCAAACCCTTTGGTTTATTCTCATCCATTGGATTAGAACCAAAACATTTTGATCCATCCATTATGTCTTCATAAGACACGGCCCATCCACGCTTCCATTGCGACTGAAACAATTTCATGCTCGCTTTATGTTTGGTCCAACCAAACATAGTTTCTCTCGATGCGAGAATCTCATTCTCAAGCTCGTTTTAAATCCTTTGGATTACACTCGTTGTGCGTGTGACCAAATAGGTTCTCGGTTTATGTTGGCCGTCTATAATTAACCATTAATTATAGAGCGATCATGAGTGGCACCTAGTAGTACATCATGATCCCCAATTAACCGAAAAGATCAGCGGTTGATCGAACTATTTACGAAACCCTTGATGCTCGAATGAATCGTGCCCCATTCCCTTCACTCATCTTATTCCCACTTGGTTCAGACATGGTCTATTGTGTCGATCCCACTAGGTCGACTACGTCACACCTAACCCAGTATCATTTCCTCGTCCTACAGTTCTAGTTACTCCACATGTATCGAAGAGTACTTTACTCTAAACATGTAATGCTTTGGCAAAGACTTTAGTAACAATCCGACGAGAGGCCATGGGTATACATCTCCTCGCAAGGAGTGGTGAATCCTTTATAGGCTATTCAAACACCTTCGATCACTTGACTTATACCCAATCATCCGGGTCCACATCTCCTCGGAGATGTTTGCTTAAGATGTCAAAGCATAAGTCTCCATGATCAAGATGACTTGAATACCGCAAGTCAAAGGAACATCGCACTTAAGCCCGCAGTAAGAACTTCATTGACATATCTATATATGCAGAGAACCATATGAAGTCTTACATGGTCACTCCAATGAACTAGTTACCATAACTAGCATCCACGATTAACTCGGACATCACTATGTCTCCCGGTGAGAATCACCGCTTGGATACACCAAGGAGTATACCTCGTGCTAGTCTCGCGAATTGATGGTGTCCAAATCCATCAATTCATCGACTAGGATAATTAGATACATCACAATTACACATGTAGAGATACTCACTAGTTGTGATCCAATCACAAATTCTCTCATCTTTGTGAATCGTATCGTGGACATTGATAAATGAGTTTAAGATCCAATCAAATACATAAAACATGTATACTCAAATAGTGAATCTTCATTTATCATATAAATGGTTCATACATAAAGCGATTGCCTTAGGACATCTCATATATTACTAACGGACTCACTTGGCCTAATGCCAATCGCTACGGTATCAATACCATAAGCTCTAACATGACCCTCAAACTTACTTTGAGGTAATGCTTTAGTCAAAGGATCCGCTAAGTTCCTTTCGGTGGGAATTTTCTCGATTTGTATTTCGTTCCTACTTATGATCTCTCGATAAGATGATAGCGAAGCACATGTTTGGATCGTTGATGAGACCTTGGCTCTTTCTGTCAGGATTGCTCCATTGTTGTCGCATGAGACCGGTATTGCTTCAACAATGGTCGGAATCACACCAAGTTCATGAAGCGAACTTCTTGATCCAAACCGCTTCCTTTCGCCAAGGCGCAATATATTCGCCTCGATGGTAGAATCCGCTCTGATCTCTTGTTTGGAACTTTTCCAACTCATGCGCCCCCATTCAAGGTGAACACATATCGGATCGAGACTGGAATCATCCTTGTCTGCTGGAAGTCGCATCCGTATACCCTCGTATCACCATGTCCCCTTCTCCATATATTAGGAACACATCCTTAGTTCTTCTCAAGTACTTAAGGATTGTCTTAATGACCGCCAATGATCCATCCTGGATCGGATTGTATCTGCTCGTGACACTCGAGGCGTCACGATACATCGGGCCTCGTACATAACATAGCATACATGATAGATCCTATTGCGGATGCATAGGGAATCTTACTCATGCAAATCCTCTCGTCTTACGTGCGCGGACACATAGACTTGAAAGGTGTACCCCATGCCCGATGGGCGGATAACCTTTCTTGGATTCCGACATGCTAAACCTCTTTAGCACTCGGTCTATATATATGAGCGAAGACCAGCAACGTTTCGATCTATCTCTATAGATCTTAATCCCAGGATGTAGGTTGCTTCTCCCAGTCTTTCATGGAGAATGTCTTGATAACCAAACCTTAATCGATCGTAAGATTGACACATCATTTCCTATAAGTAATATGTCATCGACATACAATACTAGGAACACGACTGCACTCCCACTAACCTTCTTGTACACACAAGGTTCGTTTGGATTTTGTGAGAAATCAAACTTTTTGATCGTCTCATCAAAACGGATATTCCAGCTCCTGGATGCTTGCTTCAATCCATAAATGGATCGTCGCAATTTGCATACCTTGGTTTTATCAACCGATGTGAAACCCTCAGGCTGTATCATATACACGTCCTCTAGTAGGTTTCCATTAAGGAAAGCTGTTTTCACATCCATCTGCCATATCTCATAATCATAATGAGCCGCTATGGCCAGGAGCATCCGAATGGATTTAAGCATAGCTACAGGCGAATAGGTTTCGTCATAATCAACACCTTGTTTTTGACGATATCCTTTCGCCACTAATCTAGCCTTATAGGTAATCACATTACCATCCATGTCGGTTTTCTTCTTGAAAACCCACTTGCACCCTATAGGCTTTATGCCTTCAGGTGGGTCAACCAAGTTCCAAACTTGGTTTTCGTACATGGAATCCATTTTTGACTTCATGGCACCAAGCCACTTATCCCTTTCTGAACTTGTCAGCACTTCTTCATAACTAGTAGGCTCCTCATCATCAATGAGTAACACGTCGTTCGATTCACTTACGAGAAATCCATATCTCTCAGGAATATTGCGTGTTCTACCAGATCTACGAAGATGTGGTGTTACAATAGTCCTAGGATTGCTCATCACTATGAGTTGTCGGTGTTGTGCTTCACCGGTATCTCATCAATGTCTATTTGAGTCTCTCGAGCCTCCTCAAGCTCGGCGACACTCCCCTTTGTTTTCTTGCAAGAGAAACTCTTTCTCTAGAAACACAGCATGCCTTGAAACAAACACCTTTTGTTCCACAGGATGATAGAATTGGTAACCCCTTGTTTCCTTAGGGTATCCAATAAATAGACATTTATCAGACTTAGCATCCAGTTTGTCTGATACAGTCCGCTTCACATAAGCAGGACAACCCCATATCTTCAAGTAAGATACATGAGGTTTCTTACCATTCCATATCTCATATGGAGTGGTTGAGACTACCTTGGTAGGCATTCTGTTTAACAAGTAAACATAAAGTGTGCATAACCCCAAAAGGACTTGGGAAGAGTTGCATGATTCATCATTGACTGACCATGTCCAACACGGTCCGGTTACGCCTCTCAGATACACCATTATGCTGTGGTGTATAGGGCTGAGTCCATTGAGACAATATGCCATTGTCTCTTAGATAATCAAGAAACTCTTGACTTAAGTATTCACCTCCTCGATCCGATCGAAGTATTTTAATACTCTTGTCATGTTGTTTCTCTACTTCATTTCTGAATTCCTTGAACCTTTCAAAGGCTTCAGACTTGTGTTTCATCAAGAACACATACCCAAACCGTGAGTGATCATCGGTGAAGGTAATGAAGTAGCTATAGCCTCCTAATGCTTGAGTTGACATAGGTCCACATACATCAGTATGTACTAGACCTAGTAACTCTCCCACTCGTTCACCTTTTCCAGTAAAAGGTAACTTAGTCATCTTGCCTTTTAAGCATGATTCGCATGTATCGTATGAATCCAATTCAAACGATTCCAGAATTCCACATCGGTGTAATTCGGACATGCGTTTCTTGCTTATATGGCCAAGACGACAATGCCACATATAGGAGTCTATGTGATTATCCTTTCGAGCACGCGTGTTGCTCGCTTCGATATTGAAAATGTCACTGGATACGTCCAACGTATAAATGTCATTACTCAAAGTTCCAGTTCCATAAAGTACGCCATTCAAAGTTATATAACAACAATTGTTACTAAACGTTAAATGGAAACCATTTCTATTTAAGCAGGAAATAGAAACAATGTTCTTTATTAGAGAAGGAACATAATAGCAATTGTCCGGATTCAAGACTAGTCCACTAGGGAGCTTCAGCAAATAAGTTCCGATGGCGACCGCAGCAACCTTTGCTCCATTGCCAACTCGCAAATTTGACTCCCCTCTGACAAGTCTTCTTCTATTCCTTAGCCCCTGTATGTCATTACATATATGTGAGCTACACCCAGTATCCAATACCCAAGTGTCTAAGGAAATAGAATGACAATCAATAACGAAGATACCTGAAGAGGATGGGGCATCGGATGCCTTCTTCTTCTTCATGGACTCAAGATAAATCTTGCAGTTTCTTCGCCAGTGGCCTTCCTTGCCACAGTGATGGCAAGTGCCCTTTTGCGCTGGTTCCGCCTTCTTTGCCTTTTTCTTTCCTTTCTTCTATTCTTTTGCCTTCCTCTTAGAACCTTTCTTTGAGGAATCAACTAACAGAACCGCCTTCTCCTCATGCTTTACAGAAGGCTCCACAGTCTTCAGCATATTGAGGAGCTCGGGAATGGTGGATTCCAATTTGTTCATCCGATAGTTCATCACAAATTGCGAGAAACTCTTGGGCAAACAATGCAGAATTAAGTCAATACTTAACTCATGATCCATCACAAAACCGAGGGTAGCTAGCCGCTCGATGTACCCGTTCATCTTTAGCACAAACTGCACTACAGACGAACCTTCTTGCATCTTCGTGGTGAAGAGGAGCCTAGAGACCTCGAACCTTTCGGATCTCTCTTGCTCATCGAACAACTCATGAAGATGGAAGACCATAGTGTTAGCATCCATATGCTCATGCTGCTTCTGCAGCTCAGGTACCATCGCCGCTAGCATGATGCAACTCGCCAGCTCAGAATCTGCCACATGCTTCTGATAGACCAACATTTGGTCTGGAGTTGCATCGTCCTTAGGACGGTCAGGAAGAGGCTCTTCAAGGACATATGCAAGCTTTTCGCCTTGAGAACAATTCTCAGGTTTCTAAGCGACCGTGAAGTTAGGCCCATACTTGTTCGAATCCAAAATAGTGCGCAAATTCAAAGACGCTATGATCAATTTATTGACCTAGAAATACAAAAGCGAGCATATATGAGAAAGATGATTTTAAAATGCATCAATATACATTTATTAATCCCATTCATTTTTGAATTTCAAAACCCCAAAATCACTTGGAGATCGTAGGTCCATCTCGAATGGGTCTGATATCCATCATAGTTATGAACAACCTTGGAGAGAGTCCAACAAGCCATTCATAACTACGACGGTAGGTATCAACTATACCGATTGCATATCACGTATATGCAACTATCACAATGTGCTATCAACTAATTGAATGTTCACACATACATCGGGTTGTTAACACATTAACAAGTATGCATCATATGCATAGCACCCAACTTCACCTCCCTTTACATCAACCTTGGAGAGAGTCCAACAAGCCGATGCTCCAAGTTAAAGCCAACCCATTAATCGGGACATAGTTTTAATATGGTTAGAGCGCATTCAACCAATTAGCCCAGCTTGGAGAGAGTCCAACAACCAAAGCTAACGATTGACCTCTGACTCTTACCATATTAGTATTAAACTATTCCATAGTTTGAACATATTCAGGTTCGAGCCGGGCTTGGAGAGAGTCCAACAACCCAAACAAGAAACAGAACTCTGGTTCTAACCATATTAATGGAAGGTGTAGGCTTTAATATTGATTAAGGGTTTTATGTCTCATCCTCTTTGCATGCAAATAACTATTATCTACATGGCATGGCATACATGGCATACATCTACATGTCACGACACGCATGGCATAATGTTATGCATCTAATGCAATTACATGGCATACAATTATGTCATGTTTATAATTTCCTTATATGTCATAACTATTTATGGAAATAAAATATGTTTAAGATTTGATTCTCCAAATCAAATCATAATTAAATTAGGAAACAAATTTCCAAATCTAATCACATATTTTATTCATGGAATTATTTGATTAAGGAAAATCTATTTAGGAAACCAATTTCCTAAATCTTTAAAACTACTTATGGAAATAAAATATTTTAAGATTTGATTTCTCAAATCAAATCATGATTAAATTAGGAAACAAATTTCCAGAATCTAATCAAATATTTTATTTATGGAAAATATCAATTTCCATAAATACTTCCAACTTTCCAAAAGTGGAAGATTTCCATAAATACTTCTAGACTTTCCAAAATTGAAAAATTTCCATAAATACTTCTAAATTTCCAAAATTTAGAAAATTTCCAGAAATACATTATGACTATCGCAAAACCATTTTACGATTATGTCGAAACACAACACAGGCTCTGATACCCTTTGTTGGGTTTTAAACCATGGCGTGTGTGTGTTCGATCATGTTTCGTAAACATGAGCACAGCGGAAGCAATTAAAAATAATAAATCTATATTTATTACAATACACACAACACACGCATGCATATTACAACAAGTGTAGACATAACCGTAAATTAAAATTAGCAATAAAAGGAAATTAAACTACGTTATACCTTTCGTATGACGTGTAGCGGGAACGGCATCAACCGGAACGATCCTCGTAAGAATCGTCTCTATCCGTATCCACGCCGAGCTCCTCGAGATGACTTCGCTAAGTCACGAGCTTCGTCTTCGTACGGGTTACTAGCCTCGTGTTGAAGACGACGTGATCGAGATGATCACGATCCGAATCAAATTCGGATCCTCAAACGAGTTCTCAAAACTCGCTTCTCCGGAAGGTATTCGTCAACCAATTGGCCAGATCGCCGTCCCCACCTCAGAGGATTACCGGAGATCAAATCCCCGGTAAGTTAGCCGTCGGGCACTAACCGTCGTCCAAGCGGCGGTCCGACTAGAGGAGAGAAGCTGTCAGAAAACTGGACAGCTTGGTGGAGGAAGTAGGCGCCCGGCCAAAACAAGGAGAGAAAAAGCTCACCTTGATGCCGAACCTATAGGAGATCACGGAGGGTCGCGGAGGTTCACCGGCTGGAGCTTGGGCGCCAACAAGGGTCTTGGGCGGCGGCACAAAATGGTGGGCGGCAATAGTTAGGCGCCGAAATCACCAAGGGTTAGGGTTTTGGATTAGGGTTTAAGCCCTATTTTATAGAGAACTAATTCTCTTAATGGTTAATGGATCATATCCATAAAGCCTTAACCCGCTCCATTAAGATAAGTTAAAATAAACCAAACCATGATGGTTTATTTTAAGTTAAAACGAACCGAACCAACTTTTGGTTCATTCGTTTAAAATAAACCAAACCCTTTGGTTTATTCTCATCCATTGGATTAGAACCAAACCATTTTGATCCATCCATTATGTCTTCATAAGACACGGCCCATCCACACTTCCATTGCGACTGAAACAATTTCATGCTCGCTTTATGTTTGGTCCAACCAAACATAGTTTCTCTCGGTCTGAGAATCCCATTCTCAAGCTCGTTTTAAATCCTTTGGATTACACTCGTTGTGCGTGTGACCAAATAGGTTCTCGGTTTATGTTGGCCGTCTATAATTAACCATTAATTATAGAGCGATCATGAGTGGCACCTAGTAGTACATCATGATCCCCAATTAACCGAAAAGATCAGCGGTTGATCGAGAACTATTTACGAAACCCTTGATGGCTCGAATGAATCGTGCCCCATTCCCTTCACTCATCTTATACCCACTTGGTTCGGGACATGGTCTATTGTGTCCGATCCCCACTAGGTGACCGTCACACCTAGCCCAAGTATCATTTCCTCGTCCTCACAGTTCTAGTTACTCCACATGTATCGAAGAGTACTTTACTCTAAACATGTAATGCTTTGGCCAAAGACTTTAGTAACAATCCGACGAGAGGCCATGGGTATACATCTCCTCGCAAGGAGTGGTGAATCCTTTATAGGCTATTCAAACACCTTGATCACTTGACTTATACCCAATCATCCGGGTCCACATCTCCTCGGAGATGTTTGCTTAAGATGTCAAAGCATAAGTCTCCATGATCAAGATGACTTGAATACCGCAAGTCAAAGGAACATCGCACTTAAGCCCGCGTAAGAACTTCATTGACATATCTATATATGCAGAGAACCATATGAAGTCTTACGGCTGGTCACTCCAATGAACTAGTTACCATAACTAGCATCCACGATTAACTCAGGACATCACTATGTCTCCAGCCAGTGAGAATCAGCTGCTTGGATACACCAAGGAGTATACCTCGTGCTAGTCTCGTCGAATTGATGGTGTCCAAATCCATCAATTCATCGACTAGGATAATTCCGATACATCACAATTACACATGTAGAGATACTCACTAGTTGTGATCCAATCACAAATTCTCTCATCTTTGTAGAATCGATCGTGGACATTGATAAATGAGTTTAAGATCCAATCAAATACATAAAACATGTATACTCAAATAGTGAATCTTCATTTATCATATAAATGGTTCATACATAAGGCGATTGCCTTAGGACATCTCTCATATATTACTAACAAACTTTCACTATTCTCTCCTTGGCACCAAGCAAGGTGGAGGTAACCTTTTCTTATAAGAACACTCTTCTTACAATAGAATTTAGATAAAAGCAAGTAAGAAGAGTAAGGAAGCATTTTGGTCACTTGGGTGTTGATTGGAGTTAAAGCATTTTGCTCCCCAAGTGTCCAAAGGCTCATTCTTATAGAGAAGAGCCCAATCTTCCCATTAACATGTGATGATCGATGCCTCGATCGATCATTTGCTATAGTCGTTGCCCAATAACGACTTCATCCATGTTGGTTTTCATCCAATGGCCCCCACATCAGTCGACTGATCTTCCCATCAGTCGACTGATGGAGCCAATAGTCGAGTCCCGCGAGTGAGCAGTCGACTAACAGCCATTCTGTGCTCGAAACTCTCGCAACCAGTCGACTGATGCCATCATCAGTTAATTGATGGTTTCGGCAGTTGACTGCCAACCCTTGGTAGTCGACTACTGAGACATAAATCTGACTCGAACACTAGTCAAGTCTAAGTCGACTTGGAGCAGTCGACTGTCATGGCATGGCAATCGACTGATGTCGAGAAATCTCATCCGACACTTAGCCAATCGATCAAGTTTCACCTAAGCGCTACCCCGTCTCGGGTTACAATTGCTCACTTTCATTCCCTTGGAGTCCCTCACCTTTGAAGTTGTCTTCGTCCGGCCACATCCCTCGAATGCGCCAAGCACACGACTTTGCAGTGTTATCCTTTGTGTCTCACCCTGAAGTCTACTTCCTTCGACTTCACTCCAATGCTCCTCGTCCGGTGGTCCCTCAAATGCACCAAGCGCATGGCTTCCACAATGCATCTTTCACCTACTCAAAGACCAAGTCATGAGAGGTGAAACTTACCAATGCTCCATGTGTGAATTACTAAGTCCTGCATGACTTCAATGAACACATCAAATCCAATACAATCCTAATTTAAACTCTTTGCCACACACATCATAACCATATCACATGGGTTGATTGCCCTAACATCTTCTTATTCCCTTCCTACCAAAGCTAAAACACATTAAACCTCTGCCGACCTACTCTGCAGAAGTCCTCTGATGCTTAAGTTAGAGCTTGTATGAGAAAGAGAAGCAAGTAATAGCAATGAGAAAGATGAATACAATAAAGAAAATAATCAGTGTAAAAAAGAATGAGATCAGATCCCCCCTCTCCTCTTATATCTCATGAAGCATTAGGACAAGCTATAGTGTAACAAACTATGAGGATCGTCGTCCACATGGAAAGCCACGGGGATCAAGATGATGGTGTTGTTACGCCATTATAGAATGCCCATTGTAAGGAATCTTTTGTGGGGCCTTTAAGGCATTTTCAATTTGTTACTAAAGATGACGACGTGTATGAATGAACTCTAACAAACCCTTCAAGGAATATTTCACGAGGTCCCACCTTAACTAACAGATGACTCTATATCACCTTCCCGAATTGCTCCTTCCCGACTCAATGCCTTGCCCACTTCCCAAGTCGCTCCTTCCCGACTCAGCACTCCACCTTCTTCCCGACTTGGCATTCCACCTTCTTCCCGAGCTCTTCCTTCCTTGACTCGGCACTCCACCTTCTTCCCGAGCTCTTCCTTCCTTGACTCGGCACTCCACCTTCTTCCCGAGTTGTTCCTTCCTGACTCGGCACTCCGCCCTCTTCCCAAGCTATTCCTTCCCGACTTGGCATTCTACCTTCTTCCCGAGTTGTTCCTTCCCGATTCGGCACCCGATGGACCATGTTTCATACCCTACTCTTTCATGACCTATTGTCTACAGTTTTGGGAGGGAAGATGACCATTCAATTCCTCCTTGATTCTTCTAGGTTTCTATATAGAGGCTTTTGACCTCTATATCGATTAAGCGTGGTAGAAATAGAATCAAGTCATAATTATCATTGAACTAGAAAACATAAATCATAAACATAATTAAAATACATTAATATATATTTTCTCTAACATGTCCAACAAGCACAAGCTACTCCCTATTCCTAGAATCGAAGTCTCTACTCCATAAATATCAAAGGACAAACACAAGATATTGTATTCTTAATCATTACAACAAAACAACAATTAAAATAGAAGAAATATGCCCATTTGGTTTGTCAAGTCATCTTGGCAGCCTCCCAGTGTATTGGAGCTTTGTTGCTAGTCTTGAATCGCCTTCCTCCTCCCCATTTGCGGGCCTCTAGTGCTTTTTAGGGCACCCCTTTTTGTTGTCCCGATGGTTCTCCTTTGAGGGTTAGGCATGCCTTCCCTTATATAGGAGTGAACCTGCCTTTCCTTATTTTATAGCAAAACTAGATTTCTTTATTTTGTGTCTCCGCCACACGTGTGGATTCCACATGGCCAGTCGTGTGGATTTCACACGGCTAGTCGTGTGAAGCGCTGGAAGTTGCGACTTGAAAATTGGATCTAAGGAAAAGGAATGATTGTGTGAATTTCACACGGTCGGTCGTGTCTTCCTCTGGAGCATCGTATGGATGTTGTCTTTTCGTCCCGAAGTGTTCCCGTGTCTCGGGAACATGGCCAGAGCATGCTCTTCTTTTGCTTGCTTCATTTGGCATGTCATTTAAATCCAAAAACTTTGTCCTGCATATAAAAGTAACAAAAGTAGATCTTTGAAGTAAATAAGTGCAAAGTAAAGGAAATATGTATGAAACAACCACAAAATTCAATAAGATGTGTGCTAAAACTACTCCTAAAATCCTATATGATTTGCACATATCAAAATCCCCCAGACTTAGATCTTTTATTGTCCTCCAACAAACCTAGTGCTATGGTTTTCAAAATATGTGTTCCAAAACTTAGCATGTTTACTAAAACTTATCAAGTGGTACTTTCAATCAAAGAAAATAGATATGTCTTCTAAGTTGACTAGGTTAGCTTTCCGTGCATGTGCTAAGAAGTTTCCTAAGGGGTTCATGTTCCAATTTAAGTCAATACATCATCCTATAACTTTCCTAAGGCTTCCGACATTTAGGCACTTACTTTCCCTAAGTGAGGATCGTTCCCTAGTGTTAGCACAAAGTCTCAAAGGCATGCTCGGTATCGAGAGAAATTGGTAGGTATTTCTCCAGTAATCCAACTCGGTCTCAAAAGAGAACCTAACCATTTCCACCCATGATACTCTCCCTCAATATTTTTATCCTCTTTTTTTTTTAAAACCCTCACATTTTTTTCTCTTTTTGCTCTTTTCACTATTTTTTTTTTCTTTTTAGCATTACATGATCCGAGCATCTCTAGTAACTAAAATGCTAACCTAGAGTCACCTATGGATCCCTAAGTACTAGACTATTTGGATGAATCATAACTAGGTATGTAGTAGGTTCTCCCTTTCAGAATTTTCAATGAGTATAAGTGAAAGTAAAAGCTAACAAGTGAGACATTGAGAACATTCATTATAGCATCTCAAAATAAAGAACCAAAAGATAAGAGAAAGTAAACTGCCTACAACATGGAAACATATTATTAAGATTTTCTAAAAATATTACTGAAGCAACTCATAAGAACAAACAACTAAGTGTTGGAAGAAACCTAAAACAAAACTACATGCATGACAAACTGAAATAAATGCAGAAACAAAAATACCAACTAGACCTAAGAAACAAGAAGATAGAACTACTGAAACAATAGAAGAAAAATGCAATCAAATATAAGGCCCCCTAGACTTAGAGTCGATCATACCTCTACCATGGTGGTCTAGGTGGAAAATTAGGTAATCTCGACATCTTTGGCTCATGAGAGAGGCGCGAGCTCAATCGTTGGTGCCATATAAACATGTGGTCGACATGTGAGCTGGTGGATGCAGCGGCAACTCTATGGTCCTCCTCCCTGGCCCATTGTGAGCGTGCATCCTGCATGAACTACTGCATCTCCTGGCTGTAGGTGGCCTCCTCCTAGAAATAATGTTGTGCCTAGTCGTAGAACTCCTCGGCCTGCTGAAAATGCTCTCGTAAATCTTGAAATTCTACCTGAGTATATGTTTGATGCTCCTCCCATCGCTGCCCCTGTACCTACTGCTCTGCGAAAATGTCATCGAGGCACGATCTAACCTCCAAGAAATCAAAGGTAGAATGACCTGCATCCTGCTCAAAAGAAGGACAAGAATATGGTGCAGACACGATTCGCAGACTAGGAGGGCTCCTATGTATAGGTGGATCTAAGGGTGAATGATGTGAAGGTGGTGAAGGGGTACATGGGTAGAGGGTCCCTCGAGTGGTAGGGACTCCACTATCCTATCCAACCGTCAGTTGGCAGGGTTGGTGATGGTGGTACAATCTGGGTCGGGGAGCCTAAGGGGTGCCTTGTGTTGGGTTTCCGGCACCGCGGCGTGTGTGTGTTCAATCATGTTTCGTAAACATGAGCACAGCGGAAGCAATTAAAAATAATAAATCTATATTTATTACAACACACACAACACACGCATGCATATTACAACAAGTGTAGACATAACCGTAAATTATAATTTGCAATAAAAGGAAATTAAACTACGTTATACCTTCCGTATGACGTGTAGCGGGAACGGCATCAACCGGAACGATCCTCGTAAGAATCGTCTCTATCCGTATCCACGCCTAGCTCCTCGGGATGACTTCGCTAAGTCACGAGCTTCGTCTTCGTACGGGTTACTAGCCTCGTGTTGAAGACGACGTGATCGAGAGATGATCACGATCCGAATCCAAATTCGGATCCAAAACGAGTTCTCAAAACTCGCTTCTCCGGAGAGGTATTCGTCAACCGTTTGACGAATCCTTCGTCCTCCACCTCAGAGGATTACCGGAGATCAAATCCCCGGTAAGTTAGCCGCTGTCGGAGCACTAACCGTCGTCCAAACGACGCTCCGACGAGAGGAGGAGAAGCTGTCCAGAAAACTGGACAGCTTGGTGGACGAGTAGGCGCCGGCCAAAACAAGGAGAGAAAAGGCTCACCTTGATGCCGAACCTATAGGAGATCACCGGAGGGTCGCCGGAGGTTCACCGGCTGGAGCTTGGACGCCCAGGGTCTTGACGGCGGCACAAAGCTGGCTGTGCGGCAGCTTTAGGGTTGGCGCCGAAAACTCCAACAATTGGGGTGGGCGGCAACTCTAAGAGGCTAGGGTTTTGGATGATTAGGGTTTAACAATCCCTTAAGCCCACTTTTATAGAGAACTAATTCTCTTAATGGTTAATGGATCATATCCATAAAGCCCGTTAACCGCTCCATTAAGATAAGTTAAAATAAACCAAACCATGATGGTTTATTTTAAGTTAAAACGAACCGAACCAACTTTTGGTTCATTCGTTTAAAATAAACCAAACCCTTTGGTTTATTCTTATCCATTGGATTAGAACCAAACCATTTTGGTCCATCCATTACGTCTTCATAAGATGCAGCCCATCCACGCTTCCATTGCGACTGAAACGATTTCATGCTCGCTTTATGTTTGGTCCAACCAAACCTAGTGTCTCTCGGTCCGAGAATCCCATTCTCAAGCTCGTTTTAAATCCTTTGGATTACGCTCGTTGTGCGTGTGACCAAATAGGTTCTCGGTTTATGTTGGCCGTCTATAATTAACCATTAATTATAGAGCGATCATGAGTGGCACCTAGTAGTACATCATGATCCCCAATTAGCAGAAAGATCAGCGGTTGATCAGAACTATTTACGAAACCCTTGATGCTCGAATGAATCGTGCCCCATTCCCTTCACTCATCTTATACCCACTTGGTTCGGGACATGGTCTATTGTGTCGGTCCCACTAAGTGACTCGTCACCCTAGCCCAGTATCATTTCCTCGTCCTCACAGTTCTAGTTACTCCATGTATCGAAGAGTACCTTACTCTAAACATGTAATGCTTTGGCAAAGACTTTAGTAACAATCCGACGAGAGGCCATGGGTATACATCTCCTCGCAAGGAGTGGTGAATCCTTTATAGGCTATTCAAACACCTTGATCACTTCGACTTATACCCAATCATCCGGGTCCACATCTCCTTAGAGATGTTTGCTTAAGATGTCAAAGCATAAGTCTCCATGATCAAGATGACTTGAATACCGCAAGTCAAAGGAACATCGCACTTAAGCCCACAGAACTTCATTGACATATCTATATATGCGAGAACCATATAAAGTCTTACTACTGGTCACTCGATGAACTAGTTACCATAACTAGCATCCACGATTAACTCGGACATCACTATGTCTCGGCCCGGTGAGAATCACCGCTTGGATACACCAAGGAGTATACCTCGTGCTAGTCTCAAAATAATTGATGGTGTCCAGATCCATCAATTCATCGACTAGGGATAATTCCGATACATCACAATTACACATGTAGAGATACTCACTAGTTGTGATCCAATCACAAATTCTCTCATGCTGTGAATCGTATCGTGGACATTCGATAAATGAGTTTAAGATCCAATCAAATACATAAAACATGTATACTCAAATAGTGAATCTTCATTTATCATATAAATGGTTCATACATAAGGCGATTGCCTTAGGACATCTCTCATATATTACTAACGGACTCACTTGGCCTAATGCCAATCGCTACGGTATCGATACCATAAGCACCAACATGACCCTCGAAACTTACTTTGAGGTAATGCTTTAGTCAAAGGATCCGCTAAGTTCCTTTCGGTGGGAATTTTCTCGATTTGTATTTTCGTTCCTACTTATGATCTCTGATAAGATGATAGCGGCAAGCACATGTTTGGATCGTTGATGAGACCTTGGCTCTTTCGCTGTCAATTGCTCCATTGTTGTCATGATAGATCGATATTGCTTGTGAACAATGGTGGAATCACACCAAGTTCATGAGCGAACTTCTTGATCCAAACCGCTTCGCTTCTTCGAAGCTGCAATATATTCTGCCTCGATGGTAGAATCCGCCGATCTCTTGTTTGGAACTTTTCCAACTCATGCGCCCCCGTTCAAGGTGAACACGTATCGGTGAGACACGGAATCATCCTTGTGCATGCGGAAGGCGGCATCTGTATACCGCGTATCACCATGTCCCTTCTCCATATATTAGAACGCATCCTTAGTTCTTCTCAAGCACTTAAGGATCGTCTTAATACCACCCAATGATCCATTCTGGATCGGTAGTATCTGCTCGTGACACTCGATACATCGGGCCTTGTACATAACATAGCATACATGATAGATCCTATTGCGGATGCATAGGGAATCTTACTCATGCAAATCCTCTCGTCTTATGCGCGGACACATAGACTTGAAAGGTGTACCCCATGCACGATGGGCGGATAACCTTTCTTGGATTCCGACATGCTAAACCTCTTTGCTTTCGATCTATATATGTAGACTGCGAAAGACCAAGCAACCATTTCGATCTATCTCTATAGATCTTAATCCCAAGGATGTAGGTTGCTTCTCCCAGGTCTTTCATGGAGAATGTCTTGGATAACCAAACCTTAACTGAATGTAAGATTGACACATCGTTTCGTATAAGTAATATGTCATCGACATACAATACTAGGAACACGACTGCACTCCCACTAACCTTCTTGTACACATAAGGTTCGTCTGGATTTTGTGAGAAATCAAATTTTTTGATCGTCTCATCAAAACGGATATTCCAGCTCCTGGATGCTTGCTTCAATCCATAAATGGATCGTCGCAATTTGCATACCTTGGTTTTATCAACCGATGTGAAACCCTCAGGCTGTATCATATATGTTGGGTTTCCGGCACCGCGGCGTGTGTGTGTTCGATCATGTTTCGTAAACATGAGCACAGCGGAAGTAATAAAAATAATAAATACTCCTATTTATTACAACACACACAACACACGCATGCTATTACAACAAGTGTAAACATAACCGTAAATTAAAATTGCAATAAAAGGAAATAAAATTACGTTATACCTTCCGTATGACGTGTAGCGGGAACGGCATCAACCGGAACGATCCTCGTAAGAATCGTCTCTATCCGTATCCACGCCGAGCTCCTCGGGATGACTTCGCTAAGTCACGAGCTTCGTCTTCGTACGGGTTACTAGCCTCGTGTTGAAGACGACGTGATCGAGAGATGATCACGATCCGAATCCAAATTCGGATCCAAAGCGAGTTCTCAAAACTCGCTTCTCGGAGAGGTATTCGTCAACCGTTTGGAGATCCCGTCCTCCACCTCAGAGGATTACGGAGATCAAATCCCGGTATGTTAGCGCTGTCGGAGCACTAACCGTCGTCCAAGCGGCGCTCCGGCGAAGGAGGAGAAGCTGTCAGAAAACTGGACAGCTTGGTGGAGGAGTAGGCGCCCGGCCAAAACAAGGAGAAAAGCCTCACCTTGATGCCAAACCTATAGGAGATCACGGAGGGTCGCGGAGGTTCACCGGCTGAAGCTTGGTCGCGGCAAGGAGCTAGGCGGCAGCACAATCAGCTGTGGCGGGAGGTTAGGCGGCACTTGAGGTTGGCGGCAACTCCTTTTGATTGATTAGGGTTTAACAATCCCTTAAGCCCACTTTTATAGAACTAATTCTCTTAATGGTTAATGGATCATATCCATAAAGCCCGTTAACCCGCTCCATTAAGATAAGTTAAAATAAACCAAACCATGATGGTTTATTTTAAGTTAAAAGCGAACGAACCAACTTTTGGTTCATTCGTTTAAAATAAACCAAACCCTTTGGTTTATTCTTATCCATTAGATTAGAACAAACCATTTTGGTCCATCCATTACGTCTTCATAAGACGCCCATCCACGCTTCCATTGCGATCAAACAATTTCATGCTCGCTTATGTTTGGTCCAACCAAACATAGTTTCTCTCGGTCTGAGAATCCCATTCTCAAGCTCGTTTTAAATCCTTTGGATTACACTCGTTGTGCGTGTGACCAAATAGGTTCTCGGTTTATGTTGGCCTCTATAATTAACCATTAATTATAGAACGATCATGAGTGGCACCTAGTAGTACATCATGATCCCCAATTAACCGAAAAGATCAACTGATCCGTAACTATTTCAAACCCTTCAAGAGCTCGAATGAATCGTGCCCCATTCCTTCACTCATCTTATACCCACTTGGTTCGACATGGTCTATTGTGTCACCCTCACTAGGTCGACTACGCCACACCTAGCCCAAGTATCATTTCCTCGCCCTACGGATTCTAGTTACTCCACATGTATCAAGAGTACTTACTCTAAACATGTAATGCTTTGGCCAAAGACTTTAGTAACAATCCGACGAGAGGCCATGGGTATACATCTCCTCGCAAGGAGTGGTGAATCCTTTATAGGCTATTCAAACACCTTCGATCACTGACTTATACCCAATCATCCCGGGTCCACATCTCCTTAGAGATGTTTGCTTAAGATGTCAAAGCATAAGTCTCCATGATCAAGATGACTTGAATACCGCAAGTCAAAGGAACATCGCACTTAAGCCACAAGAAGAACTTCATTGACATATCTATATATGCAGAGAACCATATGAAGTCTTACTACCGGTCACTCCAATGAACTAGTTACCATAACTAGCATCCACGATTAACTCCGACATCACTATGTCTCCACCAAAGGAGAATCACCGCTTGATACACCAAGGAGTATACCTGTAAGTCTCGATGTAATCGATGGTGTCCAAATCCATCAATTCATCGACTAGGATAATTCCGATACATCACAATTACACATGTAGAGATACTCACTAGTTGTGATCCAATCACAAATTCTCTCATGCTGTGAATCGTATCGTGGACATTCAGTAAATGAGTTTAAGATCCAATCAAATACATAAAAACATGTATACTCAAATAGTGAATCTTCATTTATCATATAAATGGTTCATACATAAGGCGATTGCCTTAGGACATCTCTCATATATTACTAACAGACTCCCACTTGGCCTAATGCCAATCGCTACGGTATCCAATACCATAAGCTCTAACATGACCTCAAACTTACTTTGAGGTAATGCTTTAGTCAAAGGATCCGCTAAGTTCCTTTCAAAGGGGAATTTTCTCGATTTGTATTTCGCTCCTACTTATGATCTCTCCGATAAGATGATAGCGCGGCACATGTTTGGATCGTTGATGAGACCTTGGCTCTTCGGTAATTGCTCCATTGTTGTCGCAGAGACCAGATTGCTTCAACAATGGCCGAATCACACCAAGTTCATGAACGAACTTCTGATCCAAACCGCCCTTTGTCGCCCGGCCGCAATATATTCTCGCCAGCAGAATCCGCCAAGATCTCTTGTTTGGAACTTTTCCAACTCATCGCGCCCATTCAAGGTGAACACGATCCGCATCGAGACCGAATCATCCTTGTCTGTCTCGAAGCCGCATCCGTGATACCCGCAGATCACCATGTCCCTTCTCCATATATTAGAACACATCCTTAGTTCTTCTCAAGTACTTAAGGATCGCCTTAATAGCCGCCCAATGATCCATTCCTCGGATCGATCGTATCCGCCGTGACACTCAGAGCATACGATACATCGGGCCTCGTGACATAACATAGCATACATGATAGATCCTATTGTGGATGCATAGGAATCTTACTCATGCAAATCCTCTCGCCTTCTCAGGCGCATTATTACAGACTTCGAAAAGGTGCACATAGACTTTGAAAGGTGTACCCCATGCCCGATGGGATAACCTTTCTTGGATTCCGACATGCTAAACCTCTTAGCACTCTGGCCTATATATGTAGATCGCAAGACCAAGCAAACTGCTTCGATCTATCTCTATAGATCTTAATCCCAAGGATGTAGGTTGCTTCTCCTGTGTCTTTCATGGAGAATGTCTTGGATAACCAAACCTTAATCGATCAGAGATTGACACATCGCTTTCTATAAGTAATATGTCATCGACATACAATACTAGGAACACGATCGCACTTCTACTAACCTTCTTGTACACACAAGGTTCGCTCGATTTTGTGAGAAATCAAACTTTTGATCGTCTCATCAAAACGGATATTCCACTCTCGGATGCTTGCTTCAATCCATAAATGAATGCCGTCAATTTGCATACCTTGGTTTTATCAACCGATGTGAAACCCTCGTGTATCATATACACGCCCTCGAGAGTTTCCATTAAGGAAAGTCTGTTTTCACATCCATCCGCCATATCTCATAATCATAATGAGCATTATGGCGAGGAGCATCCGAATGTATTTAAGGATAGCTACAGGCGAATAGGTTTCGTCATAATCAACACCTTGCTTTTTGACGATATCCTTTCGCCACCAATCTAGCCTTATAGGTAATCACATTACCATCCATGTCGGTTTTCTTCTTGAAAACCCACTTGCACCCTATAGGCTTTATGCCTTCAGTGGGTCAACCAAGTTCCAAACTTGATTTTCACATGGAATCCATTTCGACTTCATGGCACCAAGCCACTTATCCCTTTCAACTTGTCAAGACTTGTTCATAACTGTAGGCTCTCATCATCAATGAGTAACACGTCGCTCGATTCACTTACAGAAATCCATATCTCTCGTGAATATTGCGTGTTCTACCAGATCTACGAAGATGTGGTGTTACAATAGGTCCAAATTGATTGCTCATCACTATGAGTTGCTGTTGGCTTCACCGTGTATCTCATCAATGTCTATTTGAGTCTCTCGAGCCTCCTCAAGCTCGACGACACTCCCAATCGCTTTCTTGCAAGAGAAACTCTTTCTCTAGAAACACAAAGATGCCTCAAACAAACACCTTTGTTCACAGATGATAGAATTGGTAACCCTTGTTTCCTTAGGGTATCCAATAAATAGACATTTATCGACTTAGCATCCAATTTGTCCGTCTGATGCTTCACATAAGCAGTGACAACCCCATATCTTCAAGTAAGATACATGAGGTTTCTTACCATTCCATATCTCATATGGAGTGGTTGAGACTACTGTAGGCATTCTGCTTAACAAGTAAACAAAGTCTCAAGTGCATAACCCCAAAAGGACTTGGGAAGAGTTGCATGATTCATCATTGACCAGACCATGTCCAACAAGGTCCGGTTACGCCTCTCAGATACACCATTATGTTGTGGTGTATAGGGCGGAGTCCATTGAGACAATATGCCATTGTCTCTTAGATAATCAAGAAACTCTTGACTTAAGTATTCACCTCCTCGATCCGATCGAAGTATTTTAATACTCTTGTCATGTTGTTTCTCTACTTCATTTCTGAATTCCTTGAACCTTTCAAAGGCTTCAGACTTGTGTTTCATCAAGAACACATACCCAAACCGTGAGTGATCATCGGTGAAGGTAATGAAGTAGCTATAGCCTCCTAAAGCTTGAGTTGACATAGGTCCACATACACGCATGTACTAGACCTAGTAACTCTCCCACTGCTCACCTTTTCCAAGAAAGGTAACTTAGTCATCTTGCCTTTTAAGCATGATTCGCATGTATCGTATGAATCCAATTCAAACGATTCCAGAATTCCACATCGGTGTAATTCGGACATGCGTTTCTTGCTTATATGGCCAAGACGACAATGCCACATATAGGAGTCTATGTGATTATCCTTTCGAGCACGCGTGTTGCTCGCTTCGATATTGAAAATGTCACTGGATACGTCCAACGTATAAATGCCATTACTCAAAGTTCCAGTTCCATAAAGTACGCCATTCAAAGTTATATAACAACAAGTGTTACTAAACGTCAAATGGAAACCATTTCTATTTAAGCAGGAAATAGAAACAATGTTCTTTATTAGAGAAGGAACATAATAGCAATTGTCCAGTTCCAAGACTAGTCCACTAGGGAGCTTTCAAAAATAAGTTCCGATGGCGCAGAACCTTTGCTCCATTCCCAACTCGTAAATTTGACTCTCTCGACAAGTCTTCTTCTATTCCTTAGCCCATGTATGTCATTACATATATGTGAGCTACACCCAAAGATCCAATACCCAAGTGTCTAAGGAAATAGAATGACAATCAATAACGAAGATACAAGAGGATGGGGCATCGGATGCCTTCTTCTTCTTCATGGACTCAAGATAAATCTGCCATGGCCTTCCTTTGATGGCAAGTGCCCTTGTTCCGCCTTCTTTGCCTTTTTCTTTCCTTTCTTCTGTTCTTTTGCCTTCCTCTTAGAACCTTTCTTTGAGGAATCAACTAACAGAACCGCCTTCTCCTCCTGCTTCACAGAAGGCTCCACAGTCTTCAGCATATTGAGGAGCTCGGGAATGGTGGATTCCAATTTGTTCATCCGATAGTTCATCACAAATTGCGAGAAACTCTTGGGCAAACAATGCAGAATTAAGTCAATACTTAACTCATGATCCATCACAAAACCGAGGGTAGCTAGTCACATCGTACCTGCTCATCTTTAGCACAAATCAGACTACAGATTTAACCTTCTTGCATCTTCGTGGTGAAGAGGAGCCTAGAGACCTCGAACCTTCGATCTCGCTTGCTCATCGAACAACTCATGAAGATGGAAGACCATAGTGTTAGCATCCATATGCTCATGCGCTCGCAGCTCGTACCATCGCCGCTAGCATGATGCAACTCGCCACCAGACCGCACATGCTTCGATAGACCAACATTTGGTCTGAGTTGCATCGCCTTAGGACGGCCAGAAGAGGCTCTTCAAGGACATATGCAAGCTTTTCCGCCTTTGAGAACAATTCTCGTGTTTCTAAGCCACCCAGAAGTTAGGCCCACTACTTTGTTCAATCCAAAATAGTGCGCAAATTCAAAGACGTCATGATCAATTTATTGACCTAGAAATACAAAACGAGCATATATGAGAAAATGATTTTAAAATGCATCAATATACATTTATAAATCCCATTCATTTTTCGAATTCAAAAACCCCAAAATCACTTCGGGAGATCGTAGGTCCATCTCCGAATGGGCTGATATCCATCATAGTTATGAACAACCTTGGAGAGAGTCCAACAAGCCAATCATAACTACGACGGTAGGTATCATCTATACCGATTGCATATCACGTATATGCAACTATCACAATGTGCTATCAACTAATTGAATGTTAACAAATACATCGGGTTGTTAACACATTAACAAGTATGCCTCATATGCATAGCACCCCACTACACCTCCCTTTACATCGACCTTGGAGAGAGTCCAACAAACCGATGCTCTGTGTTAAAGCCAACCCATTAATCAGGACATAGTTTTAATATGGTTAGAGCGCATTCAACCAATTAGCCCAGCTTGGAGAGAGTCCAACAACCAAAGCTAACGATTGACCTCTGACTCTTACCATATTAGTATTAAACTATTCCATGGATTGAACATATTCAGGTTCGAGCCGGGCTTGGAGAGAGTCCAACAACCCAAACAAGAAACAGAACTCTGGTTCTAACCATATTAATGGAAGGTGTAGGCTTTAATATTGGTTAAGGGTTTTTATGTCTCATCCTCTTTGCATGCAAATAACTATTATCTACATGGCATGGCATACATGGCATACATCTACATGTCACGACACGCATGGCATAATGTTATGCATCTAATGCAATTACATGGCATACAATTATGTCATGTCTATATTTCCTTATATGTCATAACTATTTATGGAAATAAAATATGTTTAAGATTTGATTCTCCAAATCAAATCATAATTAAATTAGGAAACAAATTTCCAAATCTAACCACATATTTTATTCATGGAATTATTTGATTAAGGAAAATCTATTTAGGAAACCAATTTCCTAAATCATTAAAACTACTTATGGAAATAAAATATTTTAAGATTTGATTTCCCAAATCAAATCATGATTAAATTAGGAAACAAAATTCCAGAATCTAATCAAATATTTTATTTATGGAAAATATCAATTTCCATAAATACTTCCAACTTTCCAAAAGTGGAAGATTTCCATAAATACTTCTAGACTTTCCAAAATTGAAAAATTTCCATAAATACTTCTAAATTTCCAAAATTTAGAAAATTTCCAGAAATACATTATGACTATCGCAAAACCATTTTTACGATTATGTCGAAACACAACCTGGGCTCTGATACTCATCAAGGGGTTTCAAGATCACAAGGCAGGTGTGTTCGATCATGTTTCGTAAACATGAGCACAGCGGAAGCAATAAAAATAATAAATACTCCTATTTATTACAACACACACAACACACGCATGCTATTACAACAAGTGTAGACATAATCGTAAATTAAAATTGCAATAAAAGGAAATTAAACTACGTTATACCTTCCGTATGACGTGTAGCGGGAACGGCATCAACCGGAACGATCCTCGTAAGAATCGTCTCTATCCGTATCCACGCCGAGCTCCTCGGGATGACTTCGCTAAGTCACGAGCTTCGTCTTCGTGACGGGTTACTAGCCTCGTGTTGAAGACGACGTGATCGAGATGATCACGATCCGAATCCAAATTCGGATCCAAAACGAAGTTCTCAAAACTCGCTTCTCCGAGAGGTATTCACAACCGCTTGACGAATCCTTCGCCCTCCACCTCAGAGGATTACCGGAGATCAAATCCCGGTATGTTAGCCGCTGTCGGAGCACTAACCGTCGTCCAAACGATGCTCCGACGAGAGGAGGAGAAGCTGTCCAGAAAATTGGACAGCTTGGTGGAGGAGTAGGCGCCGGCCAAAACAAGGAGAGAAAAGCCTCACCTTGATCCCAAACCTATAGGAGATCACCGGAGGGTCGCCGGAGGTTCACCGGCTGAAGCTTGGTCGCCGGCAAGGAGCTAGACGGCAGCACACAAGCTGCGGCGGCAAGGAGGTTGGGCGGCACAACCAAAGTTGGGCGGCAACTCCGAGGCTAGGGTTTTGATTGATTAGTTAGGGTTTAACAATCCCTTAAGCCCACTTTTATAGAGAACTAATTCTCTTAATGGTTAATGGATCATATCCATAAAGCCCGTTAACCCGCTCCATTAAGATAAGTTAAAATAAACCAAACCATGATGGTTTATTTTAAGTTAAAACGAACCGAACCAACTTTTGGTTCATTCGTTAAAATAAACCAAACCCTTTGGTTTATTCTTATCCATTGGATTAGAACCAAACCATTTTGGTTCATCCATTATGTCTTCATAAGACGGCCCATCCACGCTTCCATTGCGATCAAACAATTTCATGCTCGCTTATGTTTGGTCCAACCAAACATAGTTTCTCCTGCCGAGAATCCCATTCTCAAGCTCGCTTTAAATCCTTTGGATTACACTCGTTGTGCGTGTGACCAAATAGGTTCTCGGTTTATGTTGGCCGTCTATAATTAACCATTAATTATAGAACGATCATGAGTGGCACCTAGTAGTACATCATGATCCCCAATTAATCCGAAAAGATCAACGATTGATCCAGAACTATTTCTGAAACCCTTCAGTAGCTCGAATGAATCGTGCCCCATTCCCTTCACTCATCTTATACCCACTTGGTTCAGGACATGGTCTATTGTGTCAGTCCCCACTAGGCTGACTACGTCACACCTAGCCCAAGTATCATTTCCTCGTCCTACGGATTCTAGTTACTCCACATGTATCGAAGAGTACTTTACTCTAAACATGTAATGCTTTGGCCAAAGACTTTAGTAACAATCCGACGAGAGGCCATGGGTATACATCTCCTCGCAAGGAGTGGTGAATTCTTTATAGGCTATTCAAACACCTTCGATCACTTCGACTTATACCCAATCATCCCGGGTCCACATCTCCTTAGAGATGTTTGCTTAAGATGTCAAAGCATAAGTCTCCATGATCAAGATGGAATAAGTCAAGTCAAAGGAACATCGACTTAAGCCACAAGAAGAACTTCATTGACATATCTATATATGCAGAGAACCATATGAAGTCTTACTACTGGTCACTCAATGAACTAGTTACCATAACTAGCATCCACGATTAACTCCGACATCATTATGTCTCCGGCCGGAGAATCACCGCTTGGATACACCAAGGAGTATACCTCGTGCTAGTCTCAGTAATTGTTGGTGTCGATTCATCAATTCATCGACTAGGATAATTCCGATACATCACAATTACACATGTAGAGATACTCACTAGTTGTGATCCAATCACAAATTCTCTCATCTTTGTGAATCGTATCGTGGACATTCAGTAAATGAGTTTAAGATCCAATCAAATACATAAAACATGTATACTCAAATAGTGAATCTTCATTTATCATATAAATGGTTCATACATAAGGCGATTGCCTTAGGACATCTCTCATATATTACTAACAATATACACGTCCTCGAGCAGGTTTCCATTAAGGAAAGTTGTTTTCACATCCATCTGCGATATCTCAAAATCATAATGAGCCGCTATGGCCAGGAGCATCCGAATGGATTTAAGCATAGCTACAGGCGAATAGGTTTCGTCATAATCAACACCTTACTTTTGACGATATCCTTTCGCCACCAATCTAGCCTTATAGGTAATCACATTACCATCCATGTCGGTTTTCTTCTTGAAAACCCACTTGCACCCTATAGGCTTTATGCCTTCAGGTGGTTCAACCAAGTTCCAAACTTGGTTTTCGTACATGGAATCCATTTCCGACTTCATGGCACCAAGCCACTTATCCCTTTCTGAACTTGTCAGCACTTCTTCATAACTGGTAGGCTCCTCATCATCAATGAGTAACACGCTTCGATTCACTTACGAGAAATCCATATCTCTCAGAATATTGCGTGTTCTACCGTGATCTACGAAGATGTGGTGTTACAATAGGTCCAAATTGATTGCTCATCACTATGAGTTGTCACATTGTGCTTCACCAGGTATCTCATTAATGTCTATTTGAGTCTCTCGAGCCTCCTCAAGCTCGACGACACTCCCACTGTTTTCTTGCAAGAGAAACTCTTTCTCTAGAAACACAGCATGCCTTGAAACAAACACCTTTTGTTCCACAGGATGATAGAATTGGTAACCCCTTGTTTCCTTAGGGTATCCAATAAATAGATATTTATCAGACTTAGCATCCAATTTGTCTGATATTGTACACTTCACATAAGCAGGACAACCCCATATCTTCAAGTAAGATACATGAGGTTTCTTACTAGCCCATATCTCATATGGAGTAGTAGAGACTACCTTGGTAGGCATTCTGTTTAACAAGTAAACAGCTGTCTGAAGTGCATAACCCCAAAAGGACTTGGGAAGAGTCGCATGATTCATCATTGACCTGACCATGTCCAACAAGGTCCGGTTACGCCTCTCAGATACACCATTATGCTGTGGTGTATAGGGCGGAGTCCATTAAGACAATATGCCATTGTCTCTTAGATAATCAAGAAACTCTTGACTTAAGTATTCACCACCTCGATCCGATCGAAGTATTTTAATACTTTTGTCATGTTGTTTCTCTACTTCATTTCTGAATTCTTTGAACCTTTCAAAGGCTTCAGATTTGTGTTTCATCAAGAACACATACCCAAACCGTGAGTGATCATCGGTGAAGGTAATGAAGTAGCTATAGCCTCCTAATGCTTGAGTTGACATAGGTCCACATACATCAGTATGTACTAGACCTAGTAACTCTCCCACTGCTCACTTTTCCAAAGAAAGGTAACTTAGTCATCTTGCCTTTTAAGCATGATTCACATGTATCGTATGAATCCAATTCAACGATTCCGAATTCCACATCGGTGTAATTCGGACGCGCTTTCGCTTATATGGCCAAGACGACAATGCCACATATAGGAGTCTATGTGATTATCCTTTCGAGCACGCGTGTTGCTCGCTTCGATATTGAAATCGTCACTGGATACGTCCAACGTATAAACACCATTGCTTAAAGTTCCAGTCCCATAAAGAACCCCATTCAAAGTTATGTAACAACAATTGTTACTAAACGTCAAATGGAAACCATTTCTATTTAAACAAGAAATAGAAATGATGTTCTTTATCAACAAAGGAATATAAAAGCAATTGTCCAGTTCTAAGATAAGTCCTGCAGGGAATTTCAACAAATACGTTCCGATGGCGAGTGCAGCAACCTTTGTTTCATTCCCAACACGTAAATTTGACTCTCCCTTGAAAAGTATTCTTCTATTCCTTAGCCCATGTATGTCATTACATATATGTGAGCCACACCCAATATCCAATACCCAAGTGTCTAAGGAAATAGAATGACAATCAATAAAGAAGATTTCTGAAGAAGATGGGGCATCCGATGCCTTATCCTTCTTCATGGACTCAAGATAAATCTTGCACTTTCTTCGCAAATGTCTCTCCTTGCCATAATGATGGCAAGTTTCCTTTTGTGCTAGTTCTACCTTCTTTGCCTTTTTCTTTCCTTTCTTCTGTTCTTTTGCCTTCCTCTTAGAACCTTTCTTTGAGGAATCAACTAACAGAATCGCCTTCTCCTCATGCTTCACAGAAGGCTCCACAGTCTTCAGCATATTGAGGAGCTCGGGAATGGTGGATTCCAATTTGTTCATCCGATAGTTCATCACAAATTGCGAGAAACTCTTGGGCAAACAATGCAGAATTAAGTCAATACTTAACTCATGATCCATCACAAAACCGAGGGTAGCTAGCCACTCGATGTACCCGTTCATCTTTAGCACAAACTGTACTACAGACGAACCTTCTTGCATCTTCGTGGTGAAGAGGAGCCTAGAGACCTCGAACCTTTCGGATCTCGCTTGCTCATCGAACAACTCATGAAGATGGAAGACCATAGTGTTAGCATCCATATGCTCATGCTTCGCACTAAGTACCATCGCCGCTAGCATGATGCAACTCGCCACGACCGCCACATGCTTCGATAGACCAACATTTGGTCCTGAGTTGCATCGCCCTTAGACGGTCGAGAAGAGGCTCTTCAAGGACATATGCAAGCTTTTCCGCCTTTGAGAACAATTCTCGTGTTTCTAAGCTAGTCCAGAAGTTAGGCCCAATACTTGTTCAATCCAAAATAGTGCGCAAATTCAAAGACGTCATGATCAATTTATTGACCTAGAAATACAAAACGAGCATATATGAGAAAATGATTTTAAAATGCATCAATATACATTTATAAATCCCATTCATTTTTCGAATTTCAAAAACCCCAAAATCACTTCGGGAGATTGTAGGTCCATCTCCGAATGGGCTGATATCCATCATAGTTATGAACAACCTTGGAGAGAGTCCAACAAGCCATTCATAACTACGACGGTAGGTATCATCTATACCGATTGCATATCTCGTATATGCAACTATCACAATGTGCTATCAACTAATTGAATGTTCACACATACATCGGGTTGTTAACACATTAACAAGTATGCATCATATGCATAGCACCCAACTTCACCTCCCTTTACATCGACCTTGGAGAGAGTCCAACAAGCCGATGCTCCAGGTTAAAGCCAACCCATTAATCGACATAGTTTTAATATGGTTAGAGCGCATTCAACCAATTAGCCCAGCTTGGAGAGAGTCCAACAACCAAAGCTAACGATTGACCTCTGACTCTTACCATATTAGTATTAAACTATTCCATGGTTTGAACATATTCAGGTTCGAGCCGGGCTTGGAGAGAGTCCAACAACCCAAACAAGAAACAGAACTCTGGTTCTAACCATATTAATGGAAGGTGTAGGCTTTAATATTGATTAAGGGTTTTTATGTCTCATCCTCTTTGCATGCAAATAACTATTATCTACATGGCATGGCATACATGGCATACATCTACATGTCACGACACGCATGGCATAATGTTATGCATCTAATGCAATTACATGGCATACAATTATGTCATGTATATAATTTCCTTATATGTCATAACTATTTATGGAAATAAAATATGTTTAAAATTTGATTCTCCAAATCAAATCATAATTAAATTAGGAAACAAATTTCCAAATCTAATTACATATTTTTTTCATGGAATTATTTGATTAAGGAAAATCTATTTAGGAAACCAATTTCCTAAATCTTTAAAACTACTTATGGAAATAAAATATTTTAAGATTTGATTTCCCAAATCAAATCATGATTAAATTAGGAAACAAATTTCCAGAATCTAATCAAATATTTTATTTATGGAAAATATAAATTTCCATAAATACTTCCAACTTTCCAAAAGTGGAAGATTTCCATAAATACTTCTAGACTTTCCAAAATTGAAAATTTTCCATAAATACTTCTAAATTTCCAAAATTTAGAAAACTTCCAGAAATACATTATGACTATCGCAAAACCATTTTTACGATTATGTCGAAACACAACCTGGGCTCTGATACCACTGTTGGGTTTCCGGCACCGCGGCGTGTGTGTATTCGATCATGTTTCGTAAACATGAGCACAGCGGAAGCAATTAAAAATAATAAATCTATATTTATTACAACACACACAACACACGCATGCATATTACAACAAGTGTAGACATAACCGTAAATTATAATTTGCAATAAAAGGAAATTAAACTACGTTATACCTTCCGTATGACGTATAGCGGGAACGGCATCAACCGGAACGATCCTCGTAAGAATCGTCTCTATCCGTATCCACGCCGAGCTCCTCGGGATGACTTCGCTAAGTCACGAGCTTCGTCTTCGTACGGGTTACCAGCCTCGTGTTGAAGACGACGTGATCGAGAGATGATCACGATCCGAATCCAAATTCGGATCCTAAAATGAGTTCTCAAAACTTGCTTCTCCGGAGAGGTATTCGTCAACCGTTTGACGAATCCTTCGTCCTCCACCTCAGAGGATTACCGGAGATCAAATCCCCGGTAAGTTAGCCGCTGTCGGAGCACTAACCGTCGTCCAAACGACGCTCCGACGAGAGGAGAAGATGCTGTCCAGAAAACTGGACAGCTTGGTGGAGGAGTAGGCACCGGCCAAAACAAGGAGAGAAAAGGCTCACCTTGATGCCGAACCTACGGAGGTTCACTGAGCTTGACGGCAAGGGTCTTGACGGCGGCACAAAAAGTGGCGGCAGCTTTAGGGTTGGCGCCGAAAACTCCAACAATTGGGGTGGGCGGCAACTCTAAGAGGCTAGGGTTTTGGATGATTAGGGTTTAACAATCCCTTAAGCCCACTTTTATAGAGAACTAATTCTCTTAATGGTTAATGGATCATATCCATAAAGCCCGTTAACCCGCTCCATTAAGATAAGTTAAAATAAACCAAACCATGATGGTTTATTTTAAGTTAAAACGAACCGAACCAACTTTTGGTTCATTCGTTTAAAATAAACCAAACCCTTTGGTTTATTCTTATCCATTGGATTAGAACCAAACCATTTTGGTCCATCCATTACGTCTTCATAAGACGCAGCCCATCCACGCTTCCATTGCGACTGAAACGATTTCATGCTCGCTTTATGTTTGGTCCAACCAAACCTAGTTTCTCTCTGTCTGAGAATCCAATTCTCAAGCTCGTTTTAAATCCTTTGGATTACACTCGTTGTGCGTGTGACCAAATAGGTTCTCGGTTTATGTTGGCCGTCTATAATTAACCATTAATTATAGAACGATCGTGAGTGGCACCTAGTAGTACATCATGATCCCCAATTAACCGAAAAGATCAACGGTTGATCCAGAACTATTTCTGAAACCCTTCAGTAGCTCGAATGAATTGTGCCCCATTCCCTTCACTCATCTTATACCCACTTGGTTCAGGACATGGTCTATTGTGTCAGTCCCCACTAGGCTGACTACGTCACACCTAGCCCAAGTATCATTTCCTCGTCCTACGGATTCTAGTTACTCCACATGTATCGAAGAGTACCTTACTCTAAACATGTAATGCTTTGGCCAAAGACTTTAGTAACAATCTGACGAGAGGCCATGGGTATACATCTCCTCGCAAGGAGTGGTGAATCCTTTATAGGCTATTCAAACACCTTCGATCACTTCGACTTATACCCAATCATCCCGGGTCCACATCTCCTTAGAGATGTTTGCTTAAGATGTTAAAGCATAAGTCTCCATGATCAAGATGACTTGAATACCGCAAGTCAAAGGAACATCACACTTAAGCCACAGTAAGAACTTCATTGACATATCTATATATGCAGAGAACCATATGAAGTCTTACGGCTGGTCACTCCAATGAACTAGTTACCATAACTAGCATCCACGATTAACTCCGGACATCACTATGTCTCCAGCCAGTGAGAATCAGCTGCTTGGATACACCAAGGAGTATACCTCGTGCTAGTCTCAACAGAATTGATGGTGTCCAGATTCATCAATTCATCGACTAGGGATAATTTCGATACATCACAATTACACATGTAGAGATACTCACTAGTTGTGATCCAATCACAAATTCTCTCATGCTGTGAATCGTATCGTGGACATTCAGTAAATGAGTTTAAGATCCAATCAAATACATAAAACATGTATACTCAAATAGTGAATCTTCATTTATCATATAAATGGTTCATACATAAGGCGATTGCCTTAGGACATCTCTCATATATTACTAACACCTTGTTCTTCCTTACAAAACAAAAATAATTTCCTTCCCTTGAAATCATCTTCATGGTCGTACACACCCCTAAGTCAATGCTAGGGCTACCTTCTACTCTATCTAATCCCTCACAATCGTACCCCATACTCTGACAAATATGGGTTAACAAACCCCCTAAAATTATCTCCCCCTTGGGTGCCTTACCAACCTTTACCAAATGTCGAATAAAGTGTGATCCCACATCCACCAATTTATTACCTTGCAACATGTCCCATAGACATCCCTAGCTTTAACTACCCCATCACTCTCTCCTTTACCAAAAATAGTGCTTGCCATGACTTGATGGAGGTATCGAAAAACACGATTTTGAAGTCGAGATGCCTTAGCTCTAGAGGGATCATAGGAGGTTTCTCCAGTTAGTTCAGACCAAAATAATCTTGCGTTGAAGCCCTTAGGTGTCCTCCTCTCTCCCCCATGAGGTAACCCAAAACAAAGGTTTCATTGGCTAAGGGTCCATTCATGTTCGATATTAAATAACCTAAATGTTATTTTCCCCTGTGGACTATCCATTCCCGATAGGATATCTGCATCCGCCGAGCTCAAGAATTTGAGTACAACCCTTGGATAGGTTGGGCTTCTAACTCCCATTAACTCTTCCCAACCTACATTATGAAACAACCATTGCTTAACCCTAGGGTTTCTAAGAGTGGCTCATGAATATATCTAGTAGAGACTATTTTGTGGGTAGAAAACATTTCAAACCTAGTTCTATGAGCATTATTACGAAATATAATGCCAAGAGGGGTGTTACCTTCCTCTGGAGCTTGATGCTCGCCTCTTCCTCTAGATCTCGGCCTTAAAGGAATAGATTTTGTTGCGATATGCTTAGTCCTCATCATCCTTGCTTCTAGAAGTCTCCTTGGTGCATATTGAGGTTAAGAAAAGGCTCCTTGGAGGTTAAAGAAGAATAATGGTGTGGGCTAGGGCAAAAAATCTGAAACACATGGTCGATTTAGGGCAAAACACGTGGGTCGTTCCTTTTTATCGGAATGCGACACGACCATGTGAATTTCACATGATCGACCATGTGTCATGTTGTGCCCTGCGCTCGAGAAATTTTGAAAAAGGCACGACCATATGAATTTCACATGACGACGATATGTCATCGAAAATTCTTGTTGTGACACATGGTCCGCGACTTTTCCACACAATTTGTCATGCTTTCTTCAGTCCATAAGGCACGATCATGTGACTTTCACACAACCTCTCATGCTTCATGTTGTGGCTTCAAAAAACTTTTTCTTCTTTTGCATGGTAAGTCCTACATGAAACTATAAACTTAAAACATAATGATAAGCAACAACTAAAAATTAAAACTAGGATAAATGTAAGTAACAATTGAAGGAAACTAAAACAAACTTGGGTTGCTTCCCAAGAAGCACTTGTTTAAGGTCTTTAGCTCGACCATACTCCCTGCTGGTAACTACCGTAACCAAAGTCTAGCCTTCTCTTTTAGAGAAAGCAGAAAGGTAATAAGCCTAATAGCGTCTGTTGGAACTCCTTCATACTGTACTATACCATAATATGCTAGAAACTCCTCAAGGTCTAAGTAGGGTTCCTTGTCTTATGTTCCTTCAAACTGATTTCTTTGAATAAGAGAAAATAATACTGGATTTATCTCCCAGCTCTTAGCCTTGATAGGAGGAGTAATAATGTTGGAGTTCCATACTTTTATCCTAGGCGCCGAATAGTTCTTTAACAGTCTTGTGGATAGCGTTTGCATCCATTGAATAAAGTTTTTGAGAAAAAAGCAATCTCCCGCAAAACGTATAGGCCTAAACTAGAGGAATTATTAAAGGATGAACATTCTGCTAATAACTAAGAAGGAAGGTTACTAGGAAAAACCCATCTAACTAAAGTTATCGACTTTAGGAGACTATAACCAAACAAATGCTAAAATGAATTAACATTGATTTAGAACTAAAGTTAGAATAAAAGCTAAATTAAGAAGAAAATGAATAAATCCTAGAGAAATAAATCTATACTAGGTATGATCCGATCTATTAACCTTCGAACCAATATCAAATTGATCAGTCTCTGGAAACGGTACCAAAAACTTGATGCGTCGACCAAAGCCCTCAACTGCGAGGTCTAGGATCGGGTCAGTGCTCAACGCCCACAAGTGCACAGTTGTCGTCAAGTAATAATAAATATCGATCCCACAGGGATTAGGATTCAATTATTGGGGTGTCCGATGAACGTTGATCATTCGGAGTAATTCTTCACTAAGTCAACTGTGGGAAGGCTCAAGTACGGTGTCATTTAGAGAAAGGAAAACGAGTGTGCTCAAGGTCAATCAAGAGATTCCAAGATTTTAGTTTCACGTGTGCTTTGTCGGACGTGTCATAATTTTATGCTCCTAAGTTTCCTAATTATGTTCTTGTGAAGTCATCAAGTGTAATCCCGGTGAACTTTTTCTTCTACACGAGACTTACCTAATTTTCTAGAGCATCCCTTTCAGATCCACAAAGCTCAGGAGGTTGTTGTTACTGGGTAGCCCCTGTCACGGGTCTCATAACCACTGAGTTGATTTCTCTTACTTCGCGACCTCTAGATAAACTAGGTTCATGGAGTTATAAGATATTCTATGTTACCCCCATGAACAAGTGAACCATGTTTCATGCTCTACTCTTTCACGACCTATTGTCTACGGTTTTGGGAGGGAGGATGACCATTCGGTTCCTCCTTGATTCTCCTAGGTTTTGATATAGAGGCTTTTGATCTCTATATTGACTAAGCATGATAGAAACAGAATCAAGTCATAATTATTATTGAACTAGAAAACATATATCACAAACATAATTAAAAGACATTAATATATATTTGTTCTAACATGTCCAACTAGCACAAGCAACTCCCTAATCCTAGAATCGAAGTCTCTACTCTATAAATATCGAAGGACAAACACAACACATTGTATTCTTAATAATTACAACCAAACAACAATTAAAATAGAAGAAATATGCCTTGAGTAATACGTAACTGTTCTTGGCACCTCGGTGTATTGGAGCTTAAATCACCGCCTGAGTCGCCTTCCTCCTCTCTCTGTTTGCAGTCTCCGGTGCTTTTTAAGGCACCCCTTTTTGTCGTCTCCCCTTTAGGTTTAGAAGTGTCTTCCCTTATATAAGAGTGAACATGACTTTCCTTATTTTCCTGTGATATCGAATTTCCTTATTCTACATCATTGCCACACAACCGTGTGGATTCCACACAGCCAGTCGTGTGAAGCGTTGGAAGTTGTGACTTTAAAACTGGATCTGGGGAAAGGCATGGTTGTGTGAATTTCACATGGCTGCCCATGTCTTCCTCTGGAGCACCATATGGATGTCGTCTTTTCGTCCCAAAGCGTGTCCGTGTCTTGGGAACACAGCCAAAGCACGCTCCTCTTCCTCTTGCTTCGTTTGGCATGTCATTTAGCTCCAAAAACTCCATCCTACACATAAAAGTAATGAAAACAGATCTCCAAACTAGAAAATAGCAAATAAGTACAAAGTAAAGGAAATATGCATGAAACAACCACAAAATGCAATAAGATGTGTACTAAAACTACTAAAATTCTATATGGTTTGCACACATCACCTCGTCCACTCTCCGAACTACATCTCCTCCAGTTCAGCACTCAGTCTGCTCTCCGAGTTACTTCCTTCCACTTAAGCATATTGTTGCAGTATCAATAATTAATTCTATTAGTTTGATTATCTAATTTTGAATTTTTAATTAAGTTAGATTTTGAATCTTTCGAATTAGACTTTTTCAAAATAGGATTAGAATTAAATTTAGAATTTTTCAAAATAAGATTAGAATTAGATTTAGAATTTTTCAAATTAGGAATAAAATTTTTCAAATTTAAAATACGATTAAAAATTTTCAAATTAGATTTTTTTTTAAATAGTATTTTTCAAAATAAAATTTTCCAAATTAGATTTAGAATTTTTTTAATTCAGAATTATCTTAATTAATTAGATCTAGTGTTTGATAATTCTAACCTCGGCTTTTATGGTTCTGATCTAGTTTTTTATTATTCTGATCAAGTCATAGATTAGTGTTAATCTTGATTTGATCTAGATATATGTTGACTAGACTAAATATTTGATCAAGTTTTCGATTAATTTTGTCGATGATTAGATTAAATTAATTATCTTCTTCACAAATAATTTTATATTTAATATAATAAAATCTGAATTATTTGATTTATTCTTAGTTGAATTAAATGAATTAATATCTAAATCATTATTAATTGAACTAGACTTAGGTAAATTTCATTGAACATTATTAATAAAACTAGAATTAACATCTACTAAATTGTCATGCCTTTCAAAAATATAATTTTCAAAAACTTTAAATCTACTAACATTACTCGCATCCCCTAATTTCGTGAGATTTTTCTTTCTCTCCGAGCATCGATTTTTATAATGAGCAGACATACCTTTTGAAGCACATAATGTGCTTCTTGTTCCTCCAAAGTCCTTGCATCGGAGCCTCCATTATTGCCAGTTGTGTCGTCTGAGTCTTACGAGTATGACACTTATTTTTGTAATGCCCTTTCTCCCTGAACTTGAAACATATAATATGGAATTTAATTTTTAAATTTAATTTTTTTACCTTAATCTAAACTCTCCCCCTAGTCCTTAGTATGCTGGAATGCTCCACTTTGAGTTTTTTCCATTTTCCTGTAATGTTAGATACAAAAGAAGAACAAAAATACACAAGAAGATAAAACTTACATAATCGATGCCCCTACAAGTGCCTTAGATGATGTTTTTTGGGGTCAGAACTAGCTTGTTATAGGGTAAAACCCAAGAAGTGTATATCTTTGAGAGAGCTTCGATTTGGTAGGTTGTGCATTATGTGGTTCCACATATATCAAAAGTTACGCACGTTTTACCACCAACTGCTCCTTTGGAAGTTGGTCTGGTTGTAGAACTTTCAATACATGCAAAAACATGAATAAAAATAATGTACCAAGACTTGGTCTTGGATTAGTAGTGCGGGAAATAGAATTAATGAAAAAGAAAAAAAGAAAATGCTCAATCGGTGGTTGCACCGAATCTGAGCGTCCCCACTCTAATACCAATTATTGGATCGGAAAGAACGCTAGAGGGGGGGAGGTGAATAACCTATTTAAGACTTTTCTTTCCTTTCATTTAACACACATAAATCAAAGTAAGATGCAGCGGAAAATGTAAAAGACAAAATGCAATAGATTTTTTACTTGGTTTACTGATTGAGCATTTGCTAATCCAAGGGTCACGATCCTTGATCGCTTTCGACGGGCAATTCACTAAGATATCTCTTCCTCGTTGAAGGTAAGAGATACGATGCTTACAAAAAGTAAAAGAGACAATAACAACCTTACTACTCCTTTTAGAAATTAAGTATACACAATAGAATCAAGAGCTAAAGTATACCGACCAAAATAACTAAATGAAGAAACAGGATCAGAGTTGTAGCATTGTAGCGTGAAAGATCGTTCTTTTCCCAAGTTTTGACAGCAAGAGCATTTGAGCAACAAAATTGATTGTTAGGGTTTATGTCCAACCCCATTTTTATAGATCAACCGCATTGACTTGGTCCAGATTTAGATCCTACTTATCCGCAATCTCTATCTTGATGTGACAATCTCTATCTTGATGTGGCAATTAGCTTTTGACCGAACCTATATATTCACCTCAGTCGATTGGACCTTTCACTACAAAAAATTAAGTATTTGGCGACAAATTTTGCAACGAATTTTGAATAAAAATTAGTTGCAAAATTTGTTACAATAATTTACAGCAATTTTTTTTCGTTGGAAATAATTGCCGCTAAATTTGTAGCGAAAACAAAAAATTAAATCATAAAAATTGCAACAAATAAAATTTTCGTTGCAAAATTAAATCGCTAAATTTGGCGAAAATAATTATTAAATCGCCAAATTTGGCGACGAAACTAAGTTCGTTGCCAAATTTGCGACGAAAAAATAATTCGTCGCCAAATCTGCGGCGAAAAAATAATTCGTCGCCAAATCTGCGACGAAAATAACTATTCGTCACCAAATTTAGCGATAAATAATTAATTTCGTCGCCAAATCTGCGACGAAAATATAGTTCGTCGCAAAAGTCTAATAAATAAATTTTCATGAATAAAAATAAATTTAGCGACGAAATGTTTTTCGTCGCCAAATCACGATTTAAAACAAAAATCGCTAAAATATTCATCCCTAGTCGATCAAAATACCATCACCGATCGACGTGGTGACCAGCCTAACTCGGCCGCTTGGCTACCGAAGATTTTGTAAGGTGCTACAGTAAATCAATCGACTAATACTAATGAAAATGATCGATATCAGTTCCATCACCGATCGTGGATTTTCCAATGATCGCATTGCAAATTTTAAAAAATATATATTTTAAATCATGAAATAATTTAAAAAATATGAAAAAAATACTATTATATAATTTATTATTTTTATCTGTTTTTACAATTTGTATTCCAAACACATATAACAATATATAAAAATTCACATATCAAATTTGATAAACACATCTAATCATTCAAAATGATTCATCAGTACAAATAATAAACTATTAATCGTATGAAATTTATAATACAAAAATATCGAATGTAACTAGTCAAGAAACATTTAGGTATAAAATTGAAACATAACTACGCTCAACTCTCGCGTATATTTCCTCTCAACAATTGATTTTTACTGGAGAAAGAGATCCTGCAGCTAGAGAACCGAAGATCCTGCTGTAACTGGAGAAGGAGATCTTGTAGTTGGAGCTAGAACCAGAAAATTCAACAAGTGGAGAGATCCTGTAGCTGGGGAAGAGCCCGAATACACATGTCCATCACTATTCCATCTATAAATGTCACGTCAAAACTATCAATCATAATTATTAGAATAATAAAGTAAAAAAGATTCACATATTCATCGAATGTATAATGCATAATATGAAAAAAACTTATCATATTTTATCTGCAATACTAGATGCAAATAATCTACCAATATATCAAAAAATTCTCGACGTCTTATAACTACAATTTTTTCTTTCGATTTGCATCCCTACCTATCTATATGTGATATCTTACTTCTTGTGAAATTTGACTTCACTTTCCTCAAGCGGGCTCAGAATCATATCTAGTAACATGACACGAAAAGAATCTACCAAAATTGTTCTAACTACTTGTGTAGTCCTAAAGTGACTCTTATGTCCTGGACGACATAAGAAGTTAGAACAATGATCAGTCTCTTCATGTCATGTTACTAGATATGATTCCAAGCCTAAGTCAGAAGAAAGTTGAAGCTGAGAATTCGTCCGGAGAAATTAAGATACCACATATAGATAGCGATACAAATCAAATGAAGAAAAAAATTGTAAGTTATAAGAAACTGCTGGTCATCTTCTCAAAGACTGATGATATCTTGTAAATATATGGATCAACATAGATACTTATCATAAAATTTGAAACCTACAAAAAGTAACGTAAAAGAAAAAAATAATAATAATAAAATCTTCGGAGAAGAAATACAAAAAATTAAACATTAATGTAGTATAAAATAATAATGTTATAAATTTTAGAATATATAATATACCTGCTCTATGGACGGAACGGATGAGCTCCCAGCAGAAGACTTTACAAACTCGCGGATCACCTGAAAAATGGAAATACGATAAACCGATGAAAAATAAAACATTAATTTTTTATTTATATTATATAATTTAATTGAAATAACATGTTAATATTTTGTGCGTGATCTAAAGTCAACACAATAGTTGTGTCGATCCAGGGACGCCGATGAAATACCCACGCGCCTGGAACCGCATCGTGCCACCGTAACCGCGCCGCGGCATTGCGCTGTCGGCATCGCGTGCCACCGCTGCCGCGCCTACCGCGTCGCGCCACCGCACGCGTAACCGCTGCTGCCGCTGCATGGCAACCGCGCCGTGCCACCGTTGCAGTGCCACCGTGTTGTGCCACCGACGTCGTGCCACCGACGCCGTGCCATCGACGTCGTGCCACCGATGTCGTGCCACCGCGCGCGTGACTGGCGTGGCACCTACGCGCCAAATGTACGACGTCCCTGCCGCGCGTGCGCGTGCCGTGACACGACGCCGGCAGGCTAATCGCCGGCCGATACGCGCGCGTCATGTAGCACGCGCCGGCCGTCGCGAGCCGCGATCAGAACTGCCGCGAGCTGCGGCGGCCGGTCATGAGCACGACGCTGCGTGCTCGCGGCCGGAGCTCTCTGCGAGCACACGCGCAGCTCGCGACCGAGCTCACGCGTGCTCGCGCGTCAGGGCTCGAGCGTCGCGCTCGGCGATCGGCCACGAGCCGACGGCGTGCTCGTGGTCGCGAGCTCACCCGCGGAGCACGCGTGAGCTCGCGGCGTGAGCTCGCGTGAGCTCTCCCCATTAGCGCACAAGCTCACGGTAGCCGGCTCGCGTGCTCGTGGTGTCCGAGCTCGTGCGCCGCGCTGACCGCGAGCTCGCGTGAGCACGCTGGCGAGCGTGCTCGCGACGACGGCCGGCCGAGCCGCGCGCGTGCTCGAGTGCTCGCGATGGCCGACCGTGAGCACGATGCATGCTCCGCGTGCTCGCGGCGGTCGACCGTGAGCACGCCGCGTGCTCATGGCGGTCGGCCGCGAGCACGATGCGTGCTCGCGGTCGCGAGCTCTCCCGCGAGCACGCACGAGCTCGCGACCACCCATCACGAGCACGACGCGCGTGGTCGAGATCCGCTCGCGGTGAGCGGCCGCGAGCACGATGACGCTGCGGCCGCGGTGGCGGCCGCGAGCACGACGGCACGCCGTGGCGGCGACCACGAGCATGGACGATGCGCTCGCGGCCGCGTCTCTCATCGCGCAGGCGCGAGCTCACTACTCTTCTCCGACCGAAAGAGCGGAGAAAGGGAAGAGATACGTACCGGGATTTCGGAGGGATCGGATCGGCGAAAATGAAAAGAGAAAGGGAAAGGGAAAGTGAGGGATATTGATAATTAGAAATTTGGCAACGAATGAAATATTCGTCGCTAATTTTGCGACTAATTTAATATTCATTGCAAAATTTTCAACGAATTATTAAATCGTTGCAGATTCAGCGATGAATTTATATTTCGTTGCAATATTTTGCGATGAATTTATTTTTTCGTCGCAAAATTAGTGACGAAAATAAAAATCGTTGCCAAATTGGCGATGAATATAAAATTCGTCGTAAAGTTATCCCGCCGTTATTTTTTCTAAATAATTGAAATTGTCCGATGAAAAACTTTCGTTCCTAAATTTATCGCAAAAATTGCAACGAATCCGGGATTTGTTGCAAAAGTTTGCAACGAATCCGGGATTCGTTGCAAAAATGGCAACGAATCCAAGATTCATTGCAAACTTTTGCATCGAATTTGACATTTAAATTACATGAAATATCATTTTAAATGCGCAAATTTGCGACGATATTTGCGACGAAAATAAATTTATTGGAAATGTAATAAGTTTGCAATAAAAAAAAATTGTCGCAAATTTCGTTACAAATTTGCGATGAATTTTCAATTAAATCATAAAATTTATTGCAGATTTGCAACAAATTATTTTCGTCGCTAAATTTCGTTGCTAAATTCATGTATTTTTGTAGTGTTTTACCAGTCGACTGGACTAGTAGACTGGGTTCCATTCTAGTCGACTGATGCTTGAGTTTCATTTCCTTGAATTCCCATCCAGTCACCTATATCACAAGATTAGCACAGTGTATACAACAATAGTAATCATGACAGTCTTTGGCCATCTAATCTCTACTTCCGCCTTCCCAGGGACCCTTAGTCAGATCGATGACTAAGATTGTCCCCGTACCGAGGATACGACCTTACCATTCCACACAAGGTCATTACCTTTGCCAAACCCCTGGTCCTCTGACCTATTTGGACTTTCCTGCTTAGCTTATGATCTTTAGACCATCACAGCTTCTTTCTGGTGTCCAGACTCTTCTGACCCATCACGAATCTCACTTGGTGTCTTTGACCATCCTGACTTCTTTCTGATGTCCAGTCCTTGCAGAAAAAGTAGATAATTTATCTCAAAAATTTGAACAATTCAATGTTAATGCTATTAATATCACTAATATTTTTTATGAGATATGTGGCATTCCAGGACATTCAGTACAAAATTGTCAGATAGGAATTTCAACACCCATGGAGTAGATTGATACCATCAATAATTTCAACCAACCCCCCATGAACAATCCTTATTCCAACACCTATAGTCCAAGGTGGAGGAATCATCTCAACTTTTCATACCGGAATAATCAGAACCAAGTTAATTAGAACAATCCGAGACAACCAGAAGGATATCAACAAGGGCAGATAACTAACTTAGAAAAAATAATCAAAAATTTTATTCAATCCCAAACTGCCAATAACCATGAGTTCTGACAGTATATGATGAATTCAGATCGACAACACAAAGAAACTAACGAAACAATCCAACAACTTGTGAGCAAGGTCGACAACTTAGCTAACCATGCTAAGATATTGGAAACTGGCGCAAATAGCAAATTCATCCGCAAGAGCACCAGGAAGATTCCCAGTGAAGCTAGAAATCAACCCCATAGAAAGATGCAACATTGTATCTATAACAACACATCACAATGAAAGTAAACCTAAAGCCCCCGCAACTTTCTTTAACATAGTTGAAGCAGAGGTTAATGAGCAACTTGAAGAGCAGAAAAGAGAAGTCAAGGATTGTACAACCATCACTATAGAAGGAGAAAGAAACATGGTACCACTAAATAAATCTCCTCTTAAACTGGACGATCTAGGTGACTTTATAATTCCATGTGCAATTTATGACTTTAATTTTGATATAACTCTATGCGACCTAGGGTCTGCCATGAATCTCATATTGGCTTCCTTTTATGAAATAATGAGGCTAAAAGGATTAAAGTTGATAGACGTAACCTTACGATTAGCCGATGAAACAATAAGGCAACCCTTAGGCATGCTAGAAGACATCCTAGTGATAGTAGGAAGATTTACAATACCTACTAACTTTCTTATCTTAGATATGGGTCACACTACTGAAACCCCTATTATCTTAGAGAGGCCCTTATTAGCTTCCACTGGAGCTCTTATTGACGTGAAAAATAGAATAGGAAACGACATGATCCAATTTAATCTTTCCAACCCTAATGCAACAAATATCATAGAATCCACATGTAGAATGACACAAGTGCATCAATACTCAATAGAAGAACTTTTTAAGCTACAACCCAGAGTTGATGGGCATCCTTACTCAATCGATTACAACATATGCACTCCCATAAGATGAGTAAGAAGCATCAACTTTTATCAAGGATGAATAGTAACAGGGGTCGAGCTTACGACCTAAAACAAGTGCTTCTTGGGAGGCAACCCAAGATTTAGTTCTTTTTCTTCTCCATAATTTTCTTTTCGCAAATTCCATTCTTTTCACTTACGTTTGAATTTTTATTTCATAAAACATAAAAATTGGCAGTCTAAATAGATGAACCATCTCAAACCCCCTATAAAAAAACACTCACGAGGGGCAAAACCTAACACGCCTCGCCCGTGCCATTTGGCACGGGCGTGTCGCATGGTCGACACAGTTGAATATAGGGCTTGGCATGATGTTGCCAAGCCAAAACTCACACTTTCCTCGCCAAAACTCTCTAATCACTCGTCCTCCTTCAAGCTCCAGCGAAGATCCAGCTACCACAACCTTCTCCAAGACAAAGCAAAGCTTCTTCGAGGACCGACGATGATATAACAGCCATTTGAAATGAAGATCTGGAGATTTCATGCTCAATCTTGCTTCAACATCCCTTTCAACCATTTTCCAGCAATATCTTATCTTCCAACTCAAGATCGAGCCTTCTCCAAGGTTGATCTAGGATCTCAAGGCAATTTCCAAGTTCAAGAATACCATTCTGAGGAGTTGCAGCCACTTTTTTGAAATTTTTAATTAAGAATTTTCCATCAAGTTTTCTTACATTATGGCAAACTTCCTATTTCCGAGCTGCCCAAGAGATTCAAAAGCATCACCATGTTCAAAAGGCTAAGAAAAAACTCTGCTGCCACATCCGCCGTCGGTCCCATCGACGACACTCTTAATCCAATGCATAGGCACACGATAAGGGTAATGAGAATCTTTATAATATTATTTTTCAAAATGCTAATCATGGTGCTAGATTTGACATTTTGGTTAAAAGAAAAATGGTTAGCAACTAGTATATTGATAACTACACTATTGAATCTTTGGGATTTAGGGATGATATTGCTTGGATGATTAGTAGGGTTGGATGGACCAGACTTATGAATATAACTTACCCTACCTACCAAAAAATAACCCTAGAATTTTTGAGTTCGGTTGAAGCTAATATCTTGAACGGTCCAGATTGTGAAGAACGAAAGATTACCTTTAGGATGTTTAATAATGAGTACACATGGACACTTAAGGAATTTAATTCTGTTTATGATTTACCATGTGGAGGAGAAAGGAGAACACCTAGGGGATTTCAAGATTTTGCATTTTGGAGTGATATTGCTAGGGGTACATACACTTATGATCCTTCTAGGTCAAAATCTTCAAACCTCCTTAATCCAATTTTTAGGTACCTCCATTGGGTAATGGCTAATACGATCTTTGATCGAGAAGACAACGAAGGTGTAGTTAGTGTTGGGATGTATACTGAAAAGTCTATCTTTTGTATGAACATCTTTATTTTTGAAATAAGAATCACATTATCATTGTTTGCATATTTATGGTTATGCATATTATCTGATACATTACATTGTAGATAACATGGTGTGTAGTATCACACAGAAGATTATGTTATCAGTTCCTTGTAGAGTATAAGTAGAGGCTTACAACCGAGATCATTTTGGACAAACCATTGGTATGGTTGTAGTGTGATTTGGTATTGATTTATCTTGACCATAGAATTACACTAGTACACTTTGTGTGTATTGAGCAGGACCGACTTAGAGGTGATTCAATTTATTGCTGACTATATAATTGAATCGAACCTCGGATATTATATTGTACATGCTCTTATTCCTGATATAATAATGGGAACATGTACTTAGTATTTATTTCTTTGATTTACCAATGGATGAGATTTATAGATTAAATCGATAGGCTTGGTAAGTTGAGAAATAATATTATTTATATGGTGTACCATTGATTATAGGAGGAAACCGTGTCCTATATATTAGGATGATGATATCCCCTTGAGGAGCTCATAAGGATCATCATGTAAACCCTGCAGGTGGACTTGGTCCGGCATGATGATAAGGTTGAGTGGTACTACTCATTGAGTTAGATATTGATTAATTAATTATCAGTAAATTAATTAATTGATGGACATTTGATATCTTAAACATGGGGAGATATTTGTACAATTAATATATGGAGCCCATATTTATTTATGGGGGTTGGTGAGGTAGATCAATGATAATCCTCTAGAGAAATGGATTATCAGTAATGGATCGGACTTTATGTGGGCTAGATCCATTGGGTGGCCAAGATCCAACTCCTCCTCATGGTCCCTATTGTAGCCTATTAAAACTCTCATGAAACCTAGATCCAACTGACAAGATTAAAAGGAGGTTTGGGCAAAATCTATAAATAGGAGGCATTGTCTTTGGGTGGCACAAGAGAATTGGAATTCTAGGGTTTGCTTCCAAAGGCTTGGGCGGCAACTAATCTTTGGAGATTAGGGTTTGCTTCAAGGGTTGGGCGGCTAGGGTTTGGAGAGGCTTTGGGCGGCAACAAGTGGAAGGTTTTCTTCTCTTCCTAAGGTCTAGCCGGCGCCCATATCTCATCTCCTTTCTCTCCTTGGCTGGCGCCCATCTCTCTTCTTCCTCTCCTTGGCCGGTGGCAACAAGTGTTAGGGTCTTCCCTTGGAGCTCTTGGCCGGCGCCCATACCATCTCCTTCTTTCTCTCCTTGGTCGGCAGCAACATCCAAGTTGGGAGCTTGGTGGTCGGCTCTAGAAAGGAGAAGAAGTCTTTGATTATCTTCCTTTGTTCGGAGCGAACAAGAAAAGGAAGATACGTGATCTAGGAGGTGTCAACTCTTGGAGGATCGTTGCCCACACAACATTCAAGATGAGGATAGGACATACAATAGAAGATCAAGAGGTATACAAGAGGTATAATCTTATTTATTTTGATTTAGTTCTTTTGTATAATGCATGTGGTTAATTTACTTGGACCTTGAAGATAAACACAAAAACTGGCGATCCATACATCATCTATTCCGCGGCTAATCGAGGAAAAGAGTTAGGTTGTTTGAACAACAAGTTTGTTCAAGAGACCACTCTAATCGAATAACACGATGATGGATCGGTTGCTTGGGTAATCCGTCATCGTCTTGGATTAATTTTTTTTAATCCGGGGGCGTAGATGGGATCGCCATGCACAAGTGACCGAGGTGTGAAGCGAAGCTTCGATTCCAACCTTCAGTTAGGAAGAGTGAATTGATTGTTTTATGGGCCATGTTAAACAATGTAAAAACTAATACTGGCTCATATTTTATTAGACACCTTGTAAAAATAGGAAAAAGCTCGACAGGATTAATCTTAGTTGGAGGTTTAATAACACAAATAGAAATGAACTTAGGGTATAATCTTAATGGGCTAGAGTCTATTCCACTTAACCCCAAGATTGATATTGATATTTGTATGGCCATGAGGATGATCACAAAGTAGCAACAAAGTTATTCTTGAAGTTGGCTCTCTATTTCTTTCATAAACCTTCTCTATGCGCTTGGACCACCTCCTAGTTGATTCCATATCAGCTCGTCGATATGGAATTCTGGTCTTCCAAGGTGCTTGGACTTGGTCTAGTCGACTCCAGGCCAGTTTGATCCACTTCATTATTGTTTCAGAATTTTCCTATCCCATTCACCTGGACCTAGTCCAGTTGACTAAATATCTATCATCTCGGTCACTGAATCTCCAGTCGAACAACATCTCACCTTGCCAACTCGACATCCTAATCGCCTGGATCTAGTCCAGTCAACTGGGTTTGAGGCGCCTAGACCTTGTCCAATCGCTTAGAGACCTACAACACAAAGTTAGCACAAATAGAGTATAAAATGGATTGATATTAGTAAACTGCCTGATCTCGACTTATAAGTCCAACTCGGACCCTCCGTCGGATTGACTCCTACCTTGTCCTCAACTGAGGACTTGGTCTCATCTCTCCACTCGAGAGATTACCTGCCAATATTGCTGACCCAACTGGACTTACCATTCTTGACGTCTAATCTGACCCATTAAGACTTCATGCTAGTTGTCCGGTCTCCCTGGACCAGCTAGTATTCCTGCCAATTGTTCAGTCTTCCTGACCCAATTAGTCTTCTGTTAGATGTCCTTGTTGGAGGATCGTGGCCCAGCTAGAAAGGGGGTTGAATAGCCCGATGTCGTAGATGAAAATCACTCATGTCTTAATCATCTACAAGAGTGATTAGCACAACGGAAATGCTAAAACAAGACAATTAAAACAATATAAAAAGTAAAGAAGAAGCAAACGCTAATACAATTATGTAACGTGGTTCACGGCCCTTACCGCTAATCCATGGACAATTCGTATGGCGAATCACTCCTCAACTCAATCCACTAGTCTCTCCATTAGCCCAAAGCAAGGTGGAGGTAAACCTTCTTACACAATCTCTCCCTCTTACAATATATTTGAAGTAACAACAAGAAGGAGGAGGAAAACACGTTCACAACACTTGGGAGTATGAATAGGAGTTAAGCATCAACCTCCCAAAGGCACCCAAGCCCTCTTTTTATAGAGAATAGGGCTTTCTTCCCATTGGGCATGCAACAATCAACTGCTTCATGCATCAGTTGACTGTCGTCATTCCAACGGCTTCTTACCATGCCAGTTCACGGTCATCACAGCCAACGACACTTTGATCAGTCGACTGATCATGCCCATCAGTCGACTGATAAAGCCATCAGTCGAGTGATCCAAGAAATCAGTCGAGTCAAAAACCTTCTGTGCCCGCGACCACCTTCAGTAGTCGACTGTCGTCCCTTAGCGTCGGATCGATGGTGCGAGTCGATCATCCAAACCCTAGCGATCATTCGGGCTAGAAGTCCATCGACCAAACACCAATCGATCACTCGATTTTGGGTCACCAATCGCTATCTATAGCGCGATCGGGTGTCGGGTAAAACCTCAAACAAATACTTGTTTGAGCATTCGACCGTCGGATAAACCTCAAACCACATGTTTGAGCATCTGACACTTCCATTCATTGGGTAGAAACCTCAAACTCATGTTTGAGCATCCGACTTAACTAATCGTCGAGTAAAACCTCAAACATAATTTTGAGCATCCGACTTGTTAGGTAAAATCTCAAACCTAAGTTTGAGCATCTGACACTTGACTTAGTCATTCAGCCAAGTTCACCAAGCTGAGCTACCCTGTCCCGGGTTACAATCGCTCACTCTCATCTCCCATGAAGCCCCTCGCCTCGAAGCTCTCTTCGGCCTGCGTCTCTCCTATGCACTAAGCCCTCGGCTCCTCCAGTGCCATCCTTCATGTCTTGCCACAAAGTCTGCTTCCTCCGGCTTTACTTCATTTGATCCTCGTATGGCGGTCCTTCGGATGCACCAAGCACATGGCTTCCACAATGCCATCCTTCACCGACTCAAGAACCCGAGCCATGAGATGGTGAACTCGTCAATGCTTTCATCAAGTCAACCATGTGTGATTCACTTAAGTCCTGGACAACTTAAACACACACATCAAATCACATAAATAATCTAACTTAAAACCTTTGTCACACACATCAAAACTAAACCATACTTAGGTTGATTGTCCTAACAATCTCCCCCTTTTTGATGTGTGACAATATGTTTAAGTTAGGGAAAACATTAACAAAATACTAAGGCAAGGAAAGTATGTAAACATAACATGAGTATCAAAACACTCCCCCTTAATACATGCAACTCCCTCTTAACACATGCTAATTTCCCCTAGCATGATTAACTTAAACTTTCACATTTCTCCCCCTTTGGCACCATCAAAAACATCATACAAATGTTATACAATATGGTATCAATATCTAAGGGAATAAAATGACCAAAAATTGACTTAAATCCACCTAAAATAGGTTACTGTGTTCATGCACAGTACATCAGTCAACTCCGTCGGACCATTAGTCAACTAGCACCTAAAAATCTCGATTTCTGATTTCTGAACCCAATTTCAGAAATGTATTAAAAATTACAAAAAATTCAAAAAATCATGAAATTTGAGGAACACATTTCTGATGAGTCCCTTTATCAAGGAAAAATAAATTTTTATGAAAATTCATTCAAATTTTGAAAATAAGGCAAAAACTCAACAATTTGAAAAAGACTCAATTTTGTATCAACTTGAAAGCTAGTTTTTCCTTAGAAATGTTTTAAAACATGAGCCCACAATTTATAAAATATGAAATAGTTTTAAAACATTTAAAATATCCAACCATGACCTTTGGGCAATATGTCCATGAATTAAACATAAGCTTTCCCCATGGTTGGTCTATGATTACTATGTCATGATACTCTAAGTGACCCATCTAAATGTCATAAGCATTAGTGAAACACTTATATCAACCTAACATCTCACCCATGCTGTGTTTTCAATCAAGTTAGCCTTATGGTGAATGTGAGATGTTACTAAAGATAATTATACTTAATCAAAATTTCATGCAATTCTATCCAAGGTTAAGCATCATCCATAAACACCCATCATGATTATAAAACAAATATTATCCATAATTACACATCATGATCATAAATCAAATTTTATCACAACATCATCATAAAGATCATAAGTCAACCATTTATCATGATATAAAATAAGTCCACTTATGGTTGACTATCTTAGGCTTCTCTAACCCTTAATGATTGACTTGGGAATCCAATATAGATTCTTTCCAATATGACTCACCAAGTACTCCTTTGGGATCCATTTCCTAGCTACCATGGTTGTTTTAGATTGTCCTCTAGATATTAAACAATGGTAGACTTTTTCATTTTTGGATCCTTTGTATCCTAAGCCCTTTTTGTTAAAACTTGCCCTTTGGCTCTCAATGATTATATTTAGGGTATTTGAGCCGATGGTAAATTTTTCAAGGGTCTTAGTAAGGAATTCTACCTTTTCCCTTAAAGCCTTATTTTCTTTTAAGCATGCATCATTTACACTAGAAGAAGAGTCATTAACATGTTAACATGCATTTTTTCAATTTTTCTTCTAATTTCTTAATTTCATCAAACATGCATTTGTTTTTCTTCTTAGCCCTAAATAAGTCCCTAGTTAAACTAGAAATCATGGAAATAACCTTTTTAGGAGGAAGATTTGTTACGTCACTTACCCAATCCTCTTGTTCTAAATTCAAGGTAGACGGAGCCCTTCACTTGAGCTCTCCTCCTCACTTGTACTTCCTTCTTGTTCGGATGAGGTGGAGGCTATGTCGTCCATTCCCATGAATGCAAAATGGGAGACTATTTCCTCTTCCTCCGATGAAGATGGATCATCCCATGTGGCTTTCAAATTGTGGGCTTTTGACTTCCCTTTTTCATTCTCCTTTGACTTCTTCTTGCTTTCTTTCTTCTTATCATGCCTCTTCTTTTCTTCCTTGCTTTTGTTCAATTGTGGACACTCATCTCTCATGTGTCCCTCTCCTTGGCAATTATAGCAAATAACTTTTCTTCTTCTTCTCCTATCATTAGACTTGTTAAATTTAAAATTGTTCAATACACACCTTACCTTTCTTACCATATAAGCTTCTTCATTGCTATTCATTGATGAGGAAGATGAGTTGTCATCCGATGAGGTGGGTGGAGTCTCCTTCTTCTTCTTTCCTTTGTCGGCCACTAATGCTACTCCCCTTGATTGCTTGATTGGATCTTCAACTATTCCTTCAAGCCTAGTTTCATGTAATTCCATGGTAGAAAAGAATTCTTCTAGAGTACTTACCTCTAGATTTTTTGAAATGTAGAATGAGTCCACCATGGAACTCCACTTTGATGACCGAGGGAAGGTATCAATTGCTTTCATTATCATGTCTCGGTTCGAAAGCTTCTCACATACACTTGATAACCCATTAACGATCTCCTTAAACCTAGAATGTAGTGAAAGTACCTTTTATCCTTTGTCTAGCTTGATATTGTTCAATTGAGATCGGAGGAGGTCCCTTCTTGCGAGTTTGGTTTCGGAGGTGCCTTAATGAAGCTCCACTAGCTTTTCTCACATTTCTTTGGCGCTAGAGCACTGACCAATCCGATTGATCTCTTGTTGAGGTAGCACATTATAGAGATAGTGTTTTGCTTTTGAATTTGCCAAGTGCTCCTCTCTTTGCTTCTTTGTCCATCTTGATTTCTCTAGTAGTCTCCCTTCTTCATCCCTAAGAACTTCGAAACTGTTTTCCATAATAAGCATGATATAAAGAATACCTCCATTCTCTTCTTCCACCAAGCGAAGTCCCCTTCAAAATTTAGTGGATGAATGTTCGAGCTGGTCATTTCGTTGTCATGCTTGTTTTGGCGATGAGTCCATCGACAAGCTCCTCGCTCTGATACCACTTGTTGGAGGATCATGGCCCAACTAGAAGGGGGGTTGAATAGCTTGATGTCGTAGATGGAAATCGCTCACATCTTAATCATTTACAAGAGTGATTAGCGCAGCGGAAATGCTAAAACAAGACAATTAAAACAATACAAAACAGTGAAGAAGAAGCAAACACTAACACAATTATGTAACGTGGTTCACGACCCTTGTCACTAATCCACGGACGATTTGTATGGCGAATCACTCCTCAACTCAATCCACTAGTCTCTCCTTTAGCCCAAAGCAAGGTGGAGGTAAACCTTCTTACACAATCTCTCCCTCTTACAATAGATTTGAAGAAAGAACAAGAAGGAGGAGGAAAACATATTCACAACACTTGGGAGTATGACTAGAAGTTAAGCATTAACCTCCCAAAGGCACCTAAGCCTTCATTTTATAGAGAAGAGGGCTTTCTTTCCATTGGGCATGTAGTAGTCGACTACTACATGCATCAGTCGACTGTTGCATGCATTAGTCGACTACCACCGTTCCAATGACTTCTGACCATGCCAGTTCGTGGTCATCACGGCCAATGACACTCTGATCAGTCGACTGATCATGTCCATCAATCAACTGATAAAGCCATCAGTCGAGTGATCTAGGCAATTAGTCGACTCAAAAACCTTCTGTGCCCACGACCACCTTCAGTAGTCGACTGTCATCCCTTAGCAATCAACTGATGGTGTAGCAATCGACTGCCAAACCCTAGCAGTCGACTGCTAGGCCAGAAGTTCATCAGTTGAACACCAGTCGATCACTCTCGATTTGGGTTAGTCGACTTCTATCTATAACAGTCGACTGATGTCGGGTAAAACCTCAAACAAACATTTGTTTGAGCATCCGACCGTCGGATAAACCTCAAACCACATGTTTGAATATCCGACACTTCTATTTGTCGGGTAGAAACCTCAAACTCATATTTGAGCATCCGACTTAATCAATCGTCGAGTAAAATCTCAAACATAATTTTGAGCATCCGACTTGTCGGGTAAAATCTCAAACCTAAGTTTGAGAGTTCGACACTTGACTTAGTCATTCGGCCAAGTTCACCTAGCTGAGCTACCCGTCCCAAGTTACAATCGCTCACTCTCATCTCTCATGAAGTCCCTCGCCTCGAAGCTCTCTTCGGCCTGCGCCCCTCAGATGCACTAGACTCTCGCCTCCTCCAGTGCCATCCTTCGCGTCTTATCACGAAGTCTGCTTCCTCCGGCTTCACTTCATTTGCTCCTCGTTCGACAGTCCCTCGCATGCACCAAGCGCATGACTTCCGCAATGTCATCCTTCACCGACTCAAGGACTTGAGCCATGAGATGGTGAATTCGTCAATGCTTTCATCAAGTCAACCATGTGTGATTCACTTAAGTCCTACACAACTTAAACACATACATCAAATCACATAAACAACCTAACTTAAAATCTTTGCCACACACATCAAAACTAAACCATACTTGGATTGATTGCCCTAACAATCCTATCCACTCGACCCATCTGGACTTCTTGCCTAGTGTCCGATCCTTTTGATCCGTCAAGATTTTTGCCTAGTATCCGATTAAGACCTACTAGGACTTGATCTCATTTTATAGTATCTGATCAACCTGATCTACTAGAACTTTCTGTTAAGTATGTGTACTTAATCACACACATTAGATTACAAGTAATTCTTAACTTTAAACCATGGTTCATATATCAAAACTTAGAAGTGGTCTCTCTGCACTAACAATGTTTGTGGACGTCAATTGAGCAGTGAAAGTTACTTGTTGCCACTGCAAGAATCTATCAAATCTCTGAAATGATCAATAATGGATTAAAAGGGATTAGAACCCGATCTTAGGGTGTCTTGAATGGAGCTCAATAGAGGGATTGCATTTCGATCTAGAGTCAACTGATCAGGATAGTTTCTTCTTTACTTGCCTAGTTTTGATTTTATATTACTCGTGACTTGGCAAAAAGAGCTTGTCGTAGCATACCTATTGGGCACTTTAGGATTATCCTCGTTAGGAACATTCCTTTAAAGTTCACATAAGATGTCAGTTAGACACTCACTTTGGGAACATTTCCGTTGAGAACATCCCTAGTCTATTTGACTATTTTAGAAATATTCTCGCTCTATTTGACTATTTTGAGAACATTCTTATTCCATTCATTTTCAAGGAGCATGACAGATTTGCTCCTCAATCCGACTCGAAGGGGGAGAGGGAGGACCTATGATGCACCCGAGATTGCCCTTATTTGGGTAGCATCTCTCCAGTCATGCTCGGACGGGCTTTATCAACTGGTCCATTCTTTGTTCAACGAGACTTGTTCAAATAGAGGCATTCTGGCTGAGCCATATTCCTTTTCCGCTTCCTCCGATCTCAACCTCCAATGATTCTCGACTAAAGTAGCCACTATTCATAATTAATTGTTCAAGTGTGCATTAACTATCAATATAAAATGGTCAAACAATTAATGTAAATTCCATAATCACCTAGGTGAGACGGTTCTTCTTCACCACCATAACTAATTTTTAAAAGTTGGGGCAATCCATGTGGATTCTCATTCCTCCATCTATATAAAGGTAAGCGACGAGAGAGGATATTCAGTTCATTTGTTTTTTCCTCGCATAACCAAGAATTTCATTTCCTCAACTTGAAACTAATTTAATCATCGAAGGGAGTCGCATCGAATCATGCTAGTACTTTCTGATGAGTGTTGACATACAAAGTTGTTGAGCCATTCGAATTACAAGTCAAATCGTCAAAAATAAGAAAAGAAAAAGAAGGTGCTCGGATGCCAAAGAATCGTCGTAAAGCAAAGAGATTAAATTAGATTATCAAGTACTTCAAATTTCAATTATCAAAGATACTTATCTTTTTTTTAATGAACCAAACCAAATATGAATACATATTTTTTTTTTAAATTTGAATATTATTTAGTGATAGTCTCAATTAATTGGGACTACTATGGTTTGATTATTATAAAGAATATTGTTGTAAAATCACCTAACAACTGCAAGCACCGCCGTAAAATCACCCAACAACAACGACATTATTCTTATTTGACAAAAATAAAACAGCTTTTTAAGCATTGGAAACATGATTTAATTTTCCTCCTTAATAAACAGTGGCGTTGTGTCTCAATTGAAATGCAAATTTTCAGCGATTCAAATTAATATTTTTCCAAAAATTAATTTAAAATATTTTCCATAGGTCAAAAAAGCGAACAAGCAACCAATTATAAGCTCGTGGTCCGGACGGTGACAGCTCATCCTACGCTACTGCAGCACCGACGCAAAACGCACACCGGCCCAACAACCGCTTCGCTCCGCCACGGGCAGTAGCCGGTCACCCGAGCTCTCCGCGCCACTGACAATCTGTGCACGGTCCCCATGATGTCGACCCCGCAACGTGTCCCGTTAATCTGACGTTTCTAAATTCCGTTGCACTATCCATCGGACGGTCTTTGTTCGACGTTGATCTTTTTTCCACTCCGTAACTGAGAAGTCACTGTTGGATGACCGGTAGCTTGTCGCTCTTATTCCACGGCCGAATTAATTAAAATATTAGTTTTTAATTATTTTTGGAAAAATCTTTTATCTAAACCCAAGAGTTTAGTTTTTTTATAAATATCCCCTCATGTTTATTACACTTCTAATTACTAAAAATAGTGTAGCTTAATTTGATACATTAAATATAATACTATGTTCATGATTAAGGGACAAACAAATAATAGTTCAAAATTTCAGGGCGAATTTTTGAATACAAGGTAAATACTAAATAATTTATATTTAGATCAATTTCGGAGGTAATAAATTAACTTTGGAGCTTCCTTGCGCGTTGTATTAAAAGAGACAGGAAAGAGAAGAAGAGGTTCCCCTGGGTTCATTGGATGGGAGATAGCATCAGGTGGTGATTGAGTCCTCAGCATTCGTCTGTGGTGCTTCTTCGGCTCCGATCGGAAGCGGAGGCTGCCCCGATATCGCCCCCTTTGTCTCCCTCTTTGTCCCTCATGTTTTGTTAGAGATCTGAGCGAGTAAGCCGGGAGAAAAGTTGGATCTTTGGAGAGATTTGAGGGAGCAATGGAAGCCAATGCTGGAATGGTCGCGGGGTCGCACAAGCGGAATGAATTCGTGATGATCCGCCACGAAGGCGATTCTGGGGTGAGTGTCCCTCATCTGTCCCTCTCGATTCTGATTCTTATTCTACCAGATACGATATTTTACTTGTTTTCTTCCATCTTTTAATGGAATATGTGGCATTTTAGTCGTTTGATGTTCCGGATCTAGCGGTGGACTGAAGTCGTTAGCGGGTTGACTTCAGTTCAGGTTCATGATCGATGCTAATTTTAGGGAGAATAGATTTTGGTCCTTTACTTTGTCAATGTCTAATCTGGATTTTATGCTGTCGAATTTCACTATGATCTATGATCTTAGACTGATGTTGACTACGTTAAGTGTTTCACTGTCGTTCTTGAAAGAATTCAGCCTGTAAAATCGTCGATCATCTAATGCTATCACAAATGTAGGCGTTGAGAAAATTATGTTGCAGTTTGAGTTTTCTACCAACGTTACTGCCTGAAAGCAACTCTTGTTAAACTTGAGACATTTATCTGTGCTATTGGCTTATTCCTGTTGAAATTTTCTAATAGTCCTTCTAAATAATCTTAGTTTTACGTTTTTCAATATGCATGATTGAGAAAAGCTAGATCAAGACAGACCTTGAAGAAATCCAATATATTTCACTTGCACTGGTTCTTCCTCCTTATTTGCTTAATAAATTATATCTCGTAGTGGTCTTCTATCTTCTGATAGTATAGATCTCGTAGTCTCCCTTGCTTATTGTGACAAGATGCTTATATCTTGAAATTGCAAAAATGCTTCTCTCCTTTTTCCCTTGGATAGAACTGTATTCTACTTATATTGATTTCTGCTTGCCTTCTATGCTTGGGGGCAATATTTCATAAGATCTTTCATCAAGGAGTATTAAAACGGGAACTTGGACTGTATATGAGTTTTGGTTTGTGAGATACATTTAGTGTGTTTTTATTTATCATTTTACTGAAATATTAGCTGTTTGAACTTTAATCCATGACCATATCTTGAGATAGCTTCCGTTTTTTAGTTGGAGGAAAAGCCTACCTAGAATTTTGAAGTGGCTTCTAATTCTCCTCATTTTCTTTTTGTTTCATCTCTCTTCATGTTCACAACAAAGAATCATTACACATTGTTTCTGATTACTGTCTACTCGCAATTGCTCATTCCAACCAGATCAAATTTTTTCATATTTCCAGTGCCTTGTTCTTTACTCGTGTTTGTCATCAATGCAGCCAAAGATGGTAAAGAACTTCAATGGTCAAGAATGTCAGATTTGTGGTGATACAGTTGGGCTCTCAGCCACAGGAGATCTATTTGTTGCTTGTAATGAGTGTGCCTTCCCAGTTTGCCGAGCTTGTTATGAATATGAAAGGAAAGAAGGAAATAGGTCGTGCCCCCAATGCAAGACTCGGTACAAGAGACACAAAGGTAACCTCGATAGTTCTGATCAATTTTCTTTAAGATTTTTGTTAGATATTCATGCTTAAGGGTAAACATGAATTTCTCACTAGTCTTTTCTTTTGTTGAAATTTTATCAATTTGCTTTCTTGTTTTGCAAGTAAAATTTATCACTGGCACTGGATTATAGATCTAATATGTTTCATGATATCAGGTAGTCCTCGGGTTGAGGGAGATGAGGAAGAGGAAGATATTGATGATCTGGACAATGAGTTTAATTACAGGCATGGCAATGCCAAGGTGGGAAGCAAATGGCAGGGAGAAGATGTTGATTTATCTTCATCTTCTAGACATGAACCTCAACACCGTATTCCGCGTTTGACCAGTGGGCAACAGGTAGAACAACTGATAATTCTTTAGTGTCATAGGTTGATAGATAGTTGACAGACAGATATAGCCATTGCAAACTTAGAACATATACTTCAATGTTGTTGAACAACAAATAAGCTGTTTAGCTAAATTCTATAGGTAGATCACAACAAATGCTGTCATGGTAAGCAAGATAAGAACCATGAAACAGAACTATAGAGAGATCTATATTAAAAGATGCCATCTATTCTTTACTACATGTTATCTTTTTCCCCTTTGTAGTTACACTATTATTTTGTATTTACAAACATCATTAGTACTTTTTGGAGTCTCTTTTAGGCTACATAAGATGAGGAATCCAGCAATACAACTTGCAGGAGTGTTTGTCTTGTTCACCTATATTTAGCCTTCATTAAGGGAATAATGCTATTAGGACCTCTTCCAGTCTGAATCTTGTCCTATTAATTCAGAGTACTCACTCGATTGAGTTTTGCCATAAAGGCACACTTCATCTCAAGGAAGAATAACCTTTAATATACTTGTATTATTTTGAACTTGATTATATATTCCATCAATGGTCAATAACTTGAAACCTTTTTTTGTCTCTTCTTACCTTTCCTTCATTGTGCACGACGTTAATGGCTTCAGAATGTACTAAATCTGTTTTGAATTATTTCCTAGTGTACATCCTTCTATGACTTTTCTTAGCCACCAAAATCAAATAATTATGGATTTGCATTGGTTATTTCGTCGTGCTTGGAAAAAACTAACTCCTTTTTATCACATGCAAAATATGTTTCACTTGGCTTGTTTAACAAAAATAGAGTTATACTCCACATATTCTTCATAATTGCAAATTCTATCTGCAAATCCTGATAATAAGATGATAACCCATTGTTGGCCAACCTTTTGCTTAGGCTTATCATCATTACTAATTTTCTAGATTTCTGGTGAATTACCTGATGCAACACCTGATCGTCATTCTATTCGAAGTCCATTGTCAGGATATGTGGATCCCAGTATGCCAGGTAATTTATAATCCTATTATCATATGCAATGCTGTTAACTGAAAGACTGGTTTGTTTTGGCTCTTCAGTAGCTTGATTCTTATCGGGTTACTTTGCAGTTCCTGTAAGGATTGTGGATCCTTCAAAAGACTTGAATTCTTATGGACTTGGAAGTATTGATTGGAAAGAAAGAGTTGAAGGTTGGAAGCTTAAGCAGGACAAAAACATGATGCAAATGACTAACAAATACAATGATGGAAAAGGAGATATGGAAGGAACTGGTTCAAATGGTGAAGATCTACAAATGTATGGACTTGCATTTGTTCTATTGTACCTCATTTTTTTTTTTATTTTCAGTTCCTAAATGAGATATTTTTATATAAGCTACAATCTTAGTGTTTGTATTATTTTCCCTCGAATGGACTTGAACTCACATGTATTTTGCTTTCCTGTTATGCTTCATTTTTTCAATTTCCAATCCCTAAAACTTTAAATTCTCATAGAACTAATACACAAAAGGGGTTACATTTTTGTAGGGCTGATGATGCTCGTCTACCTCTGAGCCGCATAGTGCCAATTCCTGCTAACCAACTAAACCTCTATCGCGTGGTTATCATACTTCGGCTTATCATTTTATGTTTCTTCTTCCAATATCGTGTAACTCATCCAGTACATGATGCTTATCCTCTGTGGCTAACCTCGGTCATTTGCGAGATTTGGTTTGCTTTGTCATGGCTTCTTGATCAATTTCCAAAATGGTATCCGATCAACCGTGAGACTTATCTTGAGAGGCTTGCATTGAGGTCAGTTATTAGTACAATGTTCTCATAAACTAAACATGATATTCTACTCACTTGTTCTATAACTTATTTCTGAAAATTCACACTTGTAGATATGATAGAGAAGGTGAACCATCACAGCTAGCCCCTATTGATGTGTTTGTTAGTACAGTCGATCCTCTGAAGGAACCTCCTCTAATAACTGCCAACACAGTTTTGTCTATTCTAGCTGTGGATTACCCTGTTGACAAAGTTTCGTGCTATGTTTCTGATGATGGTTCAGCGATGCTTACTTTTGAAGCCCTATCAGAGACTGCTGAATTTGCAAGGAAGTGGGTACCTTTTTGCAAGAAGCATAATATTGAACCCAGGGCCCCAGAGTTTTATTTTGCCCAAAAGATAGATTATCTTAAAGACAAAATCCAACCTTCTTTTGTGAAAGAACGGAGAGCAATGAAGGTAAGAATGTGAAATAGTTGCTCATATCCTTTGGGCTTGCGGCTATCGGAAGTGCTAATATACGGACCATTTCATTTCAGAGAGAATATGAGGAATATAAGGTTCGCATAAATGCTCTTGTTGCAAAAGCACAGAAAACTCCAGAGGAAGGTTGGACAATGCAAGATGGAACTCCGTGGCCTGGAAATAATCCAAGAGATCATCCTGGCATGATACAGGTTCATATTTTTTTCAGTGTACATTCTGTTGTTTTACATCTGCTTCTTTATATCATTTGTTGGTCGAATGTAGGTCTTTCTAGGGCATAGTGGAGGGCTTGATACTGATGGCAATGAGTTACCTCGGCTTGTATATGTTTCCCGTGAGAAAAGACCAGGTTTTCAGCATCATAAAAAGGCCGGTGCAATGAATGCCTTGGTTTGTATCCTTCATCCCATGCTTGTATATTTATCATATATATTCTGCATTTATCACCTACATGATGTTGATTATTGGGTCAACCTCTGTTTTTGTTTTCTGTTTAGATTCGGGTTTCTGCTGTTTTAACCAATGGTGCCTACCTTCTGAATGTGGATTGTGATCACTACTTCAACAATAGCAAAGCTCTTCGGGAAGCAATGTGCTTTATGATGGATCCTGCACTTGGAAAGAAGACATGCTATGTGCAGTTCCCTCAACGGTTTGATGGCATTGACTTGCACGATCGATATGCCAATCGCAATATTGTGTTTTTTGATGTAAGAAATATGACAATTTTCAAATGCATTTACATAACAAACAAAAAAAAAAACTTACTATCATAATGTTTCACAGATCAACTTGAAAGGTTTGGATGGCATCCAAGGTCCTGTCTATGTAGGAACAGGGTGTTGTTTTAACAGGAAAGCTTTGTATGGCTATGATCCTGTATTGACCGAGGCTGATCTAGAGCCGAATATTGTGATCAAGAGTTGTTGTGGTTCAAGAAAGAAACGAAAGGGTGGGGATAAGAGCTATATTGATAGCAAGAAAAGAGCTATGAAGAGAACTGAATCTTCAGTTCCCATCTTCAATATGGAAGATGTGGAAGAAGGTATAGAAGGTAGTAAATTATTTATCCTTTTATTTCTGTGTTTTATGTCACAGATGAGGAACTATATGCTAGCACGTAAAATCCATTTTTCAAAAGATTGTTAGATTGACAGAATAATCAAGCATTAAGTATAGAAGGTGGATGAGAACATTGTTTGAATAGCAAGAATCCTACTTCTTGAGCTTGGAATAGGGCATACTTTTTTATACAAGGTTTTCATGGCATGTTTTGCCTTTATTTTTTCCTTATCACAAAACAAGCACTTCACCACAATCAAATATGGAGATATAGTTGCAACATTTTTCCATTCTGCATGAGACATTTTGCCTACTTTTATGTCCCCCTTTTCTCTCCTTTCTATCTGTCACAATCCACCTTCCCTTATGTAGTGTAGTAGTTTTTGTTATTATAGTTATATATATTTTTTCTTATAAATTCATTAAGAGCAATTATTTTACGATAACACTACCTCTACATTGGAGATCCTGTGATATTCATGTATTTGCAAATTATTACCGAGCACATCCCTCTATGCATTCCATTTTTGCTAAAAAAAAAAACTGGTTTTAACTTTGTCTGGGTGAATATTGCTGCTTTGTTCTTTTTAAAATTCATGTAAATTGAGTGTAGCCTGTTTTATTTTTTTTGGTCAATTATTTTTGTCTTTCTCAATATGGTATTGGGGCATTGCATTACATCTAGTATGTATAGTTTTGTTTGCCAGGCATAAGCATGATTATTGTGTTCCAGAGGGGCACACAATGTACGAACTTCAATTTGCATGACACTACTAATTCAGAGATCCTGTTTCTACTATTTAATCCTTGCTTGTTACAGACTCTTTTCATTGTCTCCATCATTTACTACACTATGAAACTTGAGCTGTTTTCTTTGTTTGCATCTTTAAGGTTATGAGGATGAGAGGTCACTGCTTATGTCCCAGAGGAGTTTGGAAAAGCGATTTGGTCAGTCACCAATTTTCATTGCCTCCACTTTCATGGAGCAGGGAGGCATACCACCATCCACCGATCCAGCATCTCTTCTGAAGGAAGCCATACATGTTATTAGCTGTGGCTATGAAGACAAAACTGAATGGGGAAAAGAGGTTAGTCTATGGCACCTCACCTCCTGGTATTATTTAGTTCTATGTTAAAAAGAAATTGCTTAATTGTGTTTGTGCACGTGCATCTAGATTGGCTGGATATACGGCTCAGTTACTGAGGATATTCTTACTGGGTTTAAGATGCATGCTCGTGGATGGATTTCCATATACTGCATGCCCTCGTCCTGCATTTAAGGGTTCTGCTCCGATCAATCTTTCTGATCGTCTTAACCAAGTGCTTCGGTGGGCCTTGGGATCAGTGGAAATTCTGCTCAGTAGGCATTGCCCTATATGGTATGGTTACAGTGGAAGATTGAGGCTTTTGGAACGGCTGGCATACATCAATACTATAGTTTATCCAATCACTTCTATCCCACTGATTGCCTACTGTGTACTTCCTGCCATTTGCCTTCTTACAGGAAAATTCATTATTCCAGAGGTTAGCTCTTTGCTTTAAGCCTCATTTTCTCTCTTGATTTCATGGACGCACATTGTTGTTTTGGTTTTTTTTTTTTGCGATTTTTATTTAGACCTATGAAAAAGTAAATTATTGCCAGCAAGTATTTCCTCTGTGATATATATTCTCTTAGCAAATAATTTCTGCATTATGGTTAATGAAGCAATGTTTCTTCTTGTTTGAAACCTTGTGTGTGATTTTAGTCTGTCCAACTTTAGCAGAGTTAGAAGTTGCACCTTTTTGACCAAAAAATTGTCAGATATTTTCTTAATTTCAGTCATCTGTCTTTTGGATTGCTGAACTCTTTGTGTTTTAATCCGTCTATGGTTTTTGCAGATAAGCAATTATGCAGGAATGTGGTTCATTCTGCTCTTCATTTCTATTTTTGCGACGGGTATTCTTGAGCTCAGGTGGAGTGGTGTTGGGATCGAGGACTGGTGGAGAAATGAGCAGTTCTGGGTTATCGGTGGCACATCTGCCCATTTGTTTGCTGTCTTCCAGGGTTTGCTCAAGGTGTTGGCAGGGATAGACACAAGCTTTACTGTCACATCAAAGGCCTCTGATGATGATGGAGATTTTGCTGAACTCTACATCTTCAAGTGGACAAGTCTCCTCATCCCCCCAACCACTGTCTTGGTCATCAACATGGTAGGGATTGTCGCCGGTGTATCCTATGCGATCAACAGTGGGTACCAGTCATGGGGCCCCTTGTTTGGAAGGCTTTTCTTCGCATTCTGGGTGATTGCGCACCTATATCCTTTCCTCAAGGGTCTCATGGGGCGGCAGAACAGAACCCCTACCATCGTTATTGTCTGGTCCATTCTGCTTGCTTCCATCTTCTCATTGCTGTGGGTTCATATTGATCCGTTCACTTCTCCAACGCAAAAGGCTGCCCAAATGGGACAGTGCGGTGTTAATTGCTGATGATCCTTACCTCTCAGGCTCAGATATTATTGTTTCTTCTCATTTGGAGATCAAGGATCTACATATGTTTAGTTATTTATGCTTATTTATTCTCATAGTATAAATTGCTTGGTTACTGTATTGTTGAAGGCTGATGTTGCAGTAATCTTTAAGGTTCCACTTCCGCTTTTATTTCTCCTTTTTGTGTAGATGACAAAATTATATATATATATATGAACAAGGACACTGTACAATGTGTATCTGTGACTCGTATCAATCCATTCCATGTTGGACGACTGCTCACTTGTGGTGGTTGTCAGCAAATGTATGACTGGAAATAATATTAGCATCAGTTGTGCTATTTGCTATATACGTCTGGGTGCCTGGAAACGACTCAATGATGGTCCGATTGTAAGCTAGAAAATAATTTGTTAAAAATATTTTATTTTTGTTTGTTTCTCGTTGATGGCTGGATGCCATTTCCTTAAAAGCTCGTATATTTCTTTAACCAACAATATTACAATTTTTATATCAAGTCAACTACTAAAATATGTATATATTGTAAGCATGCTTTTACGCTGATTTAGAAGAATAAATTTAAGCGAGGACATGGAATAAGTGAGTTTATTATAAATTAAAAGTACATATTATTAAATTTTATCCTTTACACTTCCCTAAAATTTTGTTGTCTTTAAGAACATACTAATAATGTTCTGGTTTTGAGTTCTTACGCTACGAATCCCAATCCCCTTTCCTGCACTTGTTAACTCGTTTTGAGTTAATTGGATACAATTATCGACATATTAGGCGCATGGCAAATATAGATTGAGAAAAAGTGAATGGAAGATTTATTACTTGATCAATTAAATGTTTGAACTCGTCAACTTTCAATACTAATATAGCTGAAAAAGTATATAGATTGAGAAAAAAAAGTTAATGCTACGAATCCCAATCCGCTTTCCTGTGTTTCTCAATTCTATTTTTTCCTTCAGCTGCGAAGATTTTTTAATCGATCATTAAATGTTTGAACTCGTTAACTGTGTTCAGAGCGTTTCGCTCAGTTTGCATTTTGCTAATCGACTGGCGTTTCTTTGTTCCGTCGAGCATCGCTTCGGCTGCTTCGCTCAGATTTGTCTCATTCCCGAGAGGGCACGCGCAAAGCACATGCAGTGCAAACGGCCCAACTCAAATGTACCTCTTCTCTCCCTCGCTGGTTGACATCCCACTCTTTTTAAAGAAAGCCTCGATCGATTGGTTACCCACTGCTTCACTCATTCACCACTCTTATTGCTCTTCCTTCTCTCTCTCTCTCTCCCCCACCCCCTTGTCTCTCTCCCTTCGTCACATCGCCGGCTGATATCTTTTGCTCGCCTCGATCTTCACCACGAGTAGCGGTTCCGCAAGGGTCAGCAGCTGCGGTGCCGAGAAATTGAGCCTTCTCCACCATTATCACCGGCGATGTCTGGGCCCCGACCGACCCGCTTGACCTACCGCCCTCATTTCCGCAACCATAACGCTCTTCCTCGTGGTCCGACCACCTTTCCCTCCGAATCCAACACAACGCGCCGCGGTTCCTTCAATTCTGAACCCGGTGCCCGAACCTACCGCCGTGGCTTCGGATGCCGCGTGGAGCTTAACCCCTTTGACATAACCGACGCTTCTGCTGGTAGTGGCGGGATTAACTTTGACGCTTACGATGACGTTCCCGTGGAGGCCAGCGGGGTCGATGTGCCGCCTCCTGCTGCAAGCTTCGCGGAGATCCATTTGGGCGGTGTCTTGCAGGGAAATATCGAGCGGTGCAGGTACACGAACCCTACTCCGGTGCAGCGACACGCCATGCCCATCTTGATCGCAGGGAGGGACCTGATGGCCTGTGCGCAGACGGGGTCGGGGAAGACCGCTGCATTTTGCTTCCCGATCATCTGTGGCGTAATGAAGCAGCCACCACTGCCGCCGAATGATCCACCCCACTGTAGCAGTGCTTTTCCTCTTGCACTTCTTCTTTCCCCAACCAGGGAGTTAGCAAATCAGGTCTGATGCTCTGCTTACTGCTTAGTCTCACTTGAACAACTATTTTTCTTTACTTTCATATTCCAACGTTTGTCCCTTCGACATGTTATTTCCTTCACGCTGTAGATTTATGAAGAAGCCAAGAAGTTTGCATATCAAACAGGTGTCAGGGTAGTCGTTGCCTATGGTGGAGCTCAATTTCGCAACAGGTTTATTGGTGGAGATATCTTTATTTGTTATTATCCATCTGTATCTAGCGTATACTAAACTTCAGCTCAAAACGGCTTTCTTTTATTGTTTTTCCTTTTAACAGAAAATGTGCTTTGTTTAATCGCTCTTTTATTTTTGGTGTTCGTGCGACACTAGCAGCTCCGTTCTTTAGAGCGAGGTGTCGAAATTTTAGTCGCAACACCTGGTCGTTTGATGGATCTATTAGAAAGAGCAAGAATTTCTCTTCGAGACATCAGATATTTGGCACTTGATGAAGCAGATAGAATGTTGGATATGGGTTTTGAGCCACAGATTAGGAGAATAGTGGAGCAGATGGGCATGCCCCCCCCAGGTAGAAGACAAACAATGCTCTTTAGTGCGACCTTCCCCCAGGAGATACAGGTTTGCGTTTGAATCGCTCAGTAATCCATCGACATGAATATTATGTTGTATAGGTCATAGTATTAAACTAGCGCTTGATTTTCAAATTATTGGTAGATTCTTGGAGTGGAGCATTCACTTTGCTTCTACATGGCTAGAATGAGTGACTTAAAATGGAACAGTTTCCATTGATGAAACACTTCGAGAAGCATGAATGAAAAAAACATGTTTTTTTATTGTGAACGTGTCTTATCGGTTTTATATTGCGGTTGCTACTCGATTTGAACGTGTCTTATTGGTTTTATATTGTGGTTGCTACAGCGATTGGCTTCAGACTTCCTGTCGAACTACATTTTTTTATCTGTGGGACGGGTTGGATCTAGCACAGGTTTAATCTCTCAAAGAGTTGAATATGTACCTGATATGGAGAAAAGAAATTACTTAATGAATCTTCTCCGTGCACAAAGAGATTGTGGAAGTTATGAAAAGGTATATTAATTGAGTTCTGTTAACAATTATGGTATTTGTCTTGGCTTTTAGTATTTTAATACGACAAATAATATTGCATAGTCATCTGTTTTTTGAGCATAGTTTAAGAGTTCATTTTCTGATTCATTGCGATCCAACGTGATCATATCCCGTAAATTGTTGCTATGCATATCATTGACGGTTTGCATTCCCCTTCGTCACTTGTTTTACTGAGAATTTGGATAAAGATTGTTTGGTGCAGTCTTTCTTTGCATAAATTTGTAAAAAACTTCGCCGGTAGTTTTTGGTGTAACATTTCCTTTGTTTCTTGTAGCATGATTTGACCTTAGTATTTGTGGAAACTAAAAAGGAAGCTGATAAATTGGAGAGCTGGCTGTCTAGAAATGGTTTTCATGCAACATCTATTCATGGCGATAGAAATCAACTAGTAAGTTGGAGATTCTTTTCTATTGTGAAATTCCAGATTTTTGTTACCAAGATCATGGTCTTTTGTTCTCTTGCCTTGGCATTGTTAGTTTGTTTCATATTCTGCTTGATTAATGAACAAATGAAAATATATTGGTTATAATTTTTACTATAATTTATTTGCTAGATAGGATGGCTAAGCTAATCTCTCTCTATAACTTTTTGGCGAAAATGAAAATGATGTTCCTTTTTGAATTTTTTTTTAAATCAAAGGTGTCTTTTTTATATTTTTTTATGAAAAGGGAACCCCTCAATTTTTGTTAAAAGGTTGCTTAATCTTTGTATTCCTAAATTACGCATATTAAATTGAAGTAATTCTTATTGTTTATTTGTGTGAAATACTTTATGGAAATTATAATAAATTTATCCTTGTACTTCTATTGACATGAATATTTTTATCAAAAGATAACCGTGCTCTTGATCTTTCTATGCTTAATTTTCCTTATTAAATTGAAATAACTTTTTTTTATGTGAAATACTTTATGGAAATTATAAAATTATGTTTTATGAATTTAAATTTAACCTTGTACTTCTATTGGCATGAATATTTTTTTTATCAAAAGGTAACTTATTGACATTTAATAAAAGGGTGTTCTTGATCTTTCTCTTAATTTCCCTTATTAAATTGAAGTAACCTTTTTTCTGTTAAATACTTTGGAAATTATAAAATTATGTTTTATGAATTCAAATATAGCATCGTACTTCTAATGACGTGAATATTGTTATCAAATGTATTTTTTTTATAGAAAATGTAAATATTAATTATAAAACCAAAGATGCTGGTATTTTTTTTTCCTGATAGTAAAAAAATAATGGTGCTCTTCTTGAAATGTATTAAAAGGGTCCTCTAAAACTTTGTTTAATTTTTTTCTAAATTATCCTTATTTAATGGAAGTAGTTATATTGCATATGTTATACGTTATGGAAATTATAAAAATTGTGTTACGAATTCAAATTTATCCTTGTACTTCGTATCCTTTTCTTCTGTATTTCCTCTAGTTAGGACTTGCGCCTAACTTACCAAGCTGTCATATTTGTATTTTGATATGTACAAGGAAAGAGAGAGGGCTTTGAAAGCGTTCAGAAGTGGTAGAATGCCAATCATGGTGGCGACTGATGTTGCAGCACGGGGACTTGATGTCCCTCATGTTTCACATGTCATAAACTATGATTTACCCAAGGGCATTGATTCATATGTCCATCGAATTGGGAGGACTGGGCGTGCTGGAAAGGCCGGTATGGCTACAGCATTCTTTAGCGATGCAAACCAGCCTTTGGCAAAAGCACTAGCTGAATGCATGGATGAAACCAAGCAAGAAGTCCCGGATTGGCTCCGTGACTATGCTAATATGGCATCAGCATATTCTGGCAAGGGAGTACTGCGAACAGGAGGTTTACGGTTTGGCAGCAGAGACTATCGCAAGGGTTCAACAAGTGGAAGTCAGTATTCTACTCCATATGGAGATAAGAATCTGAGTCGTGACAATTATGATTACCAAAGTTACTGTAGTAATCTAGCAGGTAATTCATATGATTACCAAAGTTACTGTAGTAATCTAGCAGGTAATTCATATGATTATCAAAGATATGGTGGTGCTGCTGGAGAGAATTATGAATCACAAAGTTACAGCGCTGTTGGCGATGCTGATGAGTTGCAAACGTATGGTGCTAATGCAGACAAAGATGACAGTATTATCGGTGTCAGTTATGAATTGCAACAAGCCGATCTTGGTAATTTACAAATCATTCCAACCGGATGGAATTGAACGTTGAGCAAATTTCATTAACGTAGGTGATAGTGCACTAATACATATGGCTCACTGCTGAGTTGATCTTTTGTGTTTAATTTGGTAGTGTAACCTTTTGTTTTCTTATTTACAGAACACTGTTGGTCGATGATTATTATGTTGATTATCAGCAGTAAACCTGTCTTCGAACTTTTGGACGTTGAATCTCTATCTTGCAGTTCTTGTTAGTCTTCCATGTCAATTTCTATTTTGGTGTGTTTAAAGAAATGAATTAATAGATTTACTTGAATCAGGCTGAAATATTTTCTCGTTAGCAACTTTAGCTGCACTACTGAACCCTGCCCAGGACCAACATTTGCTAAGGTTTTCCATAGCTAAAACTGTGTGCCTATTTTGGCAACTCAAATGGAGGTCAACGCCCAAAATTTCATCTTTTGTTGACACTCATTCACTCAGTTTGCGGCTGCCAAATAGATATCCATGTCTGAATCCTGTTTTTTATAACGAATCTCCATTCCCAAACTCTCAGCCATTGAGTGTATTTCTTCCGCAAGAGGATGAGTTTCATCGCCAGAGGAAAATCTATGCATGTGGAGGGATTCTTCAGAGCCAACGTCCACCCAGCTGAATCCAATCTCTTTCCTCACTCCTCTCTGCCTCATTCCCCTTCTTAACTTTGCTACATTATCCCACTCACCCTTTTCTGCATAAATGTTCGACATCAGCACATAGGCACCTGATTCGGCCGGTTCAACTTTCATCAGAGCCTCCGCCATCTTGCTCCCAATCTCAGTATTTCTGTGCACACGGCATGCCCCTAACAGGCTCTGTAATGCTGATATCCCAAGTGGCTTCGGTGCTAGTTGCAGGAACTCTTCTGCTTCTTCTAACCTCCCAGCCTTCCCCAACATGTCCACCATGCAAGCATAGTGCTCTTGCCATGGTTCAATCTCAAATTCATTCACCATTGAGTCGAACACCTTGCGCCCCATATCAACCTTCCCTTTGCAACAACATGCAACAAGGACTGCAAGGAATGTGATGTGATCGGGATGAATGCCCATTCGCTTCAGGCTTTCAAAGAGGCTCATCACCTCTTCATAGTTTCCGTGTTTTGAGTGTGCAGAGATGATCGCTGTCCAGGTTACAAGACTCTTGAGGGGGGCCTCTTCGAAGGCTCTCCTAGACTCGTCAATACTTCCCCGCTTGGCATACAAGTCAATGAGAGCAACAGAAACATAGGCATCCGCATTAAGACCCAATTTGAGAATGTTGGCATGGAAGCTCTGGCCGTAAGTCAAGGAAACCATTTCAGTTGCAGTTATGGCGCTCAAGATGCTCCCGAACGTGTACTGATTTGGCATGCAATGTAAGATCAAGGAGGAAAAGACCAACAGAGCATCTTCGAATTGTCCATTTTGAGCATATCCAGAAACTAAAGCATTCCAGGACACAATCTCCTTACAATGTATTGTGTCAAACACCTTCCTTGCATCGGCCATCAACTTCAGCTTAGCATACATAGTTATGAGACTGTTGGAAACATTCAACTCCTTGGCAATTCCAAGCTTAAAGCCGGCTCCATGAATCATTTGCCCTTCTCTCAACAATTGATCGTTAACAGCAAAAATAAGTGCAACAAAAGTAACATCATTTGGTTGCACATCTTGAAGCCTCATAGCATTAAAGAGATGAATTGCATTGTCTGGATCAATAGAGATCATGGTCGTCCACGAAATGGCATCCCTTTGCAACATATTATCGAACACCTTCTTCACAGAGCAAATATCCCCATGCTTGTAGTACATTGACATGAGCAGATTGGAGACTGATACATGGACCTCAACGCCAACCTTAGTTGCAAAGCCATGGACTTGACATCCGAAGCCGATATTCCCCTCTTGGCCACACGCAGAGATCACAGTGGCAAGTGAGATACGATCAGGCCTAACGCCTTCCTCCCTCACCATTTCTAGGAACAACTCAATGGCTTCAGCTCCGCCTCTGCCGTCTTGAGTGAGGCCACAAAGCAGCGAATTCCAGGTGACCGAATCTCTTAATTGCATTTCGTCGAACATCTCGTGGGCTTCCACGGAATAGCCTGCTCTGGAATAAGAAGTGATGACCGCGTTCCCCACGATGAGGTCGGAACCGAAGCCAGATTTAAGGACGAGGCAGTGCAGCTGCCGGGCAGGTTTCGGATCCAGCAGGTTCGCCGATGCAGCCAAGGTCACAGTGAGGGTGACACCATCGGGAGGCACGCCTGTTCGACGCATGAGTGCAAAGAAGTCGAGGGCTTCGATGCTGGAAGCTATGCCGGAGAGGTAAGTGTTCCAGGAGACGACATCGGGACGGGGCATTCCGTCGAACACCTTGCGCGCGAGGTCGGCGGCGCCGGACTTAAAGTACAAGCTCATGAGGGAGTTGGAGACGATGGTGTGGGCGACGAGACCGGAGGAAAGAACGAGGCCGTGCAGTTGGAGGCCCTCCCGGCCTCGGCAGTGCTTGAGTGAGGCGGCGATGGCGCCGGGGTCGAGGGAGGCCTCCGACCGGAGTCGGTCCCTGATGGCTTTGATGGGGTTGAATAGTGCGGCGGCGGCGGCGGCGGTGACTTTGTCGAGGCATGTGGGAGAGGAATTTAGGTGCGAGATTTCGTCGAGCAGGTAGCGGCGATGAGAGAGACACGAGGGAAGATGAGGTGAAGCACCAAGATTTGGAGAAAAAGAAAAGCGTCGCATGAGCAATGACCGCGAAGGTTTAATGGATTTGGAGTTGACGGCATTTTGTTTTATCTTAATACTTTAATTGATTTTTTAATCATCTCTATAATTTTGTCATCCTTCTTTATGTTCATATTTTCTAACCGTGGTTGAAATGAATCCCAAAATTTTATCTTAATTTTATTTTAACAAGTTTTAGTTATTCACATTTCTTCTTTATTAGCAGAAATTCTCATATAAGTGAGAGAAAATTTACAAAATATGAAAATAAACAATGATAATAAACTATAAAAGACATTACTTTTGAGGATGAAATTCCTGAAAGCCCTCTCTTATTTATCCACAATGAGTAAATAGATTTTAGTTGATTAATAGTTATTATATCATTATTTTATCCTTTCTATTGCCATGTGTATTTGGTAATTTGTGTTGTGTACATATACCTTTGCCTTGTAATGGAAAGGAAATACGATGATTTATCAAACAACGCACGTGAAGTTTAGAATTGTTTAAACAATGTCTCATACTTTCATATTTATCAAAGGGCGTACCTCATTCTTTTTTACCCCTCCCGTCAAATGTGTATTTAATATTCAAATATTGCATGTATCTGAATCATAATTGAAAATCCTGAACCATCCAAACGTGGTGCTGGAAATTCAAATCTCAGGACCACTGTGTTCTTGGAAATATAATTCCCAGTACTACTTTTTTTTATCTGATTTTTAATTTATATCGACATTATTTCTGAAATATTGCAGTGAATACCTAATAAAATCTTGAATATCAGAAATTTTAACTACGGATACACAGAGAGGGCACTACCCAAACTCAATGGACTTGGATTGGATCGAAGAAGAGGTGAATAGGGTCATCAATGAATTTTGACCGAAATCCATTAATAGACCTAGAGGAGTCCAAATTCTGAAATCTTGACATAGACTGAAAGATTTTACAATATGAATTTTTGATATGTCGAGGAAACTTAGTTCTAATCCTCCTACCTCTCAATTTTGATGATGTATCGAAAAAAAAGATGGTACTAAGAATTAAATCCTAATACGCGGTGGAATTGTAAATACAGCGTCGGCATCACCAATTGTAGATGCTGAAATTTACAATTTCCGGCCCTCTTGTGGTGTTAGATTTATTAATTTCGGCACCACCCGGATGGTGTTGCAAATCTGGCAACACACTACACCCGGTGATGAAATGTTCTGGCAGTGATCCGGCACACGTGAGCTTTGGGATTTGCAATCCCATCGCCCAGGTGTTGGGATTGAATTCTAAACACAGCAGTGGGTGTTGGGACTGGGACCAAAGACCACCGTGGTGTTGGGATTTACAATTCCATTGTGGTGTTGGAATTTAATTTTCAGCAATATTTTTTTCAATACATCGTCAAAATTGGGAGGTAGGAGGATTAGAACTAAGTTTCCTCGACATATCAAAAATTAATGTTGTAAGATCTTTTAGTCTATGTCAAGATTTCAAAATTTGGACTCCTCTAGGTCCATCAATGGGTTTCGGTCAAGACCCATTGATGGCCATATTCACCACTTCTTTGATCCAATCTAAGAACATTGAGTTTGTGTAGTGCCCCTCTGTGTATCCGTAGTCAAAATTTTTGATATTTAAGGTTTTATTAGGTATTCACATCAATATTTCAGAAAATCAGGCCGATATAAATTAGAAATCAGATAAAAAAAAGGGTGGTGCTGGGAATTATATTCCCAAGAACACAGTGGTTCTGAGATTTGAATTCCTAGCACCACGTTTGGATGGTTCGGGATTTTCAATTGTGGTTCGGATGCATGCAATATCTGAGCATTAAATACACATTTAGTGGGAGGGGTAAAAAAGGAATGAGGTGCGCCCTTTGATAAATATGAAAGTATGAGACGTTGTTTGGACAATTCTAAACTTCACGTGCGTTGTTTGGTAAATTGCCGAAGGAAATAAGATAGCATCATAGTTTTCCGATCGTCACTCTCTTCTTCACCATCTTCTTCTTCTTCATCTCAATAATTCTTCATGGTATCAAAGCTTGATTCAAGTTCTTGAAGTTGAGATTTCTGATCAGCCCTAGCTCCACTCCGCAAAGATGTCCACAAAGGAGGGAAATTGAGGATCAATGTTTCGAATCCTCATAGCTAAGCTACCGCTAGCA